>QODF01000145.1:264288-352634 GCA_024372805.1 Oostethus manadensis | reverse complement strand
AACAAAGACGAACTCACATGCAATGACCCGACAAAACCAAGATGCACACACCTGAACTTAAATACCAAGAAACACAAATGAGAAACAGGTGTATCTAATTAACGGAAAACCAACTAGTAACGAAAACAGGAAAACCCCACAACCAAGGAAAACCCCACATAACCTAAACTGTCACGCGCAACACCCGGATCGTGACAGCCCTCGTGTAACGTTTGACATTTTGACACCGCAGGAGCTTCTCATTTGCCGAGCTCAAGGTAATTGATTTATTCACGGGATGAATATGTAAATTCCCCTTTCCTCGCCCGTTCACGTTATTTACGTATACGAGCAGGCAATTAGTGTCGCCACTTGTCATTCTGTGCACATTCATATTTGTCATGAAAGGTGACGTGTGTCGTGTTTTTTCCCTGCATGTTTTTAATACAGTTGCAAATGGCAATAAATCTGCACATTCCAATCATTCCCCCTTTACAAAAACAATAACACTCGTGTTTATTGTGATGGTTGTAATGTTCAGTGGTGTACAACTGCATAGAATCATTAGAATGTGGTGGCGATGCATTTTCACGCTGAAAAGATATTCATCCATGATTACATATCAGCAGGATTAATGCTCCATCTGCAGTAACTATAAATGTCCATGTGGGTCGCTTCTGTCAAAGCCAGCTGCTGTCGTCATTATCCATACATTTAGGACCAGGAGTGTCCAAAGTGCAGCTCAGGGGTCATATACTCCTTGGAACAATTGTTTTTATTGGCTAAAAATACAATTAAACACGTCCTGATCAGTAAAAGCATATTTACAAGTCCCCTATGTCAGTAAAGTGATTTTTAATGATGTTCTAAAATTAATGTATTCCCCGTTTACCAGCACGAAATGTGAGAAAAATCCATCATCTCACTCGTTTGCTCCACTTTTGAGACGTCACAGAGGAAAATGAACAAAAAAACAGGCTTTGCTACGCATCTTAAAATGCAGCCCGTATACGTCAGTCAGCTCCATACGAGGGAGCTGTAAGGTCGATCATGTGGTTTCCCTTCAGCGAATAGGCTAACTCCGCAGTATGTTGCTGAAAAATGTGAGCGTGATGGTAGTACTTTAGCATCACACAGCTACTTTAATGTTGCTATTGTTTGTGTACTCCTGTCCCCCTCCCTAATACTATGTTGCTGTATGTGATCCTCCAGAGCCGTAAAACAGCGATTCCTCTGTAGGATTCACTAAAAGCACGTTTAAAGTGTCAAAATTCCAGACAACACACTTTTGTGCTACATGTGGCTTATTATTGATTTAAATTAGGATTTTTGAAGACAGAAGTGGTGAAGCATGTCTGAATGTCCCAAGCATCCTCCCTGATTTAGACCACAGTGTGTACAGTAGGCAGTAGTCAGCACAGCCAAAGCCGTTAGCGCTCATTGATCGTCTGTCACGTGCCGCCTGAGTGCTTGCGAGGAGGGCCGGTAGACAAAAAAAAAAAGAAAGAAAAGATGCATTTGCATGCCGAGTAACGATTTCTCTCCCACCGCCGCCATTACCAACCGCCGGTCACCGTGCACACCTGAAGCACATTTTAGTCAATATGTACTTCACTGACGAGCCACACGCTGCCACATTTCATATTGAAATTGGTGGCATGAAAGGATTGAGAATCACACTGAACATAAGTGTTTTTCTCACAGAAACCTTGTGTACTTTTGCCAAACAAACAAAAAAAAACACGTGTGAGCTTGTTAATGGCACTTGAGAATCACGGCTTTGTATTTTTATCTGTGGGCTAACTAGGTCAGCGTGATACCCTCTCAATGCTTGCTGAACTAGAGGTGTGCTTGCACACATTAGATGTTAGAAAGAGGCCATGAAAGGGCCTAATTACCACTTGTAAACACTGTCTGCCATGTTCTTGTTTCCCCAAGGGAACTAAAAAGATGAAATTAGAAAAAAACCTTCTTTTCCTCCAATGTCCTTTCTTTACATGTGCATAACCGTCCTCCTTTTACTCCTGTCCATCTTCAAGTTCAGGCATATAGACAATGGATCACTTGGAGGTACTTTCCAGGTACTTTTGCACCATAAGTGCAAACATTCCAGATATGTGCGTCCACTAGAGGCCCTCTCACATGAAAAGTCAAATATGTATCAGTTTGGGCAGAGCTAAGATCAACAGACCACCTGACAAGGCAAAAAGACATCGTGACCCAGTTCACGTACTTGACTGTCAGGAAGGAAATAAAAATCAAGAGGTTTTTGCTGAAGCTTTCCGGAACTTTGAAGACAGTCTGTGACTTTCTTTTGTGGTACTTTGAGTGAATAAACAAAACAAAAAGTTAGGACTGAGGCACAGTAGGCTCTAGTACACAAATCTTATTTGAAATTTACCATAATTCCCCGCTTTCAAAAAATTTTCTTTATATAATTTGCCTATTACAAAAATAACTTTTACAACTCACCCTAAAAATAGGTCATTATGGTTAAGATTTTCTACAAAACCCCACAAAATTCCGTTTGGAGCAGTGTTGCAGAGAAGGCACCATGAAGTCTGTGAAGGGGCAGTAGCTGGCAAAAAATTAAGAAAAAAATATTTTTTAAGGTTAAGAAAAACATTTTTCTCAATGTTCAGTTACGTGTAAAGGCTTTACAATAAAATGATGCTTATTTCACTCTTACTGTGATACAGGGCTAGGGTCAGTAGAAGAAAAAATAAAATCATTGGAGGTCACTTTTTTGTTCCTCAATAACTTCAGGAAGTGCAGGTAAATATGACTAAAGTATGACTAAATATGTACTAAGAACCTCTATCATAAATCAATAAATAAAGTTTTAAAAATGTGTGTGATTCGAATTAAAATGTTGCTGTTTATTCACATGAATTATTAGGTAATGTGAGTGGAAATGCACAATATTGGTTTTCTGTACCAACAAGACCCATACAGATATAAACAACAGCTCTTTCCTCAAACTAATGTCAGATCACATCTGGTGCAAAGAGTGTTATTTGTTCTTTTTTTTTACTTCGATGTCACTGGATGCATTTCACAAATAAACCCTGCTAGTGCAAAGTAAGACAAATTGCAATATGCAATGTATGGTATCTTCTCCATATTTTCCTTGATTTTATCCTTCATGGCTTGCAACAAGTATCATATTTATTTTCTAGTCAACTAAAACAACATGCTCTGCCACTATTAACAAGCAAGATGGGTGCTTGGGTTAGTCTTACTAAATCCACAAATAACAATTCAATTAAATAATGCTGGCAATGATACAATTTGGAAAACTGCACATTTTACATAATACAGTAGTGTTCAAAGTAATAACAGTCCATGCGACTAACAGATGAATCACTGTTATTAGTATATTTTTATTGCTACGTGGCAAACAAGTTAGCAGTAGGTGCAGTAGATTCTCAGAAAACAAACAAGACCCAGCAGTCATGATATGCACGCTCTTAAGGCTGTGAATAAGGAGGGTGTTAAAAAAATAGCAGTGTCTGCCGTTGACTTTACAAACTCAAAACTATTTTGTGCAAACTTTTTTATTTCTAGGATTTGGCAATCTGTGAATAACAAAAGTAACTTAGTTGTATGAGCACAGTTTTTTATAAGTGCTTCACATCTGTGTGGCATGAAGTCAACCAATTTGTGGCACCTTTCAGCTGTTATTCCACTCCAGGATTCTTTAACAACATTCCGCATTTCATTCACAAACATGAAACATGCTTCAGAAACAGCATTTTTTATGTCACCTCACAAGGCCTCCACTGGATTAAGGTACAGTTATTGAACTGGCCACTCCATAACATTAACTTTGTTGGTTTGGAACCAAGATTCTGCTGGTTTACTAGTGTGTTTGGGGTCATTGTCTTGTTGAAACACCCATTTCAATGACATGTCCTCTTCAGCATAAGGCAACATGACGTCTTTGAGTATTTTGACATATGCATATGTGATAAATCGGCCCAACACCACAGTAGGAAAATCATGCTTATATCATGATGCTTGCACCACCACGCTTCACTGTCTTTGTCACGGTGTACTATGAGTTTGGGGGTTTTCTCATAAACTGTCTGCGGCCTTTGGACCCAAAAAGAACAATTTAAATCTCATCAGTCCACAAAATGTTCCTCTGTTTCTCTTTAGGCCAGTTGATGTGTTCTTTGGCAAATTGTAACCTCTTCTGAACTGCCTATTTATTTTTATTTTTAACAGAGGGACTTCTTGTAAATAGATCAGCTTCACACAGATGTCTTCTAAATGTCACAGTACTTACAGGTAACTCCAGACAGACTTGGTCATCCTGGAGCTGATCATTGGCTGAGCCTTTGCCATTCTGGTTATTCTTCCATCCATTTCGATAGTTTTCTGTTTTCTGCCACATGTCTCTGGTTTTGCTCTCCATTTTAAGGCATTGGAGATCATTTTAGCTGAACAGCCAAACATTTTTTCCACCTCTTCATAAGTTTCCCCCTCTCCAATCAACTTTTTAATCAAAGTTTTCTTTTCTTCTGAACGATGTCTGGAACAACCCATTTGCCTCATGCTTTCAAAGATAACTCCATGTTCAACAAGTGCTGCTTTCATCCTTAAATAGGATCCACCTGATTCACACCTGTTTTTTCACAAAATTGATCACTGATTGAATGTCACACTGCTATTTTTATGAACACACACCTTTTCATTAATTGCCCAATTACACGGCCTCAATAGCGCGCATATCGTGAAAGCTGGGTCTTGTTTGTTTTCTGAGAATCTACTGCACCTACTGGTAACTTGTTTGCCATGTAGCAATAAAAATATACTAATAACAGTACTTCATCTGGTTATTCACATTGGATTGCTATTATTTTGAACACTAGTGTATGTGGCACAAACGCCCGTATTAGAACAAAGTAAAGAGCAATAAGAAAAGCAGAGACTTGTGGCGTAACTGTGTTAGCAAAGACCTACACAAAGTCAACCGCTGATCACATCATGGAGCGGAGAGGGAACTGGGGGGCGATGACGTCCTGTTCCGGTTTCTATGCTATCTAACAGTAACCGGCTGCTAACAGGGATGTCGTGACTAAAATACGTTACAAACACAGCTGGACTCACAAAGTCTATCAATAACACGACAAGACGGGCACCATATTGTACGCTGACCAGGAAATGCACGTGAACCAAGGCAAAAAAAATGACATAAACCCCAAAATACACTGTTAGGAATGGAATATTTTCCCTCTGATGTAAAAATGTGTATAAGAATATAGTCAAAATATGACTAGAACAAATAGTCAAAATATGACTAGCAAAAAAAAGGCAAAAAAGAGCAAAGAGTGAAGTGATACTACTAAAATCCCAAAGCTTATTTCCTTTTTTCTTATATACAACTTCTTAGCATATCTACATATGTTGCTTTACAAAATATCAAAATGGCCCTCGCTGGAAAACGCTTGAACCCCCCTGATTTAAATAAATGTTACATCTGGTGGATTGCAATCCAATTGTGCCGTAATTTTTTTTATAGCAGGACTCTTTTGAAAGAAGATTGCCATATGGAGATGTCTGCTCAAGTCACTTTGTATAAATAAAAACATGCCTGCCTTGTGTAGGCAAGGTCTGCATGTATGTAGAGCAGAACACATTATGTCACACTTCAAATTACACGCGCATGCGTGCTGAAGCGATACACAGACAAGTAAATGTGTGTTTTCCCAGATAAATGAGCACACAGGCCACAAAGTGAGTTCCTTTCAGATGAAGACACTTAAAAAAAGAGAGAGCGCAAGAACAATGACTGCAAGGAACAGTGTTAGAAAGCAGGCGGCATGACTATCTGGTGCCAACTGCAGCCCCTCCCAAGGCGGGAATTATTCATTTAGTCCCTGTCCCCATCTGTTTTTCCATCTCATCTTCAAATTGGCACTTTCACTTATTGTGCAGCTTCCTTGAGAAATAATATTCCAGTTGAAATTATGCTCGTAATGAGAACATTCACAGACTCGCCCCTTGTAGAGTCACATCAAAAGGCTTTTTTGAAATAGTAGATAAAAGATTTGCAGGGAGAAGAAGTGAGGAGGGGAAGAAAAAAAAACAAAAAATCCATTCCAGTTTGCCACAGAGAGCGACCCGCCCAAGAAAGTGAGTGGAAGTTGTATTTTTTCTTTCCTTTTGCTCCTAGCTGACATCAGAGGGACTCAAATGCGGGACCATTAAAAACATAAAAACATACTTTCACTTTCACTTCGATTTCACCGCAACTTTCTTAGATCTTCACACACACACACACACACACTCACTCGCTCCGCATACGCAGCCTTATACTCCTGCTGACACTTAAGCTGTACATGCAGTACAAAAAAAACATCTATTATCTACATTCATTCGTTGAGTGGAGTTCGATTCCTACACGACTGTGATTGATACTTCCGATAAAGGTTCGTCATGCTCTTATATTGCTACTCAAGTGAAAATATTGATACTTTTGATAGTTCGGTCGTCTGGGGTAATTTACAGTAGTGTTCAAAATAGAAGTCCAATGTGGATAACCAGATGAATCACTGTTATTAGTATATTTTATTGCTGTCAATCAGCTGTATTTTGAAGATCAGACAAGATCGCTTCCGCCACGAGATCAGGCCGATCCGGTTACCATAACTCTGGCGATAGATGCGCCTCAACGCTGGTTGCTACTCGACTCCTGGCACACCGATGAAGGAGAAAAATCGTGGTGTATCGTGGTGAAGTTAGTTTTACGTTGGACGCTGGATATTCGACTCCATAGTTATAGCGGTATTTTCCCTTGACTGTGCCTAGACTCCTCTATCATGGTGCCAGCTGCTTGGACGGGAAGTGCTGCTCTAACCGCTGGTTTTTACTAAGGACTGTCAATAAATTACTATTGCATTTAAGAGTTTGTCAAAAAAAAGTCATATATTCTAAATGACACCACAAATTGATCTGTAACCATGTCAAATGATAAGTCCTACAATAAAAAAATATTGTAATGCCGGCTGAACAATTCAACATCAGGATGGTTATAATTGCAGTTTATTTACTTATATTTGTAACAAAAGTTAATGATTTACAAAAAAAAAGGATTGGTACCGGAGTGGATCAGCAAGACTATTAAAAAAATCGGTTTGGACCGGAAGCCAAACAATGTGAATCGGGACATCCCTAACCAGTACTGTATATTATTATTATTATTTTTCAATTTAGGTTTAATTATTATTAGTTTGTGCACGACTCAAACAAAGTTGGACTTGACAAACTGCACGTGTGGATTTGTCCCAACCAAACACATCACGACATCACTACTACTGGCGATGGCTCAGAAGTACAAACGGTTTTACTAACCGCCAAAAGGGCTGCTCACCTGGCGCCGTCATTTCCATTATGAACTCACAGATCGCTTTAGCTGTCGGGTCATCTGTGGCAAACTTAATTGCACTTTACAAACGCTGTGGCGATAGGATCAACCACTGGGCGCCGTAGCGATGCTGCCGTTTCATGAGGCTGATAAGGTTTGATGTGTCGAAGCTCGATGTTTTTTCCCCCCACATCGCGAAACGTTTGGCAAAATGTCTTCCTCTGAAACAGTCAAGAGGTTCCACGTGATCTACTGTAGGTTTGTTGACAAGTGAGTTTTCTAATAACCCACCCCAACGTATGAGAACAGAAACAACATTTTGGCAAAAATGTTTTACTGAATAACCAAATAACATGAAAACGAATACTCTGGCAGAGGCAACACAGTATGGATGAATGTTTGGACACATTTTCTTGTGCAGTGGTTCGAGTTCCCGGTGTAACGTGCATTATTTCCTGGATCTGACCCGCAGGCCTTGGGTTTCTCATCGATGCAATGAAAACGGGATAACCTGCAGTGTTGAAGGGTGGTAATCGTTTTTACTGAATGTTTCCATTGAAAAACTTTCTTTTTTTTGTCCATTAAAACAAGTCTTTCTGCTAAATCAGGGGTGTCAAACTCAATCACAGAAGTGGCCAAAACGCGAAGCTGACAACAGACTGCTGACTGGATGAGCCAGGAAAAGGGAGGGCAAGACAGCTACTGACATACGACGGTAGCTGTTTTGGTGTGCTTGTACAGCAGGGGTCTCAAACTCTTACCATGGAGGGCTGGGACACGGCAGGTTTTGTCTACAACCAGTTTCTCCAGCAGGTGATTTTAATTGATGAGCTCCTTCCGACAAATTGAAGGTGGTGTTGATCATTAAAACCACCTGCTTTAGTGACCAGCTGGAAAGAAAACCTGCACGGTCTCGGCCCTCCATGGCACGAGTTTGAGATCCCGGCTTTACAGTAGGTTTCACTAAAACCGATTATTGATAGACCACCTCTGTCATTCTCTCAATGTCGGGGCAAAAGCTACAGCATTTTTTATGTCTTTGTCTTATGCCTCTTTAATGTGTTATTTTGTACAAACAAGGGGTAATAATTTTAAAAAGGTGTCGCTTTTAGTCGTGTTACTGAGTGGAAATCTGACATTTTTATTAACCATGGCTGTGCAATTAGTGCTACAGTACATATAACACTGTGGCCACTTAAGGCCAGCAAGACTGCAGGAATTGTTGACAGAACTACTTTCTTACGCAGATAAGAATGAGGTTGGCGTTAATGCAATTTTCTAAACAGTTCTGCTTGGTGTATTAAATCACATGATGTTGTGTACAACAGGGGTAATCCAAGATTTCTTCTTGCGAGAGCTACATCTACAAAATGAAAGAGGTCGAGAGCAACTCGTTTTTGTAACATTTATTTTTAGTTTATTCCAACCCAAACAAATTGAAAATCCACAACTTAAATGTTGTATTAAAACCACAAAAATAAACTTGGCCATCTACATTTTGTATATGAAAATGCATTTCTAGTGTATCTCACATTAACTAAAAACATTAAAACTAAAAAAAAAAAAAAAAGCAGGCTCATGGGCACCACACGTGGTCGCGGGTACCTACCAGTGCCAGTGGGCACTGTGTTGGTGACCCCTGGTGTACAAAATCCCACAACATTTAACCAATATTTGGGGTTTGCCTAGACATTTTCTAAAGGTCACTCAGTCGCGACCCACTTTTAAAAAATTTTAAATAATTCGATTTCTTTTTTTTGTATTATTATTGTTTTACTATTATTATTTGTATTTTTGAAACCACTATGTCATATTTTTTAACATTAATACACATAATTACATGTTCAAAGGGCATTTAGAATTTATTGGCTCACGTTGTTAAGGAAATGCCTTGGCTTCTGAGAACTCCTGACCCACCAGTTGAGAACCAATGGAACCACCAAAAGGCACCATGTGGGGGAGGTGCAGCAACTTGAGAAAAATAAAGAAAAAGTTATGTGCAAAGAAAAAAATGATTTATTTGTTCCTACAGATTAAACTGTCTGCAGTGAGCTAAAAAAAAATCCACTAAAACTGCTCCAGAAAATCAGTTTTTCACAAGTAGGGGAGAGCCCAACTGTATTATGTTTTGTGGGGAGTCTAAAGCCCCGTCCACACGTAGGTGGGTATCTCATAAAACAAAGGGTTTTTTGCGTAACATCCACACGTGTCCTCAGATATACGGCAATAAAAATGAAGGTTTTCACAACCTCCGGCCAAAGTGTGGATCTGTAGAGAACTCCGATTATACGTTGCGTATGGACGCAAATAACCGGAGGTTTGCGTTTCCAAAGGTCACTTCCTGCAGAACGATTACGATGACGTCACAAACCCGACAAGAAACAACATGGATGCCCTCAGAACTGACCATGTTTTCTTGCGTCTAGTTGACTTGAAATCAACGTTTATAAACAATCCTACCGCCACAACAACGAGCCTGTTTGGAAAGAATTTTAGTAACTGTTGCCGCCTACAAGGTTGGCATGCCTTCCTAATGTATTTATCCGGTTACACGAGGATGCGTTTTTTTAATACAAGGTCGTGTGGACACCATTTTATTCATAAGTTTTTAAAAATACCGCGCTACGTGCAGACAAGGCATCACTGTGCTGTTCTTTGAAAACGGCATCTTCCCGACCAACACTGGCTGCCCTTTGAACTACATGGGCCACCGTACTGTCTGAGAATAAACGTAACAGTGATCACTGCTCTTTTGACACTAAAAGGCTTGAAAGGAGGGTTGATGACCAATTTGAAGACCACTTGAACACAACACATGATTTTGACCACAATAAAGCAATAAAAAAACCACCACGGCCTTGAAGACTCTTCTCTTCTTTTAGTCACCAAGGATACAATCAAGCATCCGAATCTTTGGAATTACACGGCTCCAAAAAGGAAATAGCGAAGGAACGCTGGAGTTGCCAGCCCTTTTGAACGCGAGCCAGCGTCCGTCTCTCGTGGCACGTTTAATCAAGCATCAAATGGCGGCGACATGAAAAGTGACACATGATCACTGCGGACGAGAACAATCAAAGCGGCCAATCTGACACCAAATCACACGCGCTCAAATTAGACCAGATTGAATTTTGGCGCCGCGGTGCCACAATCAAAGAGAGCCGCAGGCCTCGCCGTTTGATGTGGGCGGACACGCTTTTGCTTGATTGCAAAAACAAAAAGGAGTCATTTGAGGGGTGTACTTAAATGTTCAAACAAAAAAAAAATCCTATTAAGAGGCCGTGGTGGACGTGGTCGCTCTGCAGGGCTCCTAATCAATAACGACGACCTCCCCCGGGTCAGGGTCCTAAAATGAGGGCCTACACGGAGCTGCTCAAGTGGCACCGCGATGCTCTACGATAGCCGTTGGATGGCTGTTTGTTTGGTTTCTTTACATCACCATCATGACATGCAGAGTAAAACTCAGGGAAATAGATGACAGCAACTACTGATAAGATATAACTAATGAAGACCAGTGATAACCATTAAAAATAATAATATTAAATCGCGTTTAAATGAAGTTTACAAGTGTTGTACGAGACACCAGCAACGTCGCTGCTTGTTTACAAGACTCGCTGGACGATAATTCATGTCACACAGTTCTCATCTAATTCTATGAAAGAGACAAAGAGCAGCAGACGTTCAGTTGTTTTTTTCTTTAGTTGTAAATGACTTTGAGAAGGAACAGAAGTCTACTTCGTCTCCGAAGACGCCGTCTGCGCAATTATCATTCAAGGATACGGCTGCCTCATTGCGCCCTCCGAAACAAACAAGCTGCGTTGATGTCATGCAAAGTGACCGACTTAGCAACCTCAAAAGAGAGCTCATGGCCCTGCTTTGTTTCTTCTTGCTTTTTTCTACCACCTCATCCCATCACACAAAAAAGTATACCTTTGCAAAGTAAAGAAACAACACAAGCGTTTAAAGGTGGGCTTGATGGAAGTAAAAGCCTTACAGTGATGCAGTCAAAATTACATTGATATACAAGATGTGCATAATATAAGGATTATTATGTACAACTAGTCTTTTGCTCGAAGCAATATCAATATAGGCAGCAGCTCTCCCTTCAAACTGTCATGTCACATCTGGTGTAATGAAGGAACACAATATTAGACATGAAGAAAGACCCCAAGAGTCATGGTTGCAGACCCAAGCATGATTAGTGGATTAAAAATCAGTAGTCCCCTGCCTCCTGCCCGAAGTCAGCTGGGATAGGCTCCAGCATACCCACGACCCACCCTAATGAGGATAAGTGGTATAGAAAATGGATAGTCTATTATATGTGCTCCTGCTATCAACGGCAACCTAAAGCTACGTACCGGAAAGCTGCACATTCCTATGTGGTGCCAACAATTGTACAAACAAGTGAACAAAGTAAAGTGCATAGTATGGAAACTCTGTACAATCAGTGAAATCATAAACTTGTTATTTAACAATATATAACACCTGAGGTGTGATATCAGATTAGGAATATTGATGGAAGACGTCCTATAGCACCCCTCGCACATTCACAAACCTGAGGCCAATCTCTGCAGAGGATGATGCAGTTTTGGTGATGTCCCAATATCGGCAGATAAATCCTATACCGATATGAACCCGATCCCAAAATCAACCATATCGGGACATCCCTGGTCATCATCACTATGCCCATGCCATATGGCTACTGTATAATGCAATGTAAAAGTCATTTTTTGAGCTTTCTGATGACTGGGCGAATACCAGTGTGCCCCAAAATTACGCAACTATGAAAACCAAACATCGCTCGCATTTCACATGCTTATTTTCATCCGTTAAATCGAGTATAATGAACGATACTACATTCAAGTAAAAGATCCCAATGGCGTTTACGGTCAGGTGAGGAAGGTGTCGTACCGCAGCCATCCTGCTGAATACTTGTCAAAATGACAGGTAGGTATTCATCGTTCTGTGGGTGTTCTACAAACAAACCTCACAATAAAAAGGCTCAAAGGAATCCCTTGTCCATCATTTTAGAATGACCGATTTTTATGAGATGATGTTAGCCTTCTTTGAATTACCTTGTGCTCTATTAAAAAACTCACCTTGCCTTCCTGATTTGCTGGTGCTTCCCCGTACGGCAAAGATTAAATGGTGAACAGACGTCTCAAGCTACACACAAAGATGCAACTTCCATCTTTAAATCCGTTCATTTGTAGCGGCTATTTAAGTAGAAAAAAGTCCGTTGTCTGATGGCTTTGCTTCACTGAACTCCATTATATCAGTGGTTCCCTAGCTTTTTACAGTGGCGTACCCCTTCAGACATTTGAACCCCCTATTCCTGCACATTTAGTAAACATACACCTCTTAAAATATTGAACGTAATTAATTGGTTAATCCGCGACCCTAATCAGTATAAGCGGTATGGAAAATGAATGAATTGTTTAATGGGCCGCACGGTGGATGAGTGGGTAGCACGTTGGCCCCACAGTCAGGAGGGTTCAGGGTTGGAATCTCCGTTGGGCATCTCTGTGTGGAGTTTGCATGTTCTCCCCGTGCATGCGTGGGTTTTCTCCCTCCCACATTCCAAAAACATGCATGTTAGGTTCTTTGGTGACTCTAAATTGTCCATTAGGGTGTGAATGGGAGTGTGACTGCTTGTTTGATCAGTCCAGAGTGTACCCCGCCTCATGCCCCCTAAATCAGGGTTAGGGTTAGGGGTTAGGGTTTAGGGTTAGGGGGGTTAGGGGTTAGGGTTAGGGGTTAGGGTTAGGGGTTAGGGTTAGGGTTAGGGGTTAGGGGTTAGGGTTAGGGTTAGGGTTATGGTTAGGGGTTAGGGTTAGGGGGGTTAGGGGTTAGGGGGGTTAGGGGTTAGGGTTAGGGGTTAGGGTTATGGTTAGGGTTAGGGGTTAGGGTTAGGGTTATGGTTAGGGGTTAGGGTTATGGTTAACCCTAGGGGTTAGGCTCCAGCATACCTGTGACCCCTAATTAGGATAAGCGGCGTAGAACATGGATGGATGGATTGGTTAATGAATTTTATTGTAATTCTGGGTCAAAATGTTTCACTTGAGCACTAAATAGGTAAACATCTTACTACCTTTGTTTGAATGGCTTGAGTTTGTGCATCACATTATTGTCCACTCACGTTCAAGTCTGCATATTAATTTAATACCAAATTAAAAGGGAATGATGAAGCAGTATCCAAAGTAAAACAATGGAAAAAATACGCAGGTTACAATCAATGATAATGTTCACTTCCAGGGACAGGTTTTCACTGCTGGGATTGGGTTGGATTAATATAAATGCAATCTTCAAGATGAAACACTATTAACGCACAAAATAATCATAATACTTCTTTGCTCTGATGATGCTCACAGAGCAACAAACAACGTCGTGCTTTGTCTCACTGCTTCTCCGTTCTCCTGTGAGCGTTAGATAGTAATTGTTTATTCACCTACTTGCCCACTTTGGGAGGCTAGGCACTACATAACGGCATGTTTTCTACACCTGTGCCTGTTAAAGTTTTATTTCATGATTAATTGGAAAATGTGCCCGTTGCGGAAAGCTTTTTAATATGTTGCCTCGACTTCGGCTTTTGCATAATCACCCTAATTTCTTCTATATCTGGAATGTTTGACAGCAAATGCTAACTGCACATAGTACATGAGGGACTGACGTACTATTTAGGTTATGTACACAACTATTGAGGAATGACGTGGATTATTTCTGTTAGTGTGAATTGAAAAGTGAAAATGTTGATAGGTATCGACTTCTTGGATTATTTGTACACTTGGAAAGTGTGAGTGTGTATATGTGAAGTATAGTCATTTCAAGGTATACCTGTTAGGTTTTATAAACAGCAGATGTTTTATGGTAAGAAATACTGATTGTGTTGGCTGTAGAAGTGTGTGCATAATTCCCCTGATACATGTACAAATAGTCATATTTATAAATAAAGTCGTATATATGAGCCCATCCCAGCCGACTTTGGGCCAGAGGCGGAGTACAAAATCCTACCTAGGGGCAATTTGGAGTCGCCAATTAAACTAACATGCATGTTTTTGGAATATGGGAGAAAACTGGAGTACCCAAAGAAAATGAAACCCCAAATTATCCATAGTATGAGGGAGATCATTGGGACGTAAACATTTTAAAAGTAGCTCACAGGCTAAAAAACTGTGAGCACCAGTGGTCCGTAATACCCAAGCTCTTAAAAAACAAACACTATCCATTCTTCAGAGAGTGAGTCACCAATCTGTGTACGCTAACTGGGACAGTAGAAAAACCAAGACATATTTTTAATTTCTCAAAAACCGAATCCTACAAAAACAAAATTGTGCACCCATGACATAATTAAAAGCACATACTAATATAAAAAGCTGGCTCGTGCGCTCACTGTAATGAGACGGCCGACGGGAGAGAAGAAGGGGATTTATTGCAAAAAGCCAGCAGCTTTTATTGAGCTTTTATTGCACTTCAGTCACCAGGATGTACACCAATGTCCACCTGGAAGACCGAGACAAGGGAATGCCACTTAAACTCGCCTCGTCTTCCGAGTGTAACTTTACAAAACAATCTCGCAGACAAGAGGAGTGTAAAACTGTCAAAAGGCGAACGGGGAGCGAATGAGCGCTGAAGTACTTTTCACTCAGAAGAGGACACGGCGAGCAGCCAATCAACAAACAAAAAGATCCAAGCACACTTTAATGACTTGATGGCGGCGATCTGCCGGGAAATGATTCCAGGTGAAAGAAACACGTTCAGGGGCAGATGCGAGAGGAGCATGAGTACAATATACTTTCCTCTCGGAGGGATGAAGAAGTCTGATAAGTTAGAAGAATTGTTGTTGTTTGTGGCAGGAGTAAGGGCACCTTTGTAGTGTGTGCAAAAGCAAGACAAGGACACTAACTATGTGATATAAGGCACCCAATCGCAGCCCGGCACTGGTACATGCTTGGGGTCCAATTACTGTCCAGTGATAAACTTTCTCACTGGGGCTGCTGAAAAACTTCCCAGAACAAAGAGAATAATGAGACAAGAACGCAAAATTCAACCCAAATGACAGCAGCTACTTAAAATTCTGTTTTGTCGCTTCCTTGCTAATGTGCCAAACCACATATGTGTCCACTGGGGCAGAAGTTCCCTCTTCTGTCATTTTGAATTCATGTCAGAAGAAACTAAGACCTTTGCACAATTTCATTGAAGATGTTGCCATTCCAACCCCAACATACCAACAAAAGATGCTGTACCTGTCAATCTACACTCAGTCAAACTACACTACATTGGAACAATTCTAAATGCATATAAACAATGAATACAAGGGATAAACATTTACACTTTCTTCTACCTTCATTAAAGATGCAACTGTTGCCAAAGACGCAATGTGACAACGTGATCAACACATTTCTGTTTTGCCATGAGTTAATTCTTGAATTCAATAGTGTTTCCTACCTAAATAACACAAAATGGAACAATAGAATGTTGCAAGTGCCAGCATTTTCATAAAGAACGTGAAGAAATAACGCATGGCTTTGGCTTTCTGAAACATATTAATTGGATTTACATTATTTCTTATGGGTTGATGAAGATGCTGAGGCTCGCTTTGGGTGTGACCAGGATAGACAGGATCAGGAATGAGTACATCAGAAGGATACGAAACATGTAGAGGTTTTGGAAATAAAGCCAGAGAGGCCAGACTGAGATGGTTCGGACATGTCCAGAGGATCTAATTGATTCGCTGTGGCGACCCCGTGAAGGGATAGGCCGAAAAGAAAAAAATACATTATTTCTCATGGGGAAACATTTTTTCGGTTAGAGTCGAACCTTCTGGAACAAATGTATAACTCTGGGCAAGGTTCCACTGTACAAATCTAATGACGTGGCTGAGAGTATTGCATACATGATATACATACTCTATGCTGCACTAGAATTCCTCAGGCACGCAACATTTAGGCCAGATAATGTCAGCGTGCGAAACCAGATGAGGGCCCACCTGTGCAATAAAGTGCGGTCCTCATGGGCCATCGTCAACCAATCCCTCCTTCGCTTCCTGTAGCGACGTGAACCCGACAGGTCGTAAACAGATGGTGACATTCAACACCCCGAAGGTTGGCCCGGAGCTCAGGGAAGCTGGAGATCGCTGCTTGGCCGAGACGGAGCGGCACCTGTCAGAGATGGCAAAAGGGGCCTCAGGAAGTTTAAGTATTGTGTTGATGCACGATGAATGACAGCGTGTGTATGAATGTATGTGTGTGTGTGCATGCGCACTCTCTGCAACCTCTTGTAAACATTTCATCATGGAGGACCTTTGCCCACTCTTGTCAGTCTAGATTGTGGAGAGTCGGCCATCTGGACTGTGTCACCTCCAAACCTGAACTAGGATCTTAAAAAAATGCTACTTTCTACCCCGAGTGCTAAGAAAATACGAAGAAAAATAAAACAAAGCTTGGTAAACCGTTGTAAAAAATGAGTATATGCTTAATAAGAGTGTATTGGCAGCAAGAGATATACTTGTGTAATTTAACACCATGCAAGTTGTTCTGAGAAGACACTTTCTCCTAAAAAAAATGATGTAAGGACTCATTAAAATTACACTGAGAGTCTCGAATTAATGACTTGGTGTCTCTGAATAATTTCCCAACTATAGAATTTTCAAACAAGCACCCAACAGAGTGTCACACAGTATCATGTCACAACATTTTTTAGAGTTGTGAGAGAAATAATGTAAGTACTGAAACAAAATTATTAGGTACAGTACTAATGTAGTCAAATCATTGCTGTCCAAATTGGCGTCGTGACAAAATTCCTCACATACGACACATTCTCTGAACATGTGAACTAAAAATCTGAGAAGAGTCAAAGTTTAAAGTTGAGGTGAACTCAAAACTTGTTCAAGTCACGTTAATGAAAAACAGTGGCAAATAAAACCGTGCACACACCAAATTACGGCTGTGACAACAACTGTGATGATTTGGACACCAGATGGAGTAAATTGGCCCCATAACTATGGCGTAGCTTCTTGCTTTGCAGCTGGTGTGTATAAAAAGCAAAACAGAAGGTTTTTAAAGCGCTCCCAATGCTAACTAACAAGCATGGCAGCAGTGGCCAAAAAAGTAAAGATTTGCCAAGACTTGGTCGTTATAACCTGTGTAGCAAAATGTACATTACAATGATCAAATGTATCTTTTATTGCCATTATTATTTTATTATCATTTATAATGTATTATGCAAACCCAAAACAGGAACAACATCAAATTAAAAGCATAAAATGAATAGAGTCACCATCTACCAGTACGAGCCTGTTTTTGTTGTTTCGTGTGCTAGCATGAATTAACTTGAGGCTGTGCGCCAAACATATGTGCACGTTAGCATGCAATAAGGTCATCACATGCAAACACTTTAGGATTTCAACTGTATATTATTTTTGAAATAAAATAATTGGATTCATTAATTCATTTCCTATACTGCTTATCCTTATTAGGGTCACAGGGATGCTGGAGCCTATCCCAGCAGACTTTGGGCGAGAGGCGGGGTACATCCTGGACTGGTCGCCAGTCAATCGCAGGGCACATATAGACAAACAAACATTCACACTCACATTCATACCAATTGACAATTCAGTGTCGCCAATTAACCTAACATGAATGTTTTTGGAATGTGGGAGGAAACCGGAGTACCCGGAGAAAACCCACGCACGGGGAGAACATGCCAACTCCACACAGCGATACCCAACGGAGATTCGAACCCAGAACCTCCTGACTGTGAGGCCAACATGCTACCCATTCAGTCACCGTGCGACCCATAAAATAAAATAATTTATATTTGGAAAATTGATATGCACTTGCATAAAATTTTGTCTCGTTTTTTCAACATTGCGCTTGAACATTTCCCAGGGCCAGGTACTGGTCCATCGGCGATGCTGAACCGGGCCCGGTGGTTGGGACCCCTGATGTACACTGTCAACAGTTAATTGTGATAAAAGTTTGATCCCCATACGCTGGATTGACTTGACGTTTCTCACACACCTCAACAGGCTCTACAAAACATTATGCATGAGTGTCAAACTTGGTATCGGGATGGCACTGTTGTTGTTGATGTTGCATCGGGCATCCCTCATGACTGAGGCCCTCATCTGTGTGGTACCAGCTGGGTTTTTCAACAGGACAACGCTGCAGTTCACAATGCTCGCTTGACGAAGGACTTCTTCAGGAGAATAAAATTACTCTTTTAGACCATCCTGCATGTTCCGCTGATTTAAATCCCATAGAGAACATTTGGGGATGGATGGCAAGGGAAGTTTATAAAATAGCCCATCAGTTCCAGACAGTTGATGCCCTTCGTAAAGCCATCTTCACCACTTGGGGCAATGTTCCCACTAGCTTCCTGGAAACACTCGCATCAAGCATGTCCAAACCCATTTTGAAAGTGATTAACAAGAATGGTGGAGCTACTCATTACTGAGTCCTACTGAGAACATTTTTTTTGTTCTGGTTTGGAGTTTTTTTTTGAGCGATGGTCTTCAACTTTTGATCAGCTGATAAACAGCCTATTTAGTTTAATTGTTGTTTTCAATAAATGATGTTTTCAAAGTGTTTTTATCACACTCCTCCCCCTTCTTGCTTTTGCATATTGTATGTCTGCTTAAAACATCATTAAGATCCAAATGTGCATTTTTAACTGGTCTTAAGATTTTGATCAGGAGTGTATATGTATGCTAAAGTGTCTTTTCATGATTTTGAGCACAACCCATAGGGTGGTGCCAAAAACGTCCACATTTTTACATTTGACTACATGTTTATGACAACACCAAGGTGGTAGAAAAGGGCTAGTGTGCAATAAAAGGTGAAACATTCCAGTGTGACGCAATCATTGCGAGGCTGACACCCATGCAGACAGCGCGTGCGACACCTCCGATACCACCAGGACCACTGTCGCTCGATTCATATTTCAAGACAAAGCCGTACAGTCCCGGCTGGGAGAGGACCTTCGCTTCTAACGTGCCCCCAGCCAGACGTGCACCAGCGACCTAATGAGGCAATGTGGTGGTCAGCAGTGAGTGAGGCACTGTGACTACAGCAGCTCCCCCTCAGGACACAAAACACAGCCAAACACTCTGGACAAGGTCCATGTTCCCAAAAGCAGCAGCGTGCCAGCAGGGATGGAGGTAATCTAGCAGCCCTTAGTCACGGCTGTGTGTGTGTGTGTGTCAACTACAAGGCCTGGCTGCTACCGCCGACAACAGCAGCAATAATCATATCCATTCAATGCTTTCAGATAGATTAGCATTATTTATTACCCAAAAAATATAGTGTGAATTTATCTTTTTGATGCTGAATGCTTCCAAGAGGGCACTGGGCATTTCTGCATCAATCTGCACTGACCAGATGGTACTGAGTGGGAAAAAACAGCTTATTTCTTGATATTTGTGGCCAAATATGTGTTTTATATTTAACATAAAGAAAGGTGAATAAATAATCTTGTCGCCTAACCCTATTTTGGCGTAATTATTTCATTGATACTGATATTGAAATTCTCCGTTGGGCATCTCTGTGTGGAGTTTGCATGTTCTCCCCGTGTGTGCGTGGGTTTACTCCAGGTACTCCGGTTTCCCCCCACATTCCACAAACATGCATGTTAGGTTAATTGGCGACACTAAATTGTCAATCGGTATGAATATGAGTGTGAATGTTTGTTTGTCTATATGTGCCCTGCGATTGACTGGCGACCAGTCCAGGGTGTACCCCGCCTCTCGCCCAAAGTCAGCTGGGATAGGCTCCAGCATACCCGCGACCCTAATGAGGATAAGGGGCATAGAAAATGAATGAACGAGTGACATGGAAATTCTGCTTGCAACCACACCACACAAATAGTGTGAGTAAACCATGTGAGGTTTTATAATTGATTACACTTCATATTAAAGTCTCTATAGTAGTGCCTCAGTTTTCGTCATCAACTTGTTCCAAAAGGTCAGACAAAAAGTGAAACGTACAAAAACCAACACAATATTTATCTTACGGAAGTGCAATGAATCTGTCACAGACACACAAACATATTAAAAACAAATACATTTTATAAGAATAATTGTAGTTTTACGTGCAACACTAATGCAAAACAATTATAAATGAACAAAATAAATGAAGTGACATTTGAGCAGTGTATACACTTGCACACATTTCGCCTCAGCATTGTCTCACAATTCACAATGGCAATGCATGTTATTTAGATGACAGACTAGTTTACGTACTGTTTGTGCACTCGGATGGCAATTCATGACCTAAAATGGTACACATTGGCACAAAATGCCACCCTCCTGCACAACGTATTCACACCCAAATCGAGTACCCTTTACGTTTAGGGTGCAACACATTGTTCCCGCATGGGTATGCAACGTCACCGCCAGGTGGCATTATTTGGTCGAGCTTTGTGACGTCACCCTTAGCTTGATTAACTTCTTTATTTGCAAGGGACTGACAAGATGTTGAACCCTTGAAAACCAGCTCTCACAGCAGAAAGGAAAGGGGCAGTATATTTCCTCGCTGCCGTAAAAAGAGCCTGCAGAATGTCACGCTCCGGGTGTTAGTGTGCATGTCAGTATGTTTAGGTTCTATTAGTATGCCTGTGTTATTGTTATTTCCTTATTTCGTATGTTTTTTACTGCCTTCTCTGAGTTTGCATTTTGTTTAATTTTCCACACCTGCTTCTTGTTCAGGTGTGCACGAATCTTGGTTGTTGGAGCATTGTCGTGTTAGTTGTTGTTTGGTTATCATTTGTTTCTTGCTGCCGCTGCTCAGCAGCATTATTCTTTATTAAAGAATCATTTTCTTGACCTGCTTGGCGTCCTGTTCTCCGCGTCCTCGGAGTCGTTACACCATGCCGAGATGATACCGTGACACAGAAAAAGCAGGAAGAAGGCATAAATTAGAAAAAAAGAAGGCACAGACAGTGTGGAAGAAGAAATTGCTGACTAGAGGACATTGCGTTGGACATTATGATTAGTTATTGAGTGTAACAGTTTATGATGTGCAATATTGTATAACAACCGAGACAGAGGTACAAATTTTGAAAACCTAATAAGAACACTGGGAAGTTGAAAGCAGAGTTTTGATTGTAAAACATTTCGGTAGCGTAACGGAGATTTCTAAAATAACAAATGACGAGAGGGAAAAATTGTAGTACACATTATCGTTACAATTTTTGTCTTCGTTTCTTTATTTTGCTATCCCGTCATACTCTTTAGGGGGCGCCGGCGAGCCACAAATGGAGCTGCTGCGATTGCCATGGCAGTATTGCTGAGCTGTGATGACAGTGGAAAAAAACAAAACAAAATAATGAGACTGAAAATAAAGCCCAATCTTGTCGAGATGAGCTCCAAAAGTTTTATTTTTAAAGTTTGGAAGGTCGATTCAGAAGTCTCTTGCGTCTGACGCATGCTACCGGAGACGCCACCAATTTCTTTCTGCCTTTGCCTCATTCTCAGCTCCTTGGCTGAGGGGACGGGGGTTGTGTGTGTGTGTGTGTGGGGGGGGTCTGTCTGAGGTCAGTGACAACATGGACTGAGGCAGAGCTGAAAATTAGGACGCACTGTCAAGTTGTTTTCAGTCTGCTGCCTGCCACAAGTTCCAATTAGGCGGAAGGGAAAGACAACACACAACAAAGCAAGTGCATGACTACACAACAGCAGTGGCAAAGATAGAAGCACAGACTGCGTGGGGAAATGTAACTGTCCTCCAGTTTGGTGTGGAAGAACTGCCACCATATACCTTAAAGATGACCTAAACAATGTACAAATTCCCTCAGAAACTCCCCAAAATCTTGAAGAATTTCTTCACAATGCATTGGCAGAATTTTTTTTTGAACTTTTCATTTCCTGTACTTTAAACACAATGTTTACAGACAGCTATTATGTTCTGAAAATTTCCATAACTCCCGTTATTTCTGGTGTTTCTGGTGTATAAGTGGCTACTTTTTCTTAACACTTATACAGCGGTGCAGCTAATTTATGGCCATATTCTAATCTTGCGACATGTCCTATACTTCAGAACTATTAATCGTTCAAATAGTGTGCCGCTCACAAATATTTGAGGAACAGGTAGTTCTTTCTTTGAGAGGGGTCAATAACGAGCTACAATGGAACTCGCAACGAGCTCGTCAACCCATCGGAAATTGCAGGGGGTCATTACTCAACATAACTGTCAGACTCACAATGTCATCCAAGAAAGAACTCTAAAATCATCACACAGCAACTTAACACACAAAGGGAGGTAAGAAATATACAAGACAAGTAAAAAGACAAGAGTAGAATAAAAACAACTTGCATTTCTTCCCAGCAAAGCAAAGCTGCTGCAGTTCATTTCAGTTCATGACGGCCTGTCATTACCATATACTGTATATAACATATGTCAATTGAATAAAATATTTAATCGCAACTACCCTAATGAGGACAAGCGGTATAGAAAATGAATGAATAAATGAATAATCACATTTTGTACTGTCACTTTGTGGATTCGATATGCAACACAATAACTATATTGCATTTTATATAAAAGGATAGCAATTTGGGTAATATGGGTCATTATTTTATTCAAAATTAATATACAGTTAGAAATTCTTCAGTTTTATTCCTCATGTTTAATGCGAGTAGCAATTTGTCCCACTTTGACGGTCTTTAAATGCACCTTTTCACACGCTGCACAGATAGACAGATCTCCAAGATAAACTGACAGAGACAACTATACTGTATTTTTTACCCTTTTTTTTCACCTCATATTTGCCTCCAAATGCTGATACTATGCGGAAATGCATAAACGTAAGATTTGATGACCTCATTGAGTGCTGATGAGCATAGTTGTGGTACACAACCTGTCAGGAAAGACTAGACAATATACGCATATGGATGTCCGATATTGGCAAAAAAGGTATCCCCATAAAAAGAAGTCTTGTGGTCTCAGGTCTGGTGAACGTGGAGGGTGTTCAACAAAACCCCTTCGTCCAATCCACCTGTTTGGCAAGATTTCATCAAGGAAGGAACCCCCCAAACTACCATCGCAATGTTAGATTCTTCCTTGATGAGATGTTGACAAACAGGTGGATTGGACAGAGGGGTTTTGTTGAACACCCTCCACGTTCACCAGACCTCACACAACTAGACTTATTTTTATAGAGTTACCTAAAAAACAAAGTTTATGCAGCGAGACCTGCAACAGTCACTGAATTGAGAGCAACCACTGATCGTGGATGCACGCAAATGCCAAGATTATTTTTTCATGATGTGTGCTATTCCATCGTTTCACGTTGTCGGCAGTGTCTGGACCAGAACGGACATCAGTTTGAGAAAAGGCGGTGAGAAAACAATAGAATGATGTTTATAATTTCTTTGTAAACGAATGATATTTACCTAGTTTACAATTATTTACGTTTTTTGGGACACATATATATATATATACACACACACACACAGTATATATACAGTAGTTTTTCCGTTTAAATGTAGTTTTTAGGCTGTGTTGAGGGTGATTAAAGAAACAGCTGCGGGCGGCCGCACTTTCAACACCTCTGATGACTTTGGTGTTTATTTAGTTCTGATTTAGTTCGCAGGACACCAGGGACCTTCAGTGTTGGACTGGCTTGGCCACACCCACGAATCAGATGTAGCGCCTGCAGCCACCACGGGCCGAGTGAAGTCTCATCCCAGAGAAAACCCTTCAAAATGCAAGCTCAGATTACGTGACGGCCTTGCCCCTCCCTCCTCGGCACCGTGGCCCCAGTCTGCCAAAACGCAACACACAGAGGAGCGCAGCTGAAAGGTCAGCGGCCGCCATATGCAAAACCCAGCTGTCTCCCCTCTGCCCTGCTCGCCCTTGGTGCCCGCCTGCCTGCTTGCTTGCCCACGCTCCGGCGGCACCATTTTAAAGATTTTTGAAGTGTTATTGCTTTTATATCCTCTTGTGCAGATATGGAGATATGCTTTGCAGGGCTGTGTGACACTAAATGAATCTCAGAGCAGGCGTATGGCGACTTCCTGCTTCACTATGCTGACTAAGGATTCCCCTCCTGCACTCTTTCCCATGCTGGCCATCATTTATCTGGTCTGGAAATAACAAAATGTTTTATGCATCGTCCTGCGACAGGCAACATTAGTTTTGCTGTATTTCTCGCCGATAAACATTCCATTAGCCAGATAAGGCGGCGGCATACAAATATGTCTGCATGCAATTTATTTTTTCCCTTCTGCTTTCAACCTTAGAGCTATTTTGCCACGCTGTACCATAAGACAATGGAGTCACAAAATAATTGGTTGTATTATCATCAGTGGCAGCTATGAAAAAAAGAAAGAAAAATATTTTTAAAAAGGAGGGGGGGGGGCAATGAACGGCTTCACTTTGGAGGCTTGTTTTTCACCTCATTTTGATCTGGATGGCGGGAAAGCGATCTTAAGTGGAGCGATAGTGCTTATCACAGGAAGCAGGCTAACAGATGAATGTTCTACTATCTGTCTGTCTGTGTGTGTGTGTGTGTGTGTGTGTTGGGAGGGGTATTCTTCCCACAAAGAGGGTGGTCTCTGATGCTCACACGGCACACGCTTTGCACCTTGCCGTGTAATAGAATAAACGCCCCTATCTTTGGGCAGGAAGGGGAAAACAGGAAAAAAATGAGATTGTGCAAGTGTAATCCAACGCGGAGGGATGCTTTCAGTGTAATCAATCTCCAAAAAAGCCTTTTAATGGAATCAATGGAGAGAAAAAGGGGATTGATTCCCACGCGGGGAGCTGCCATTTTTAGACGTCAAAAGTCTCCTGGCCGCCGTGACGACTCCAGCCGGCCAAGTAGGTTAATTGCATATCGAGCTACGTGGTCACCGTCCAGTCGCACCGCAGCGTCGTCTTTAAACTCGTTAATAATTAAAACATTGACTTCTTCGTTTAAATCTGACCTGCCGTAGACCTGTTGACTTAACAAGTGTCCTCGCTGTTGGACGTCGGTAATCTTAAATGGTTCTTTTCCAACACCATCATGGTAGTGGCAAGTGGATTCCTGATTTATAAATAGAATATTTTTGTTGTTAGAGCATCAATCTCAATCCCCTTTTATCATTAGGGTATCTATGTACTGTATCTATCTATCTATCTACATGAAATAATACAAATTAGCATTGGGAAAGTTTCCTGTGGTCCTGTTGTCTCATGAATGCAACGTACTGAATGACACTGTATCGGGATGGCTGGAAATGAGTCAGCCTTTCAGTCTGACATAGAAACAGGGCGCTAGCAATGCATTATAATTGTATTTATGTTCATTGTACGCGTCAAACATTTAGGCCAAGATTACATAACATCTGCTTAAAAACGCATATCTCTGGACTAATAATAGGCCCTCTTCAACCGCAGATGGTTATCTTTGAATCTTTGACTGCCAAAGGATGAGAATGACAATTTGATCTTGATTATTACAATAATGCAAATGCCATGGTTGCATAGCGTTTGTATATACAGTATGTGATGGTAGAACTTGAACAGAAATTGAAGAATGGCGTTAAGTGTGTCATTAGATGTATCGAAAAAGACATATTTGTAAGCTGTGGCCTTGCTGCTCCGCGTGGGTGTTTGAGCGTATGTTAAAGGTCTTGGCTGGCGGTGAAATGCTTCTGACAGGAAGCGCTGTTGTACATCTGTGGTGAGATTTGATGAATGATGAAACGCGTTGGCGTGCGCGGTGAGCTTTGCAACGTGTCGCACACTGGCGGGTGTCATGCTTCATCAGTGGGCAAAGACGAGGGGATCCCCTCCAACAGCTTCCTGCAGTCACACGACGCCATGTTTGTTCGTGTTAATAAAGGAACAAAAAAAGCTCAGAACGGAGGCCGCAGGCTTATTTTTGTTGCTTTGCTTTTTATCCCTCCCTATTTTTGTTGATTTTCACGCCTGCACCTCCCCCGTGGTCATGTCCATACGCTGCAACGATATATTTTTTATTTTGTTTACTAAGCCGAGCCTGCTGCTTCTTGCTCAACAACACAACCCTTTGATCGTCTCACAGACACACAAAGAGACTTTTCTTCATGTTCTGTGTCGCTACCTTGACCACAGGCCACAAGACTTGTGACACCAAACATTATTTACCATGGGCCAGACCTAACCTAATCAAAAGTAATATTAAATTAGATTCCGATAAACTGCAACTTTGAGGATGAACTTGACATAATTTGGGATATTCCAACAATCAGGGTAAAGTTTTAGACTCCAAAAAACCTGCAAAGGTTACACTGTTGCACCTGGACAGTCAGGTGAAGGATTGAACAGGTCCTGTTTGGTCAGCAAACGTCGTCCCTTGACTATTTACATTATTGACTAGTGCAAATACCACGCTACCGAAACAATCTTTGCTCTCCCCCTCCTATTTTCACATCCCCTTTCCTTGGAAAGTGGGATCTCTGCATCCATTCCAAGTGACTAAAAGCCCCGCTCTTCAACAGAATACTTGCTAAAGATAGTAAATCCTCATTAAAGCTGCACACGCAACAAGGTGGAGCTCGGATGTTTCTGGGTCAGTAGGTGACTCGCTAACAAAAAAACGGGCCAAAAAATGCTCGACTAAAATGTCTTCTCACAAATCGATGTTATCATACATCGAGGACAGAGAGAACGGTGCGTCGTCCAGTCGAAGCAGTGCAGGATGTGCCAGAGTGATGCCTTCCTCCTGTTTTTGGGCCAAATGGGATAGCAGGATGAACAGAACTACTGGTTCACACATTCATAATTCATGATTTTGGCAATTACAATTCAAACTAATAAAGCAGACGTTCTATGCTTGATGTGATGACTGTTATAACACACATTTAACTAACGTGCTGGTGTCGTAACATGAGACGGATCAGGCACCATGTGGTCTCCTTATGGCCTGGGGAGCTGGCGGCCACAGCAGCTTGTGTTGGAAACCAGAAGACTTTCTCTAATCAATACTTTGCAATCTGCCATCATCTGCCGCCTCCATTCCCTTCCTCTGCACCCGTAAATATCCTACGGCATCACATCTCACAATGTGGTCAGCAATCACAGACTGGTACAAACAGCGGAAAGTGAGTGGTTGAGTCCAGATGAAGGTGTATAGCTTCTTTAGCTGCTTGGTGAAAGCAGGACTACAAAGAGCTCCCTTAGTAGCGAAAGAGTCCTCCATTGTGCTGTTGGTCCCCCTCCCTCCCAACAGACTGGTGACCCCTGACAGGCGCTGCCTCAGGCTGTCTTTACCACCTTTAGGGACCCTGCAGCCCCACCCCGCCACACGGTGCCTCCATGCCCACAGGGGCTTAACAGGGTCCAGTGATTTACAGATTCAGATTCCTGTAAGAGCCATCTGACAGATGGAAGGGTTTTACTTGCTTGTCATTTCACACTTCCTGTGCGGACGGTGCTCAGTTGCTATCGTCCTGACCCGTGACATTCTGCATATGGTACCCGAGGCATCATCCGTCACTTTTTGACAACCGACGCCATTTTGCTCATGCAAATTGTAATCTGCGTGCCCTTTTTGTTTCTGATTTTCACATCCCCGAGATTTTTGGGTTATGCGGCAAGCATTGACAAAGGACAGCGACACAATGGCGGATGTGGCGGCACTGCAGCGTGGCGAGTGAGCGGCAGAAAGAAGCTGCCCTGCTGGAGGCTCGCTGCAGGCTATGTCTGACATCCCTCTCTCTGACGGACTGATGAGATTAGCCTGACATTTTTTTCCTTCCAACTTAAATTGCATTACCACAAGGATCCTATGTTAGGCAGATCTCCATATTATTCTCCAGGGATTTAAGTTCCATTTTGCTCTGTGCCTCATTCTGTTACTGCTAGGGATGAAATCTTCTTTACTGCCTTGCACGTACTGTATTATCCATACACCAGACTTTATACGTCCTTGCGGCATTGCTGCACTTTGGGCCCTTCCCCCCAGTAGATCTGGACAACTCATTGGCAGACTTTGATTAGTCAACTATCCTTGCACGTGGGACTGTTAACACAATGAACTAACCAAGCACTGCAGCCCGAGGGTCACTGATAATTAAAGATAAGCAAAGTGAAAAGCAAATCTAAACATAGACCGTGTACTATACAGATTGGGGCCAGGAGAGCATGTTTTTAGAAGCCACTCATTTGCATTCAACCTTTGCAATTCACCGTCAGTTTCACCTTGACATTTAAGGTTAACCAGCAAATTAGGAGACAGGATTTTTTTTCCCCGTGTGTTGTCGCACTTTGCTGTGCTGCACAGCAGTTTAGAGTCAACTGGTCTAAAAGTCACGGAGGTTGACTCTCTCGGCCTTTCATTTTGTCACAATGGCATGAAGAAGGACATGACACTGGAAGAGCTTTTAAAAAACGAGGACACGCTGAGGGCCTGAGAGGTGATCAAAAAGCAGGTGACATCATACTGGGGGGAAAAGAGAATGGAAGTTTGCCATCCAACTTGGATAAATGATACAAAATGATACGCTTTGTTTAGCTCTCTTCAATGCTGACTATGCAAAGTAAACGCAGGCAGCAGGTACCGCATGCACACTGTGTGACACAGGGACGATGGCGGTGACCTTGAATCTGGCTGTGAATCTATTCCATATTCATCCACATCCGGACACCATGACCAGGCAATCATTAGAAAGCTTATAGATTTGAGCTCCTGGGACTTCATTTATCACGCATGCACATCCACGTTAGCTAATTGTTCCGTGGGGTTTAGCCTTTGAATGCATCTTAGTGGCATAGGGCATGATGAAATACTACTACATACAGAATGCTTAATGTGTGTATAATGAGGAGGTGCCACTGTAGCTGTAAAATTTGGAATTTGAAAAGCCCTCCCAATCTGACATTAGAAATACATCTGCACACATTTCCAGACGTCTGTTGTACATCTATTAAAAGACACCAATGATTCGTTCCCAATCCTTGCATACTTTCCAAGGACCCCGGGCCCTTTTGAACGAGTTCAACCGCGTCGAGTCGCCTGTTTCCGTCACAAGAGCAGATTGAGGGGAACAAGCCTCCGGGGGTTATAGTTGCTTGTAATGGGATGAAGTCTGTTGCCGCATTGTTGCAACATGCTTGGGAGTCCGGTGGGAGGACTGGAAATGAAGTCAGGACACCATTCCTTCCTCATCTCCAGCCCACGGGCCGCCGCCCCCAAATCTCACCGCCTCCGTTTGATGTCCAAATGGAACGCTGCTTCATCGACCTCACCCTCATCTCCCCCGTCTGCACTTCTCCTCCTCTTCACATCCCTCACACCAGCTTATGCAATGTTCCCCGTTGTATCCAGACATGTGAAATATGTCAATATGTCAGTTGAGAAGGAGTATCAGATTTAATTGCTCGTGAAACATCCTGAAAAAGCTTTGTGAGCAACAAAGGCCTTACATCAGCTTTTTAGCTTAAACTGTGTCAGTCTGCTAAACCAGACTGGTTGGTTTGGGAGCAGGAAGGCCACTAGATCGGGGGTTGGCACAGGTGTAACCGTTGGTGAACAGATTGACTGATATCACACTTTCTCCTCCAGGCTTTGAAGGACCACGAGGTGTCT
This sequence comes from Oostethus manadensis, assembly GCA_024372805.1. NCBI lineage: Eukaryota > Metazoa > Chordata > Actinopteri > Syngnathiformes > Syngnathidae > Oostethus > Oostethus manadensis. The sequence continues at coordinate 322,735 of QODF01000145.1, read as the reverse complement.
CGGGTTTCGCAATGTGTGTGAGAAAGCAAGCACACGGGAAGAATTGTGGGAAATACAAAAATCCTCAAGGTCTACCGTGCGTGGACGTCATGACCCAACGCCGACCCCCATTTCTTTTCTCGATTGCCTCAGCACAAGCTGGACTCCATTTTACAGCACCATTGTTTCCTTTCTTGTCCGCGTCAAGTGGATCCTTGAGGGATCCCATTCTGCTGACGTCTCAAACCTGACGTCAGCAGGTCACCTGATCACCTGATGAGTGATTATTGGTGCAAATCAGAGGGCAAAGCATGTTTTACCATCACAAACAAAAAGCAAATGTTTCCCAGTTTTAGGATAGCTTCTCTGCTGATGTTAAGAGTTTATTTTCACTCTTTGGTGTCCAGGGTGACCTGGACAACAACTTACAGTGGTATGCAAAAGTTTGGGCACCCCTGATAATTTTCGAGATTTTCCTATTGAAATTATCAGTTGTTTGGATCAGCAATTTCAGTTAAATATATCATATAGCAGACAAACAGTGATATTTGAGAAGTTTAATTAAGTTTTTATAATTTAAAGAAAGTGTGCAATAATTATTTAAAACAAAATTAGGCAGGTACATAAATTAGGGAACCCCAACAAAAAAAATACATCAATATTTAGCAGATCCTCCTCTTGGAGAAATAAAAGCCTCTAAACACTTCCTATAGCTTCCAGTTAGGGTCTGGTTTCTGGTTGACGGTATCTTTGACCATTTTTTTTTACGAAACAGTCAGGTTTGATGTTTTCCGAGCATTGACAACAGATTTTCAATAATATCCAGGTCTGGGGACTGAGATGGCTATTGCAGAACATTGCACTTGTTCCTCTGCATGAATGCCTTTGTAGAATTTGAGCAGCGTTTAGGGTCATTGTCTTGTTGAAGTATCCAGACCTAGCGCAATATCAACTTTGTCACCGATTCTTGACGTTGTTTGCAAGAATCTGTTGATACTGACTGGAATCCATGCGACCTTCAATTTTACCAATACTGCCAGTAGCTGTACTGGCACACACAGCCCCACAGGATGACGGAGCCACCACCAAATTTTACTGTGGGTAGCATTATGTTTGTCTTGGAATGCTGTGTTCTTCATCCGCCAGGCATACCATCCCTTGTCCAAATGTGCTTTAGCATGCGTCCAGCGACTCTGCTTGTGGCGTGTGCACAGAAACGGTTTCCTCCGCATTCCTCTCCCATACAGCATCCCCTTGTGCAAAGTGCGCTGATTAGTAGGCCGCTGCACAGTGGCAACATCGGCAGCAAGACCATGTTGTAGGTCTTTGGAGCTGGTCTGTGGGTTCAGTTAGACTGTTCTCACGATCCTTCGTCTCTGCTTGTCTGAGATTTTTTTTGGCCTGCCACTATGGGCCTTAACCAGAACTGTGCTTGTGGTCTTTAATTACCTCACTATGTTCCTAACTGTGGAAACTGACAGCCTTTTGTATCCTTCCCCCAAACCATGGGGGTCATTTGACAGTTGTTTTGAGGCTGCCATGTTGCCACACTTGAAAGAAGACGCAAAGAGAAAAAAACCGTACAATTGGCCACCTTAAATAGCCGTTCTCGTGATTGGCATGACCTGCATTCGTAGGTCATGAGTCAATAAAGTTAATTATTAGTTAAAACTTAATTTCACTTCTCAAATATCACTGTGTTAGTCTGCTATTTGACATATTTCACTGAAATTGCTGAGCCCAACAACTAATGATTTATAAATGAAAATCTTGAAAATGATCCCAAACTTGTGTGCCCAAACTTTTGCACACCACTGTAGCTCTGGTGGATGCGTATTTACTCAGTCTTTAAAAATGATAATGTGCAGGTAATATCTTGTAAGTAATGCAGCGCCCCGACGGGGCTACACAGAGTTTGACGCTGTTTTTAAACTTTATTGCTGTCCTCAGCTCAAACCCAAACTTGCATCAATTTATTCATTTATTACTTTATTATTGAAGCCTTTAAATTGCTTAAAAAAAAAATCCATTCTTTTTAGACAAAATGTGCATGTTTTCCATTTATTGAGTACAGGTTTGGGCACAACTCGTACTAATTTGGCACTGGTATCAGATAGGTAGAAGGGGTGTCTACCAATCAGAGCATTGCTGGATTGTCATCTCTCAGTTGTCCCTGAAGCATTATCATGATGACTTCCCTCACCTTTAGAAGACACTTGGGAGCAAGCAGCTTCCTAAATGTGTTTAACAGATAAAACTCACATAGGCTATCGCGGCTTGATGACAAAAAGTGGGTATTTTCTTTCTAAACTACAAATTTTAATTCAAGAACAAATAAACAGGATTATGGGACTCAGGGAGAAACATTTTGACGTAAGGGGGCCACTTAACATTTTCGAGCATTTAATTAGATGGGAGTGAAACTGTTTCGCTGCATCATGACCCAAAACACAAAACAAACACTTAACCCAGTGGCGCATTCAGCGGCGATTATGTCGCCAATTATGTTACCTGTGCAATCACACACCCCCTCCTACATTTCCATTTTACACGCCAGTGGATGGATCTCCTTCTGCTGTTTGCGATCAGAAATGCAGAGTACAGAGAGACTATTCTATTGCGGCTGCACTCCACAGTCCCACTAAATCACCTCTAATGGGCTTGTGGAGGGTGCACACTCTGTATCACTGTATCAATCATTCACTCTGTTTTCTTCCTGCTGCAGCCATCCCCGGCATCACTTGGCCGCTTTAATGAGCCATTACAATTCCTATCAAAACCCCCCCACCCCCACCCAGCGTGCGCGTACACGTGCACCAGCAAGCACCCGCGCTAACTGCCTTGCACTTACACTCATACTGATAAAGTATTTGATTGTCTGCGCCAGCGTTTGAGACAGAAGTGATCTCTTGTCTGCCTTTTCCTCAAATTCGAGCCGTTCACCCTCCCGCGATTCGGACTCTGGGGGCGGCGTGCAAGATAGTGGTTATGTGCGGCGGCGGACAGTGGGTGCGGATCTCGTAATTGCATTGCTTCGCCATCTCTCCCATGCCAGGCTCCCTGCACCCATCTGTCTCTTTAATATCCAGCTAAGCACTCTTGACCTTGAAGCATCCGTGACACTTCCGTGCCTCGTCCACGGCAACACATCTGTGGCTGACTCGCGCCCCGACGCCTCAAATGTCAACGAGTGGGGGCCCGAGGGCTTTGGCTGAGAGAGGAAGCGGGGAGCGGGAAAACAAGGTGCTGAATGTTGCCTCCGAGACAAAGGTGAAGAGGAGAGCATGATGGATTGACTGTACGGGAAGTCACATTTCGAAGAGAGCCAAGTGCATCAGACAAAGACATTGCCAAGGTTGCATGTGATTTGTTTCATTTCGTAACTTGATTTACAAAGGTCACCCGCGTGGATTACTTTAGAACATGTTATTTCAGCAAGAGAAGAAAGATGTAAAGGATCGGTTTTCGTGCCTCCTGGCATCTCCTCAGAGGGATTCTTCAAGCCTTCAGGCGACTGTGATGAGAGACTCCTCCACACAAGAATCCCAATGTCTACACCTCCAAGCGCTAACATTTGATGTTTCCGTTCAATCCAAACATCTTTAGTGCTGATATTTGGATACACTGAGCAATAGTTTACCTCCTGGAAGGCAAGCTTAGAGGAAAACATCCAAGAACACTTTCAGTGATGCTTCTGTTTAGCACACCGCAGGAATCATTTGGGTCCCAACCAGCCTGACTGATTGGACCAATTTTGTTACTTTGACGCTCCACTACCTTGTCGGATAACATCAGAATCAATGAGACTCTTGCTATGGCCAAGTGCTCCGTCTGACTTCAGTTTGCGTACTTTAAAGCCCTTTGTTGTGTGAGGCAGTGGAAGCGTGAGACCAATCACAGCTATGAAAGATCAAACAATACAATGATCTCCAGTTAGCCATTGACATTGAAAAGTTGAATTATGCCAACGAGCGCCCTAGAAAAGTGACATTTGTGGGTTCAACGGCTCTTTCCTTGGTCCTATTAAAGAGGGAATAACAAGAGAAAGATTGAAAAAGGAAAACCGATCTAAGAAGAATGATTTTTGGTCCCTCTCTCGATCCCGTGAGGCGATGTTGACTCTAAGCCACGCAGTCATTTCCACTCTCACCTTTCCCCTGCACTATTTAAAATAACTGGCCCTTTTCTCCATTAGGATTCCTGTCCTGCTGCCTGCTCCTCTAGACCTTTTTCCCCTCCCAGCCCATCTTGTGGTGACTTGTTGAAATTGGCTCCCGACCCCAGCCGATTCTCGTCCCACGGGGTTCCCAAAACAATGCCAGCCTCAGTCGCGCAGGCCAATGCAACGCAACAACACATCATTCCCAGGAGAACCGGGCCCCATTTTGTGCTGCAGGCCTACATTAGCACCCTGTCTACAAACTTGGTGGACTCATTAGACGTATGGAGGGATGCATTTCGTATACAAACTTCCAGGGCTAGAGACAAATTGCAAAGTCAGGTGTCGAAAGCCCCATCTTTCTGATTTTCGCCAAGTAGCAAGCATCTTAGCATTAGCCAAAGCAGCCTTGGCCACATGGGTGCTTTTAAAAAGACAGTGACAAACAACCTACTTTGCAACGTTGTTCTGAAGCCATCCGGGATACGAGCACCCCCGCCACTACTGCTTCTTGTACCTTTATTTATGGCCGACTAACAGTACGCGCGCCCTCTTATCAAGTCAATGTCACGCGTAAAGGATAGGGATGGACCAATCTGGCGCTTCAGGTGTACTTTATAGCACGACGTTAGCGCCCTGCAGCGTGTTATCTTTATTGAGAAACAAAGGATTAGTGACGTGATTGATGGGCCTTGTCTCCCAGGGATTATGCTGTAGAGCGCCACTAATTGCTCTCGCTTGCTCCCTCCTCTTCTATTTATCTCCCGCGTTACCTTTTATCCCTTCTACATGCAGGGCCACCCCCCCGGCCAAAGCCGTGCGCTTTGATCTAGCACGGCCAGCCGGAAAAGACCTGAACTGTCCTTACAAGTCGTAGCGAAGTGACCTGATTTAGCATTCAGGCGCAAGTGTTTTCCTGGACATGTGCCAGGTGTGATCTGGGAGGAAGGGAGGGCCTGTATGGATATGCTAACACACCATGTAATGGACTACTGTACAAGTGGAAATAATGTGCTGAGTCATTTCGGGAAGCTATTAAGCCGCCCGGGTGACTTTGAGATTCACCGGTTGACATCTACTCAACGGAATGAGGCCGCTCTCTCCTCTTCCTCCTCGTTGACGTCTTTCTAAGCAAACACAACTTAATTACAAATAAGCGGTGGAGGGTGGGGGGTGGCTTATACGGCGTGCGGCAGACATTGGAGCAGAGCGCACAGCTGCACACGCAATGGAGCATGTGTTGTGTTAACCTTGAAAGCATCGTGGCCGTTGCGTTTTTCAATTAATCTCAGTACAAATTAAATTGGGAAAACGGTGCTGGCGTGAGCGTCTTCGGCAACATTTGCGGACTTGTTGTGCTCGTAGGTCGCCGCAACACTGTGGGCCCCTCGGAGGGGTTGAAAAAAAGAAAAGCCTTATTAAAAAAAGGATTTAAATCGTCGCAGCGCACCTTCCTGCGAGCCATGCGTGTCCTTGTCACTTGTCATTAAAGCATCCTCTATTGACGGCTAATGCAGGCCGCACATTTCTCCACCCCGGGATGCAGAAACAATGCGGTGAAGAGTGGACCTCCCCCAAGGCAAAACAATCCTAATTTGGACATTCATACTGTAGATCCCCCACATCCCTGTATAACATCTGCCGTTTTCTCATTAGGATTCAGTCATTATTGAACGGAAGATGAGAGAAAATGAATCAGAAACACGCCTTAGTAAGATAATAAGAGAAGATGCGTGAAATCTAACTGGATTCAATACTATTATGAAAAAAATGACAATCGTAAGGTGGCTGCCTAGAGGGCGCAAACTTTCCAACGTTCTGCTCCAACACACAGCACATGCATTCGTTATGATACAGGTGAGCTAATGACAGCAATTTGGCAAAATAGAGCTGCTAAGCGCTGAATGTATTCAAGCTAGGGACTTTTCCACTTCCAATGTGATTCCAATATTGCAGCCTTGAATATTGATCCGATATCAGCATAGACATGTATGTAAGTGCGGGCGTGTATGATACAGATGTGAATGAAAGCCGTGAATGCCAATCATTTTGTTTGTCCGGAACCACAAATTATATGCAGTTTAATTTTGAATGTAAAAAAATATGTTTTTGTACCATCTGTTATTTTATACAACAACATATGGCAACATATGTGAGCCGGTGTGGCTTTCTAATATTGTTTGGTAAAAAAAAAAATGTAATCTTGGGCTAATTACAAACGTTCCCTTTAATTATATGCCTCAGACATAAGTACCAAAGTAAGGTTTGGGGTTTGGTGAGAGTGCATACTCCACTGAATGATCATTTGTAATGCGTCCTGCTGTTTGAATCAATACATAGATTCCTCTAGAACAACAATGCAGGGATGTTTTTCTTGTTTTTTTCCCCTCGGAGATTGATGATGACTGATAGCGTCTTAAAAATACAAGCCCGACATAAATTTATCATTAGCTTTTAAATGTGAGCTGATGGATGTGCCGCTCTTGTGATCTAATGAATAGCTGCAGCCTCCAGGGAGTCTGCCGGTAATTAGTCACGTGAAGTCATGTTTCCCAAGGGGCGACTAAAAAAACATCCTTTAGTGTCAAAGGTAACACTGCTTTAGACCTGCTGTGGATTTGGGTTTTGTGTGTATGTTGTTAGTTTGACAAGTGCTCTGGCAAGAGGTCGCCGTGGTTGATGCATGTGTCTGGGAATCTGTCATGGCACCCATCTATCAGTACGGGAAGGTGAGAAGACAGCGACGTGAGGATGAGTCACCATGGCAGAGGTTACCTGCAGATAAACCTAATTCACACTGGGCCCGGCACTGCTTTAATTGTGCTTTCTGAAAAACCTGACCAGCTATTGTTGTCTTTACAGCTACGGGCAGTTTGTGGGAAAAGCTGAAGATGATAGCGAATCACAAACAGCAAGTGTAACCGTTTAGAAGCTCTGTTAGCTCTATTGGGGGTGGAACTACAATGCCAATTCCCTCTGCAGGAGAGATCCAAAAGACGTTTAACAAGGACACGACCGCATGAGAGTCACATTTGTGCCAGGTAAGCCTTTTGCGTGCGTTACGTGTCCCCCATGATATGTCTCCATTTAGTCTCTCAAGGATGGACAAGCTAGATGGTACTTTACAGTAGTAGAGCAGAACGCCATCTCTGCAGACCAAGGTCCACAAAGCAATGGATTTCATATAACACCTCTCAATTACCCCAAAAGTCACTTCAACATGTAGCCTCCCATTCCCATCACTTAAGTCTTCGTTCCCTCGTCATGGGCTTCCAGGCGGGAATAAATGCTTGTGGTGAGAGGCCCTTGTGTCACTGGAGGGAGGCAGCTGGATTAGAGTCCGTCCAACATCCCAATTAAAATCAAAGCAATCACCATGCGAGAGAAGCCGTTAAGATGGAGAGGCTGTTTGGGGCTAAACGCCGCCATAATGAAGCAGCAGCGGCGTTTCAAAAGGCTGCCAGCCGCTGATTTCACACACCGGAAAGTTTGCTGCATAGAGTCTTGCGAGAGGCAACTCTCGAGCGCCGCACTATTAGCCGAAAGCTGTGCTGCGGATTAGAGCGAGACACAAGCTTTCATTCCTTCGCTAAGTCAATGTATGAATAATTTACTCCGCGGGAATCTCAGCCGGCTCCCCTTTTAAGCCCTGCAAATGTTTTATTTGTATGTTTTCTGTCAAAAGTCATCTGGAAGCTGAGTTGGCGGAGGAGCTCAAATAAAAAAAACCTGTGTGATGTGACGTTTGTTGTCAGTGATAATTAGCTCTCCTCTGGACCGTGACTGTCCCGCACTCACTGGGAGGGAACACACGGAATCATTTGCCTTCCTCTTCATCTGTTTTCGCCCGCGTCTTCACGCTGGGCCGCAGTCAAAGCATCACTTCTTTTCTTTCTTTTGTTTTTTGCATTTGGGCACGTTACCTGTCATCATTCCCCAAATAATTGCTGAAAACTAGATGATGCACCAGGCACAAAAGCCATCAAACGAAATGGAAAAGGAAAGTGCAGACGCGTTGGATGTCATCAAGTCTACGTCTGACTGACAGACTCTGGACCTGAAGTATCATAACAACTGACTCCTGCTGTGACAGCTCTTGTTGGTGCTAGCATCTTTGGGAACGTGGATAAACCAATGAATTGGTCTGAGGCTGTGGTCCAAACTAGGATCCACATACACCAGGTAAGGTACACCCCGGTTTTAGGGGACAAACCTAAAAAAAACCTTTGCTCAGACTTTTACAGATGTTGACCATCATTGCTTGTTTGTACGAGAGTTCATTTGTCCTCTCTAAAGACCACAGATGGTCAACTAAAAGGGAATTATTTACGCCTGTCTTTCATATCGGCCCTCACATAACACTGTGACTCCTCGCAGCACTCACTTTTTGTAGCCTCCACACACACACACACGCACGCACACGCACACGCACACACAGACACCTGCACAGAAGGTTCGTAAAGGAAATCTGCATACACTCTTCATCTCTTTAACACTGGCATCTTTTGCAGCGACTCAAGACAAGCGCACCACTCCCCTTGCAAACCAACACAAACAAGAGGCAGTTGAAGATGGACTGCAAACACTAAAAGGCCTTCCTTTAAGCCGATTCCCAAACACACACACGGACTTTCCAGGTCAGGTGACGGTGCTGAAGCTTTCAAAAGCTTGACTACTTTGCTGCCTCCGCCACCTTTCCACTCCGATTCTTCTTTTTTCCACTCTTCCGCTCATGCCCTCTTGTATTCAGTCTCTCCGCACCGCTGGAGTGCAAGAAACACTTGCAGCTACAGAGCGTCTAAAGGTAAACATAGACACGAACTTGCTTAAATCGAAAGATTCACACAATGAGACCGCACGTAAAAATGCACATAATGGGATGCACCATAAAGCCTTCTGAAAAAACCTTCAAAAAGCGCCAATAAAGCTTCATATTCATTATGTGACCTGCATATTAACCCCGCCACAGCGACATTGTTATTATTGTTACTAACATTGTTACACCAAATAACTACTTTCCTGGGTAGTGACACCTCACCACGTCACACCGGCTAGCTACTAGCCGGCTACAAATTACCAAAACGTAATGCCACATATTGGAGCTGCCACCGCTGCTGCTTTGAGCGTTTGGAAAAGTTAATGCTAGATGTAGCTTTCTAATCTATGGTGCTATGTGAAATCAATGCACACAGGAAAGAAATTAAAGTTCCGGTATTGTTTAAAATGCAAAATATTGTAAGCGTTACATGTTATCATAAGTGTACCTGTGTTACTACAGTGTCATAGCAAGTATATAAAACATTGTTGGAGGGTTTTTGAGGTGGTGTAATAGCGGGTTTGTAGGCGGAGCATTAATTACCTGCCTCTTTTCTGCTGTTTTTGCAGCTTTGGAACGCGCAGAAAAGAGAAGGAAGTGCGTTTTACATAAGGATTGTGGATGATTCCCCCAAAAGAGCACTTTTCCTATAAGATTTGTCAGACACAATTGCTGGGTAAGTCTTGAAAAGATGATAGTTTCCACTTAAGAAATGACTACTTTCTGACTGTGCACGCTTTAGCATTATGGGAACTGAAGTTCTGAACTGTAGCCGCATCGTTCTTTATGCCGCAGGGTTCAAAATAGCGGCTTATAGTCTGGAATTTAAGTTTTTAGGGTTTTTTTCAAACGAAAAATCAACATTTCTCTAAGTAGCCAGTGGCCAACAAGTAGGTTGTGCATATTTGTCATTCTGCCTGTGTGTCATATTTTTGTGAGACGCTACTTACATACTGTAAAGTCCCTATCCCAGGGGTCACCAACATGGTGCCCGTGGGCACCAGGTAGCCCCGCATGACCATGAGGCGCCCGCAGGCTGCTTTTCATTTGGGTTTTCAGGTAATGATGTGAAAACACTAGAAAAAAATGCATTCTGAAATACAAAATGTGAGTTACGGATATGAACATTATGTTAATATCCTGGGAAAACAAGCATATTCAGTTTGTTTGGGTTAAGAATAAGCTATGAAAAGAAAGCTCTCGGCCATTTTTATTTTGTAAAAGTAGCTCTCACCCGAAAAAAATGTTGGTGATCCCTGCCCCACCCAGTTTTGTCCCATCCACGCTTGAAAAGCCAAACTTGTAATTTAAATTTATGGTGCATCTATATCACTTTGTTACTTCTCAAGTTTGTTATTTGTTTGAAAGGCCGAACAAAACCCACAGCAGCCATCTCCCCTCTGATTCGTTTCAGTGTTAGCCGGGTTCTGTACTTTTTCGGATGTCCAAATGGACAAGAGACAGCTGGTTTCCTCTAGTGTCCATGGTTTCTGCGAGTTCTGCGCGTTTCTGCGCATTTGTGATCCAGTGTAATAAAGATGGAAGTAATTTGCAAGCTTTAGGGCATTTTTTAGGTAATGCCGTCCACCTCAGTATGCAAAAGGTTTGCCCATTGGGCCCAGCAAGCCAAAGTTGAATAAAAAAAAGACAGCTTAATTTCGAACCAATGACAATAGAAAACCGAAGCTGAGAGAACCAGCTGCGAACCATGCACAATGGGAAAGGTTTATTAATCACTACACCTACACTTATGTTACTGTGCATTGTCCTGTACCCACATCAAAGTGTTTCCAGTAAGTGGTCTTTCATAGTTAAGGTTTGACAGTGTCAAGACTGTGCTGTGTCTAACTCCGCCCCTTTAGGCAGACGTTTTGGTACTTCCCACAACTCTCGACAATAGAAACTGGGCACCAAACGAACTGAACTAAACTGTGCTGGGTTGAAGTTTCACCTTGGGTGTCAACATGAGTAAAATGTTTCATATGGAGGCTTTCCACAATGAAAACAAGTATTTTTTGCACCCCAACGCAACAAAGTGCAATGTTTTCTATTGTCAGTTATTGTCAGTGATGTAAGCAGGCTTCAGTGGTGTTGCAGCTCCATACCATTGATTACACTTGATGGATTTACACCCTTAATTCCTGTTTCATCATTTTGGAGCTAAAAAAAAAAAATCAGCTAGTTCTATTAGTCACAATAGCATTCGTGGCCTGTATTTAATCATTTTAGCAGCAGCGTCCTCTCGCTTGAGGACACGGCAAACACAGACAAAAAAAAAGACGTGTTCCCATTTATTTTGGCTTTGTCTCGGTGCCAAAACCCATAGCGTTTGAATTGCGCTGTGTTGTTCATGAAACTGAAGTACTTCAAAATAAACGTTGGCGTGTAATTACTTGGCGGCCGTTCGCTCGTGTCGAGTCGCGAGACCTTCAGGCTTCATTAATGGCCTCATCACAATTGATACGCCATCATCGGGTGCGAGGCACAACTAGATAGCATTTTGTAGGCTTTCGTTATTGTTTTACATAAACGCATAAAAGAGACCGTCAAAGGTCCTGCGTTCACAAAGATGATACCACTCAGTTTTGATTAACACCATTAGAAAGGTATTCATTTAACTTTGTTTTATTGTGCTTTTAACGTGCGCTTGTAGCATCACAGGACCATTGGTTGTGCACTGGATCAGTTTCGATTGTGCAGCCGTACCTAATGACCGGTCCACAGGGGTTTCAAGTGGTACCCCATTGAGATTCCAAACCAGCGTGGAGTCGTCATCGCACAGGAGGTGTTCCGACTTCATTTTCTTCATCTGTGATCCGTGACAGCGTCATATTCTTCCCGCCTCCTCTTGTGTCTTTACACCACGACCTTCATCTCACTTCCCTCTCACTCATACTCTGCCATTTTTTCTCGCCACCGCGTCGAACTCACGCCGTGCAATGGTTTCCTGACAGGCCGAGAAGTCTGATGTGCTCACCCCACTTCCACGAGCCAAAACACAGCGGGAGAGCTCGGGTGCGGATTTTTGTTTTTTTGGTTTTCAGCTTTTCAGGCTACGAGGTCAAGGTTGCAGTGTTGAACATCTGCCTCCTTTCTTTCCCTCCACATTTAGTTCGGACCAAACACAAGAAGAGAAAAATGTCTTTATTATTTTGTTTTGTTCCTCTTCAGATGCTGCAGCCCCTTCAGGAGAGTATGGGTCAAGGCTTGTATGTTGACGACAAGCCACTATGTTTTGTTTTCCTTTTGCATATTTTACTGTGCTTTGAGAGGTAGCAGGCAGTGTTGTTCACAGCCTTGGCAGGAGCGACAGGATTGTTGTTGTTAGGTTTGTGTTTGCACAACGGCATGCGAGGTACAAACATACCCCACACATTAAGACCAGATGAAATGTACGTTTCAGGATAAACATGAAGGGGCTTTAGAACAATATTTGCAATTAGACAGCCTTATACATAAAAAGTGATGTAAACAACTTAACACGTCAACACACACGTGACACAATGTAACTGACCTCCTGCAACGTCTACTCATGACAACCATGCATATACCACATATATACACCCATATATTCCCGCCACAAAGCATGCTGGGTAGCTCCTGATACTCTCTCCCCCAACCTGTCACCATGTTAGTGACATTTTTGCATGATTGACATATTAAGGTCGTCGTCAGAGAAGCAAAAAGAGACAATCCAATGTTTTATCAGTTGCAACAGGACTACCAAGCATGCCCTGAGGGCACTTGTAAATAACAGTTTGTCACGTTACGTTATGTTTAGCGCATAGCTGTTTTTAATACCCAAGTAGAAGCAGTAGTTCATGTACAGCATGTGATACATTACTTTGCTGTGGATTGGTCGTGTTATTTCCTTGCACACTGGGTACTTATGTCCACCACCTCGGCCCACCCCTGCATTAAAGGGACCCTGACATGACTTATCAACTTTGATTAAACATGTTATACAGTGCATTGTTTCTAATTAGGTTCTACATTTTTGAAAGGGAACAGTAAATTCAGTAACATTAAATTTATAGTTCATGTCGCCACCCATAAAAACTAGCTCTTGCTGATCAGTCTCACTTCCAGAAGTGAGACCACCGGAGTAATATCACATCCAGCAACACATCATTTTGGCATGACTACTATTTTGATGAAGAATATACTGCACCAAGCGCTTGTTTAGTCTGCTTTAGCTGAGAGGTCACTTACGGAAATGAGACCGAAAAGCGAGAGCCAACCAATAATGTAATTTTTGCGAACAACAGTACAGAACTGACCACGTCAGGACAGCCAGAAAAAAATAGTTCAGGCGAGTCCTTATGGTACATTTAATTTGCATGTAACAAACTGCATTGTGACAATTTAATGNGCTTTAGCTTGAGTTGACAAACAGATGGCCGGACATTCCCCTTTCAGGATTTTTTGGTAGACAGTAGAATTCATGCTTCCATCTATCACAGCAAGCCTTCCAGGTCCTGAAGCAGCAAAACAACCCAAGACCATCACACTACCACCAGCACATTTTACTGTTGCTATGATGTTCTTTTTATGAAATGCTGTGTTACTTTTACGCCAGATGTAACGAGACACGCACCTTCCAAAAAGTTCACCTTTTGTCTCGTCAGTCCACAAGATATTTTCCCAAAAGTCTTGGCAGTCATCATTTTGTGTTCACTTATGTTATCTTTCACTAATAGTTAACTATTTTTTTATGAGCAGAAACATTTAAGTGTGACAAAATGTCAGGAAATAGTTTTTCTTACCACTGTCCATGCAGGAAATAATGTACCGCATGCCGCTCCATCACAGCCTTAGCGGTCACCAGAGCTCCAGGAGGTGCATGTCACTATGTGCTGTAACTGAACTCAAACCAGCGAACAACAAAATGCATAGTAGCGAGAGTAGCGACGCCTACAAGCATATTCAAGGCTCAAAATGCCTGCAGTGTAGGAAAACATGTAAATGGTGGCAGGTATGCCCTTCACAATGTTTGACAATGTAAACAATTCTAAAATACTATATGAATAAAACTTGGTGGCAAAAGAGGCTACATAAGTTTGTCTATACTAACTTCGGCAGCATTTTGGCATTGTGGTTAGCACAGACAGGAGTCCTGGGTTAAAATTCCTTTGGGAATTTTGTGGATGTGAATTTTTGCCCTGTACTCCAACACTGCAAAAAACATTTTTTGTCAGGCTATTTGGAAATTGAAAATTGTTCATTGGCGTGAAGGGTTGTTTGTCTATACCAGGGGTCGGCAAACTTTTCCATCAAGAGCCATTTTGTCTCCTCTTCCAGTAAAACAAAATGCTCGGAAGCCGCGAAACATTACAGAACTCCATCCATCCATTTTCTATACCGCGTATCCTCATTAGGGTTGCGGGCAATACAGAACTCAAACTTAAAAACTGTAATCTTTTGTAACGTTCCCTGTTAGAACCACAAAATGTAACAAACAAAAGTGCGGCTACACCTGTAGGCCTACTATTAATACTGTTCATTTAGACGCTGAATTGATTTGTGTAAAATTAGAAAATGTAGCCTACTTTAAGATAAAAAAAGCCAATCAGAGTTCATACATCTGGATGTCAGTGGTGTTTGCTCAATCCCGCCTATTTCTCCACTGAATTGTCATCAATAACCTTTCTATTGATCCTGTTTTTGACTGTCTTTGAATTTTCATAGATAAGTGAGTGTGCACTCAGAGCTCGGAACAATATGCGCTGTCAGTCAACTGCACATAATCTGCCTCTCCTGGAGTCACCATCTCGGCGATCAGCGTGTCACGGGCTGTGAGCACAAAGCTACAGCGCACTTCTCCTTATAAAACATACAGTATTGCTATGCTCCCGTTAAGGACATTGTTTCATTTTCCTTTTCATTTTGCTTGTTTCAGACTCAACTCACAACTCCTTCACCTTTTTTTCTTCTGTCCGACGCAGTGAACCTCACTGCTACACTAGCCTGCCGCCCCCTCCCTTGCTCATCCAATCAGCAGTCAGAGGACAGTGTAGATGCATTCACAGACTTGGACGGGACTTTCGAAAATGCACATTTCCCCTACTTCGGTGTTTTAAAAAAATCGCCGCGCTTAGCCACATGCGGCTCCTGAGCCGTGGGTTGCCAACCCCTGGTCCATAAGGAATGTGTTCTGTGTTTGGCTGGTGACTGCCTAAAGTCAGCTTAGATAGCCTCTAGCTCAACAATGACCTGATGAGGTCAAACCATGTCTGCCAGTGTCAATTCTATCATCCAACTGTTCAACTAAAATAGAAATGTGGCTGAACCATCTTTTACTGACGTCAAAACAAGTTATTGTGTCTAATGAATCAAGCTGTTGCCGATTTTGGCAAATCCGCAATCTCCAAAATCTTATCGTTTTTTTACTAAAAATCACAATCGACAGTCAAGAATGAGCTTCTCGCTTGAGTTTTTTTTTTTTTTTATGAAAACACAATAAAGACAGTGGACTCAGAGGACACGTTAGTGCATGACAGCGGAACAAAACCTGCAAAGAAAGGACGATGAAGATGCATGGCGCCGTGGGAACGCTAACACTGTAGCGTGCCGCGATTGGAGGACAATGCCGGAAGATGTCAGCTGACAGTTCGCATTTGTAATCGTTAATGTGAAACAGAGAATAAGAAACAACCAGGCCCAGTCAGTGCGGTGAGATGGAAAAAATAAGTCTACGTTACGTTTAGTGTGTCGTTTTAGATGTGCTGTGAATAGATTGCATTTGCTGGCTGGGAAGTGGTCCTACTGATTAAAACGCAGCCTTATTAAAAGTGGCAGGCCATTTCCCCCCCCTTAATAGAGATAACGCTGCCTACAAAGTGATGTTTTTTAAGCGGTATTCGCCTTCCCAGCAATTCTGACGCGAAATATTCAAAGGATATTGTTAGCAAGTCAGTTAACTCAATAAAGAGTGCAAACTCTCTCTTCCCGGCACAGTGCGGAATCTCCCACAGGAGGTGATGGGATGCGTTGCTATGGCACCATATGTGGCCCATCCAAGGCAAAAACCATTTAATTCCTGCTAACGCCCTGGGGCGTCTGGTCCATTCGGGCGTTTGAAGTGCATGCCGCACACTGGTGGCGCTGCGGTTCTGATCTCCGTTTGGCTTTTGGACCTGAAGGACTGGTGGTTTGTGCGCACACTTCTGGGACCTTCAACCCGAAGACTGCTACTATGATTATCATAATTTATATGATTGGTAGTCGGAATGTTAGTCACTGTATTTAGCAGGCTAAACCCGCTCCATGTGAAAAAAGCTCCAATGTTATGAATAGAAGTATTTTAAATAGATGTTAGCATTAGGCTTTTGCAAATGTGGAGGAGGATGCATCAGAAGTGCCATTCAGCTCAAGTGCTGCAATAATTGTATAAATATTATCAGCAGTGTAAATGATGTGATAATTACAATATCACCATTGTACTTGTAGTGTTCCCCTGAGGAGGATTAGACCAGCACTGCTGTTTTCCCAAAAGTGCTTTAAGCACTTCTGTATGAAATTGTTACAAAAACTACAAAAATAATTGTTCTTGTATATTTAAACAAGAGCTAATGAAGTTTACTCATGTTGACAGCTCTTGTAGTACCAGTTTGTACCACAGGAGGTGGCAGTGACTTGACAACAATGATACGATGCATAGTTTTATTTGTTAGTGCTCGTGTTTACACAAAAATAATGTAAGTATGTAGTGGGAGAGAAGCCAGAAAATGTTTGTGTCCTTGCAGTGATCCTGTAGCCTGCACAATACAGTTGAGCAATGTGGTGTAAACAAAGAATAACAGGAGTGTAGGTGACTATACAGGTGTTATTACATGTCTACATGGCTCTCTGTAATAATAGTAAAGATTATATTTAAAATTTAATAAAAAAGGTTTTCTATGCTCCAACTATGAAAATATTAAATGTATAAATATTGGATTCTAATTCGCAAATACACTTATCGGCGTCAGGTCTGGAACCAATTAACCACAATAAACGAGGGATGATTGCAACCAAAAAAACATGCCAACCAGGGCGGACACTAACCAAGGTTCCACTGTATATTAAGTATAGTAAGAGTAATAGTAAGTGGCTAAAGAGTGCAGTGGTGCTTTGCTATTGATAATCTCATACAATGCTAATGCACAATGTTCACTCCCACCCCCTTCATTCTCTGGTGACATTGACTGTCGTCAATGATCTTTTATACTTATGACAGCTGTAATGTTAACTGGGATAAATCCATAAAAAAGCAGGTTGCCGAGGAGATTGATGTTTGTGTCAATGTTTAGTTCATCTTCTGATGCGCCGTCACGTGTTGACACGCTGGCAGCTGCTGCGGCAGACGGAAGAAGCGGCGGCGTGCTTTATTGTACGTCAATCAACAGCAACTTATGCATCTGAAATATTAAACAGCCATAGACGCCTTAAAAATGGTCAAGGTACACTGCGTTTCTTCGCAGCTTTGCAAAGAGATGATACATTATTAATGGCTTCCCTGGGAAAGGTGCCTCCCTGGTGGGTTTCATGCTGGAAAACCATGACACCAAAAAGCAATATTGGAGGAGTAAACAATTTTGTGTACAGCCATGTTTTAAATATGACAAAAAGGTGAATGTTGTCACGCGGCTTAATGAAAGCGTGTCACGACACCCACACTTTGCGTTTGCGAGGGCGCCCTTACGTACGACAAACGCTCACTAATAGAAAAGTGTCCACGTGGAAGGGCCTACATAACGGATGGCGCTGTATTTAGACGCGCATCACAATGAAGCTGCACGCTCGTTAACGTTTGCCCTTTTCAAGTGTTCACGGCAACGTGGAGAGCGTGACACATGACCTTTAATTGTTGCTTGACGTGTAGAAAACCAAATAAAAGATAAGGCTGAAATCAGCGCCTTTGTCAAACACGACTGCCATATCACACCAAGAAGGTTTTTCAAAGCTTTTTGGACAAATTATCATCTACTTTGATAGGACACGCCCCCTCAGTCATCGTTTCACTGCTTTAGCAGATGACCTTTAACCTCTAACATGACAGCAGCTTCTCTTTTGCATCGTCAAAATGTTCATCAAGGATTTCAATGACTATAAAGGGCAAGTGACCTGTGCTCTACATTGTGGTGATCTTGAATTGCACAAAGAACAGCCATTCAGCTGGCAGGCAATTGCCAGGAAAGACCAGAATGAAGGTGAGATCACCATATAGGACGGTCATGTCGCAGTCATGGTGCAAGTCAAAAGATCAGATAAATAAATGCCGCAGAGCAAAACAACATTGGCCGCACAAAGGGGAAGCTACTTTTGCTACTGGAAAACAAAATGGCCAATTATTTGCACAATAATTTACAAATAGGTGTTGCAAAGCATGCTGGGAAGCCGGAACTACTGCCATCCTTGCTACAATATTATGCGATTACACATTTTTAGCTTGATATTTCTTAACAAGTGAGTCGGGTCCAAAAAGGTTTTGTGAGGTCACTGTCATCTTGACCTTTGTGTCAAATGTCATAGTGACCTTTAAAATGTTATGAAACCTGGAAGGTTTTGTGCCAACCTTAAATTTTCAGTTGTTTTTCTTGTTGTCTGAAGCTAATTTGAAAGAATTTCCTGCAGGCCTTGCGGGCTATCATCATTACCAGTGTAGGATGGCGAGACAGATGGACTGCCCCCCCCCCAAAAAAAAAGTGCCTGCAGCTGCCCCTCCCACTCCTCCCACATTCTGAGATCTTCTTCTGCTCACACAAACACTCCAAAGTTTGCAACAACAACTATAAGCAGGAATCGATCTGAACGTGTTAAACACGGAAGCGGCGACATTACGACTTGTGACGTGTGCTGGAGTGGCATTGTGTGCTCATTCCGAGCGGTAAAATGTTTTTCTGTACACGAAAAAAAATCATGAGCGAGGACAACCAGTTTAATGCTTGTCTGCATCCAACTGAGTGCCTTCGTGACACCGACGGAAATTGGAACAATACTGCAGTAAACAAGCATTGATCCTCCAATAAATATCATCCCACAGCCATGCTGGAGAGTAACTGATATTAATTGTCAGTCTGCCACACGTGACTGAAGCACAAGACTATCAATATCGCAGTACATTTCACATATATATACTCTATATATTGTGTTTTTGGGCCAACAAGTAAAGATTGCAGCATATTTCTTCCGTTCATGTGGGTCAAAACGTGAGAGTGACCAGGGAGTTGTATGAGTTCCGGTGGGATGGGGAAATATTCCCCGTGACAGACCAGCCCACAGATGCTGCCGCCCGAGGCAAACCTTTCCTCCTCACCCCCGGACTCACCCGCTCCAGAACTGGGGCAAAACTTTCCATCAAATGATGACAGAGTGAGGACAACGAGCACAACGGCAGCCTCTAATTGAGTAGCCGCTGTGTCTGTCTGACTGTGAGGCTGGACTGCTCCAGCATGCCGTCCTCTTGTCGCTATGGTAACACACAGCCGCAAACAAGCAGCGCGCTCGGTGTAATCTGTTTACAAGTTTGTTGACCTCAAACGTCCAGAGAAAGAATACCTGGTTGTGTGCTTCAACCAGGTATTCTTTCACGGCAACCTTGAGGACTACATTGTTCGGCAAGTATGAACTAACCCAAACAACTTCCACCAAGGCCAAATGATATTGCCAGAGAGTGTTCTCCCGCCTAGCCTTGTGGCTCGTTCTATTTGTGTATGCAAACAACAGCAGTCACTGGTAAACATTTGGAAAATGAATTTGTCTGCTTGGATTGCCCAACAGGACAAAGCATGTCCAAGGCCCTCATGCTCATACACTTTCACCAGCAGGTTCCTGAGAAAAGAATACCAATTAGGAGAAGTTGCCTGGTGTGGAAAAAACGTGGATCCTGGATTCATACCAAACTTTAACAGGTTTCTTTGTTAGATTTTGAGAGATCTCAAAACTTTAGACCACGCGTGCATGTTTTTTTTGGAAACGGCACTGGGATCTCAATTGCTTAGGTGTTGGGGCAGTGACTGGGAATCTCACAAACAAAAGACATGCTTATGGCATCCATTGTGCTACTTAACATAGGTGGAAGAAGGTCTCCAAGATGGTTGGGCTTCGTCAAAGTGTTACATTTTCTTCTGTCATTAATGTCACAATAATTTACAGAAGACAGCTGCAGCACTTTGGATTATTGTTGTTCAGAGCACGAAAAGGCCCCACAACACTGCCACAGTACTTCATTTCAAAATGCATGTATACAACATCCACACCTCCACTTCATCTGAAGAACACTTCCTCAGTAACAAGCTCCCCCCGACCAGTCCTGCAGGGAGGAGATTGAAAAGACACAGAAACACCATCACACGTCAATCCCATCCATAGAAATATTCCAAAACCAATATAGCCAGCGGCGCGGGCCCAAGTCTGAAGGAGAGTCTGCAAGTCGAATGGATGGAGTCAGCGAGGGAGAGATGATTTGTTAGATCGGACGCAGAGTGAAGGCATGCAGCGCTTCGTTCTTCTTGTTGATTTTGTAGAGGAAAAGAAAGAAGGAACAACAACAAAAAAAGCAAGACATAGCGCTAGTGGTGCCGGCGATGAGTTTATTTCATACGTCAGGGCGGCGAGTAATGAGGAGGAAATGACCTCCTGCCTGGCTAATACACAGCAGAGTGCTCGGAACGATTTTAGTCTCTGTATGATGTGTTCAGCCCAGATTGAATGAGCACATGGGGAGCAGGGATGTAGGCAGGAAAAGATGAGCACTGCCTTGCTTGATTAGCAGGGAAGCAAACTAGCAACCAGTCGGAGTATTGGGAAGAGGAGGAAAAGAAAAGTGAAGAAAATGTGTTCTTACTTTGCAGCTACAAGAGTCACCACTCTTCTAGGATGACTTCCTCCAAGGGGAGGAGATTTTTTATCCATGTGCGATGTGATAGGTCACTGATGTTGGATCTGAGACTCACCTGAGCTCACCCTTGTAGTTACCGCCAAAAGCCTGCCTATTTGGTGCTAAAACACTAAATATGTGACTCAATTATTAAAAGCAATAAAAATCTGTATTTTCGAGATTTTCTATCATGTCCACATTAGCTATGCTATTCCTCTCACTTCTGTACCTCCAGGCAACCATCGACTTACCAGCCATCTCCACTTCCGCCCTCAGAGCTCCCAGCTCGGCCTGCCTCCCTGCACTTTCACTGCCTCCCTGGAGCTAAAACAACTCACAATTTAGAGTTTTATAAACAGATCTTTTTAGCTTAGGTTTTACAGCATGTCCACGTTAGCTTTGGTATTCCTCTCACTTCCATACCTCCAGGCATCCATGCACTCATCAGCCATCACGACATCCACCCTCAGAGCTTCCATCTCGCCCTACCTCCCCCTCCATGCCCCCCACTGCTTTGCCGGAGCAAAAACAACCACAACTCACAATTTGGAATTTTATAAAAATATTTTTTACATTTTACATCATGTCCACATGCATGATTATGGTGTTTCAGGAAGCAACTTCTCTTTGTAATGAAGAGAACATCTTGCAGCTGCATGTTTTGGTAGAGGCACCTCTGCATGGCTGCAATCTCTGGCATGTCCCCATATTTGCTTGATGCTTTTGGTAGTGGGATTCTCTTTTTGGTGGGTAACTCATACACCTTGCTCTCCTTGACTCTTGCCAGTGCGGTGAGGTCTGAGGTAGTTTGCCAGACGCGGTTTGAAGTCAAGGAACTGTTCAGCCTTCTTTGCTGATGAGTTAAACACTGCGCTGTCTGACGTGTTCTGGATCCAGGAATCTGTGATGGCACTATGAAATAAATGAGCCATCATGTGCAAGGTGCATCCTATAGAACCTCAGCATGCTGTCACAGGGGTCCACGCAACCCGTGTTGTACTCCCTTATGACTGTGGGTCTTCTCACCTGGGCTTGGACTTTGTCTTTTCACCACCATCTGGTGCAGATGACCCCAGGATGTTTTCAAGTGCAGTAGAATCCATCTCCACTGTCTTGGTGTCACTCCAGATGGTGGTTGCCAACTCTCCTGACCATCCTTTCAATCTATTGCCTTTGACTGTCTTTAGTGGGACAAGTTTTTTTTTGTTACGGTCCCAGTTGCTGGAAGGCACCCAGGAGGTTAATTGATGTGAAGTAGTGGTTAAAGTGCACTTTAAAGACGTTACCGCTGTTACTGTACCATTATAATTTACTGGGTTTTCTGCACTGTGTGCCAACCAAAAAATTAAACAGATTATCATTTAATTTGATATTTTGCATCTTCTGGACTTTTGTCCATCTGTTTCCATATTAAAACATCTTGTTCCTGTCTGGCGCAGGCAATGTATCGTGGCTGTTCCACTTCAGTCGGATGCACCGGCGGTTAATGACGGTGCAAATGGGGCGCGTAAGGCAAAGGTAGCCGTCAGATATAAGGGTGTCAGGGTGGCCGCAGCAATCAGCCGTGATTTGTGTGATTGAGAGCGCACGGTAAATGTTGATGGCTCATTTGCTCCTTGATGGATAATTGTGGCTATTAACAACATGACACCAGGCTGACCTTTGCTATAAGACTCTTCTTCCCACTCTTAATGGTTTCCTCTAGCCCGTGTCCTTGCATTCATTATGAGGATTCTGCCTTAATGACCCCACCTGATGGCACCACGTGCCGCTTGCTTTCTAAGACGTTTTGTCATTCTTATTCCGACCAAGGAGAAGGAGAAGTTTTTTTTTTTTTCCAAAAGTGCAGATAATAAAATGCGTCTGCATTGTTCTATCTTTATCTCATTTTGGCGACTTAACCGGGGAGCGTTTTTCCCTGCCTTAACTTCCAAATGGAAAAGCATATAATGCTTTTGTGGAATCCCTGCAGGCAGGATGAATTAATAGCATGCACCTTATTTTGCTTTGAAGCTTCAAATGTACTGTAGATATTTGCACCATCCAATCTGCCTCCTCCTCCTCCTCCCCCTCCCGTGGGACGTGTGGTCGCAGAGACCTCATACAGTTACATAAATATGTTTTATAATGAATATTTCAATGCTGCCGCCTTTGTTTTACATCCAACAGGGGGGTCAGTGCTAGCCGTTTTTTCAAAGAGAGGAAATGTAGTTAATTAGCTGCGACCCTTTTGTTGTGCACTCATTAAAATAAATTCTCATTTTATTTGCATTCCTCGTTAGGATTACTCGTTCACAAACACATAGAATCAAACTCATCTTGTGTGTAATTAATAATGAATGCATCTAATGAAAAGCCTCTGCCTCACACACACACGCACACCCCCACAAGGATAGAAAGGTTGTAAAACCATGTATGGCTCATTCTAAGATCCAAACAGAGAACTTTGTTTTGTCTCCGGGTTGGGTTTGTCTCATTTATTAAAGCGTCTTTAATAATTGACGTTTAAAAAATATGGCCGCGGTGCAGGTAGGCGACCACCTGTTAATAAAAGAAACGGAGGAACAGGAGCGCCTGAGGCTATGCAGTCTTCAAAGAACATGCGCGATGCGCTCGCACAAGGGCATCAGAATGATCATCTTTTATTGACAAATGAACATTCCGTTGCAGCAGCTCTGGCCTCAGACCACAATGCAGATTTGAGCACTGAACCCATCTATCGTCACATTAAACTTCAGTTTTGGATGCACTGGGAAGCAGGAGTAGCAGGAGTATCTGAACTGAACTGCGATGCAAATTGTGGACAAAAATGATGGACAGAAGTTGAATTGCTACGTTCCAAATAACCATATGACCCGTTCAATACAATTAACTGTGAAAATTAAGCAAGAACAACGGGATGAATACTCTGATGAAAGCAACGTTTTATAAACAATGATTTCTTTTTTGCCAACATCTCATAGGCAATTCCTGAGATCTGGATGAATGATCAGACGATCTCAGTCAAAGAGGAAATTACATTTAGGAAACGCTCCTTCCAATTAACGCGCTGTTTATCAGCGGCGACGCGTAAACGACTTTGCGGCAGCTCTCCAAAACTCTTGTCACTTCCGTCGGCCGCTGCCAATTTCTTTCATTCTTGGTTAAAGCTTTTATTTGTCCTCGCCGTCTCTATCCAAGCGACATGACAGTTTGATGATGCTGTGCAGCAGCTGTTGTGACATGTGCTCATTCGGCACTTGAAAGCGCACCAGCACATCCAGTGAGACAGAGAAAAAAAAGAGGGAATTTAAATTTGACAATAATGAAAAGGCAACAAGCTGCACATCCAGACAATACCTGGATATCTGCAGGCGGCTAATATCTATCTGCCAGTTAGTTCAGTCCTATCAGGGCTTCATTATTTATATGGCAACTGCTGAGCCGCGCTGCTGCAGGAACAATATCATCATAAACACACCACGCCGGCTTTGCTTGGGAGGGGGCACCGGAGATCAGGACACAAATAATGTTTGCCCAAACTCCCCAGAGTTAATTTAGCTCACTGTAGCGGCCGACCTCGACTCGGCGTGGCCGCTCGGCTAGGCCGTCAAAGAGATTAAAGTCGGCGAGATGAGATGGGCCTAAAAGTGCTTTCCTTCTCGCTGTGGAGGAAAAACAATTTATGAGACTTAAAGAGTTCAACACAACCGACTCAGAAAAAACAATTTGGGTTGGTCCTTACAACAGACCAGAAACTCACAGTCTGACTATTACAAAGATTAACAACACTATTTATTATATACTGTATTATTTAGACAGTAAGTCGCAATTTTTTCACAGTTTGGCCGTTCCTGTGACTTATAGTCAGATTCATCTTATATATCAAATATATACACTGACATGTTAAATGTTAACTCATGCTGACTGGAAACAACAGTGTTGCGGAATGACATTGGGAGCTTGGTGAACTTTGACTGCTGATCTTGCTTGTTGGACTCGCTGGCTTAACCTATTCAACCTCCCAAGTACGTTGCATATGCGTGTGTATGAGTAACTGTTAATGTATTACACCAACAGCTATTCAGCCCGTTATTCTGCGTGCTATAGTGTAACTTGCCTTTCCATACTAAATGTCTATCCTTGGTGAAGAAGTGTGTGAAATACATTTCTAAACAAATGCGACATGTTTTCTTCCCCCTCTTCATAATGAACATGGGACTATGGGAAAATATGCTATATAAGGTTTCTACAGGTTAATCAAAGGTAAGTTCATGGGCCGAGATAGGCCCGAATAAAAGGAAGCAATAAAGGTTACTGGATATTACATTTGCTCCCCGCTGTCAGCTTATATTTGTGTTCCAAGCTCTCTCCATCAAGCCTCTGCAGGTTATTTATCGCTGACAACAAATCACATACGTTAAATTAGCCCTCTGTGACTAATGACAGAGGGGGAAATGTGACATGCTCATTTGGAAAAAAACAGGAACGGCGCTAATGAAGCTCTCATTCAGTCGTTCCTTAATAAACAAATCATCCCCGTCGCTGAACTTCATCTTCAGAGGCAGCCTACTCAACAAAGAGTGTTTATTGGAGTTCGTAATAAAAGCTATTCACTGCCATAAAAGGAGCCTTTTTCAAATAAAGCATTGGCCTTTAATGTGTAATAAATACAACGTTAAAAGTTGTAAAACTCATATAAATGGCCATCCATCCATTTTCTATGCCGCTTATCCTCATTAGGGTCGCGGCTATGCTGGAGCCTATCCCAGCTGGCTTTGGGGGGTAGGCAGGGTGCACCCTGGACTGGTCGCCAGTCAATCGCAGGGTAGTAATCTTCCTCCTTATTGTTTTACATCAACATCAAGGAAATATCAAATAAGCTACAGCAACCCAACTTGAGGTGATTTATTCTCCCTTGCTGTCAAACCAAAGCCAGATCCAAAGTAGTTGCAATCACGGAGTAAGATAACAGCATTATGTTGGATTCCCTAAACATGACATCTTTGTTTTGGTGACACTTAGTCAATTTCTGGGAGCTCTGCACTTGTTTCTTGATCACCCCAGAACCCTTTAAACTCTCCAAGGGAGACACCCATTGCAGGGGGGTGGCAATGGGTGTCTCCCTTTAAACTCTCCAAGGGAGACACCCATTGCCACCCCCCTGCAATCGAAAAAGTCAATTAAGAAGCTTGTGGGGCGTCCAAGCTTGTAATTCAAGATTGTGACACACTGCAAGGCCGAAGCCTCGGGCAAACATTTGAGAGTTGACAAGCGACAAATTCTGCAATGTTTGAAAAGGCATTGTGTGAAGCCGGTACGTGGCGCAGCCATGGCGCCTTGAAAGCTCACGAAGCGCCGATGGCATCCATTCATCGTCTTTCCTCGGTTGCTCATTACGATCAAATTCAATGTCTTGTACAGTGTCAACTCTCAAATGTGGTTCTTTTAGCAACAAATACAGGACCAAAAGGAAAGGTGAGGAATGGCCAGTGTCTATTGGTTAAGGCAATCCCCGTCAATCACTGTCCGCAGTCGGCCGTCCGCAAACACCCGGATGGATGCGAGTTCCTTTAAAGACACCCCGGACTTTACTCACATGTTAAAACATACTTCATGTATTTCTTCATTTGATGAGCCAGTGAGTGCTAAGCACTCCCGCCTCTCCCGCTGGTCTAACTATCCTGTAAACTTAACCTTAATCCTCTTTGATGGCGTTTGCGACGGCTGCCCTG
Source organism: Oostethus manadensis (assembly GCA_024372805.1). Taxonomy (NCBI): domain Eukaryota; kingdom Metazoa; phylum Chordata; class Actinopteri; order Syngnathiformes; family Syngnathidae; genus Oostethus; species Oostethus manadensis. The sequence continues at coordinate 296,207 of QODF01000145.1, read as the reverse complement.
ACCGTACGGTGGACTAATGATTAGAATGTCTTTAAATAACGTTACAAGTCCCTGGACCCTCCGTTCTTCTCTTCTATAATGACAAATCTGAGACCTTCAGAGTGTAGACAATTATTATTCCTTTCTTCCCTTCCCACAGAGACGCTTCCCGCTTTGTTTGATGAGCGAATCCCTCTGTGGCCCGTTTCTACTGCACCGCTAAAATAAAGCTCAATTTAAATTAGCTTTCTGCGTATTCTCTCATGTCTCCTGCATGTGTTCCCACCGCACATCAAGGAGATGCAGTGTCGAGTTCAGAGAAAGCGCTTTGCCACAACTAACTGTTTGTTCCTCTTTCTAATCTTCTCCTGTAGATCTAATCAAAGCTCATTCAACCTGCTGTAGCTCTGCTAACTTTTCTTACTTTGTATTTTCTTCCCAAAGCCGTGCGTGCGAGTCTCAGGGCGCATGTCGCACCTGGAATAGTGCTGGCATCCCTGCACTAACGAGGCTACAGTGGCACCACCTTTTTGGTAGGTAATTCATCTACAATGCAACCTAACATGACATAATTTGGAATATTATTAGTTATGAATAGTAGTTTTTAAAGTTGGTTTTCAATTATAATGGAGAAAAGAACAGTGTTCCTACCGATGTGACATTTAAAAAATCCCAACTTTTTCTAGACTTTCCTCTCCCTGGCTACTTCGTCCAGCTTCTCCTGGCGGATCCTAAGGTATTCCAAGATCAGTTACCTGTCGGACGTGCCCTGAACACCTCCCGGGAGGCATCCTGACCATATGCTCAAGCCACCTCCTCAGGCTCTCCTCAGTTTGGAAGAGCAGCAGTTCTAGTTCAAGCTTCTCCCAGATGACAGTGCTTCTCACCGTATCTCTAAGGGGGAGCCCAGCCACCCTGCAGAATCATTTTGGCCGCTTGTACCCGCAATCTTTTGCTTTCAGTCACTACGCAAAGCTCATGACCATAGGTGAGTGTAGGAACGTAGATGATCGGTAAGTATAGAGCTCGGGTCCCTCTCCACCACACCGGACCGATGCGGAGTCACTGGAGATGCCACACCAGTCCGCTTGGCCATCTTGCTTTCCACCCCAGGGTAATTAAACACCTCCACTTGGGGCAGGATCTCATCCCCAATCCGTAGATGGCACGGCACTCTTTTGGAGGAGGATTGGTGGAGGATAAGAACAAAGAGCTGGCCATTCAACTACTCAATCTTCCTAAATATTTTTTGGGATGTGTCGCCTACTATGTGCTCTCCCACGAACATCCAAGCTGCCCTAGCAAGTGCCTTAGAAAAACAGCTCGATCCATTTCTTTTATAAAATTATTACTAAGTCAATCTTTTAAAAAACAGAACAAGGGCAACAGTTACAAAAACATGGATATTTTTCCACGGCGTTCCATACTTTTCCAGACAAATCAAATTCCATACTTTTCATACTTGCATAGGAACCCTGAAGGAAAGAAAACACATTTCCTCGTGTCCTTGATGTGAATAGGGCAACATCTCATCTATTAAGTAAGCATGAGAAGCCTTCATTTGAAGAGTTTTGATCTGATAAATTATGCAGCAAACAAGTCAAAAGTAGACATCAATTGTGACCAAATTTCAAAGAACACAACTTTGAAAGAGTGAAGTATTTGACAGCCCTTCACTTTAAGACAAATAAAAGAGGATGTTGGGTTTAGCATGTGACACGAATGGCTATTTTTTCAGGTCCCCAGGCGCACACTGGCAGATTCTTCCCTCCGTCAAGACATTTCTGCCTTCTTTCAACACTCTGCACTATTTTGAGTCCGGGAGTTGTGATTTGGGAACTTTTTTGTCCACAAATCTATGCTGCCGCCATATCTGCTTTTCACAGACAAGGTCTCTACGGAGGACAGATCGTTTCTTCCCCCTCTGCGCCTCCTCAAACTGTCGTCTAGTCTTCCCAGTTTCCCTCCCTGAAGGCCGACAAGAACACATTTCACACATCTGCAGGAGACCCAGCAGGAACTCACTTGGCCGGCTTGTAGGTCCTGGTGGTGTAACCGCCGCCTTGCTTTTAAAGTGGCGTTTGTTTATCAATCCAAAGCAAGATCTCTCCTATGCATGCAGCCACTGAGCATTTAGCCATTTTATAACTTCTTTGTGTTTTTATCACACCCTAAGCTTGGCGTTAAGATGATCCGCGGTGAGCTCCTGCTAGACGCTGCATATTTGAGCAATGCCACTTTGAAGGAGTGTAAGTGGAAAAGGTACCAGAGCCAGAAAAGGTCCCTCCTGCGGGCTGAATACCTAAATCCTGACACTTGAGCATCTTGCCAACAATTTTCAGAATTTTCAGAATTCTGCCCACTGGCAAATTCCCTCTCGACACTTCCGGAAAAAAGGCATCAGGTTAAATCCACATTTACCGTCTTTTCTGGCCGCGTTTAAAGTAAGAGGGAACATGTTACGGGTCACTTGGCAGGCCTACCGTGATCGCATGCGACTCGCCAGGTGGCGAGATGACAAACAAACTGAACGTCGCCTTCCCGCGAGCCCGGCACCTCTGTTTGGCCTCTCGCTGCAAGTTGTTGTGGCGAGGATAGTGCGACATGACAGGCCGTGCTCGGCGGGGTGGACAGTGACGAATAGCGGGGGGAAATGTCGCCTCGCACAGACGACACCAAGGCGTTGGTATCCGTCAGCCGGCGACCACACTGCTTATAGACAAGAGACATGTAGCCACAACACATAATTATGTCCTCCTTGAATCCTCCATGGTGGATTTAGTAGGAAAAGTAGGGGACAAGACCTTGTTTGATTGGTCTGAATTCAACTTGCAATTCAAAGCAATGACAACTCTAGTATGTGATTACTCGTTTATCATGGTTAACTAGTTTCAGACCTGACAGTGATAAGTGAATTTCCGCAAAGTAGGATTCTTATTTATAACTTGAATATTTTTGTAGTTTGAGCATAGAAAACCTGTTTACAGCCATCCAATTATGTTTTTTTAACACTATTAGAGCCCTTAACACATGAAATAACACACTTGAAGTCACCTTTACACTCACGCTACCCAATATAGTAGACATGGTAGAAGTAAATAAGCCATTTAAGACATAAATAGGACTCATGCTTGTGTGTTGCTGTAAACGCGATCCCTACAGGAGGAGAGTGGGTGGCGGACAGGAAGTGACATTGTACTGTGTACTGTATGTGAATTATGTAGAAACAATATAGTCATACCTCAGTTATCGTTGTTAATTGGTTCCCGACCGGACCACGACAACCTATTAACCAATAATAAATACAACATATATCTTGTCTTTCAATATTTTTGACTAATATTGGCCCATTATCAACCACAATCATTTATTCATATTTTTTTTCAATTACAATAATTAGTGAGAGCGCAATAGTCAAACCGCAATATAGCAAGGGACAACTTTATGTGACTTATATGGAATAAATTTTTCATATATGTCTGCCTTGCTGTTTGTCTATTAGAAGTAGTCCACAGACAAAATACATATTCTCATTTTTCAAATATATTATTAGCATAACCTTAAATCAAAATGTTTTTCTGTTTAAACAACGGAGCGGCTTTAAGGGGATGAAGATGATCCCTTTGAACGAATTAAACAACATATTGTAATCCCAACATCTGGAAGACAAAAAGCCCTTGGATCATTTTTCCTGCGTGCGTTTTGTAAAGAAACAAATTATTGCGGGCCCAACCCCGAATCTAATTTAGCGATTTAACGTGAGCTCCTGAACGTCGTGTTCATGTTTCACAATGTGAAAGGATGCATTAAATATTAATGTTTTACATATTTGTTTTCCCATCCAGTCATGACAAAGTGGAGGGTTGAGGGTCTCTAGCAGCATAATCTCTCATCATCCGAATCCAGCTGGTACCATGCAGTCTCTTAATCTACGTGGTGAAAGTTTTTGATCTACAAAGAGTCATAAAGCACCTCTATTGGAAAACCTTTAGCTACCATAAGGTCTAGCGCTTAGCAAGAAAAGATTCACAAACAATCAGACCGTGAAAGTGACCAGAAAATATGAAATGCCTTTTGCTCAAGTGAAGGCTATTTCTGTGTTGAGAATCCTGCCGCATGTCAATGGTGGTATCTGCCCGTCAAAGTGTGGCCATTTTGGCAGATTACGACTTGGAGGCATTGTAGTGGGATTCCTTGCGTGACTGGGGTCAACCCCAGGCAGACAGGTGTCAGGAGGACCAACAGGTCCCATGTGGGTAGAGGTCCACCACGTATGGCCTTGGGGCTCCTGCGCGACAGGAGAGAGGGGGTGATATGATGAATACTGATGATGCAGGCCAACAGCCAAGATAGGAAGAAATTGTAGATTTTTAAAAAGAATTTAAAGACGTCACGGCGCCATGTTGCGCATCATTTTAAACGCACGTCAGGTGTGTGTTGAGTGTTTTTAATTAGCGCGAGCATGCAGCGAGGACACCGTGGTGAGGTTTAACAGCTGGATGCAGCCGGATACAGCATATTTATCACGGATGCTCACATCTCGATAAGGTGTTGCTTTCCGGCCATGCGTGTATTCAAATCAGGCAGCTTGTCCTGGCCCGGCTGAGTGAAGTGAGTCACCGCCCACCCCCACCATCCGCTACCATGGCTGTGTCAAGAACCTCTCACCCCATCAGGACACAGCAGATTAGGTGTAAGATGGTTTTTGATTATAGGTGGCGGCGCGCTCTATTTGGAAGGTCATAGGTTGGGCAGCCTGTGCGGCATTTGGCGTGAAGAGTCCTCGAGCGCACAGGGAGACTGGAGGCACTCCGACAGGGGTGAACGTGGGAGTGATTTTCAGAGAAGGCAGATTGGATTTCTAGTTGCGCCCGCATCCTCCAGAAGATAAAAGTGCTCAGAGGGAATAAATGTTGTTGCTGGTTCAATCAAACCAGCACATTGAGAGCCGCTGAGTTGTCACCGTTTCTGCACCAAATCATTTCAGCAGTACCATGCAGTATTTTGATGTTTTCTTTGTCAAACCTGGACCAAAAAGACTCATCGGGTCATTACATAGAGGCACAGAGCAGGGTGATAAGGCGGAATATCTGGAATATTGCTGTTTACTGTTATCCAAGGTTTAAATCTGACCTGTATCAATTTGCTGTTGATCTCCATTTAGGATGTTTCCCATGTTCCAGTAGATTTTAATGCAGTGTCACCCTTCCTTGCCACACTGTGGTGAACTGAACTGGACTGCAACAACTAATTTAATCGCGGTTACTGAGCATCCCTTTTGACCGCACAGGTCCACAGACAAACCCTCTCATTATAGCTGCCTGGTCCACCCACACAGCCATTACCTTTGTGTCCCTACGATAAAATCCCCGCAACTCCACAGTGTACATTTACTTTGGTGAGTGTCACAGAAATGGAGGAATGAACTCCAATGGGTGATTTTCCGGAGTTGAGACAGCTCGCTGTGTTCTCCCTGCAGGGCATGAACTCTGCAGGGAATCATTTATTTAGCAGCCACCATCGCTCACTGTGCACCTTCACTCTCACGGTGGTCAGACGCTGCAGCAGGAAGTCAGTTTTCAAACTTCCTTCGACAAGGTCTGCCTAATCTGACTGCCTTCGAGGTCCATTCAGCTTTGCTATGCGTGGTAGTCTTGGTGCTGCAAAAGTAAGCAGTTTTTCCCCTTTAAAGACTCCGGTGTATAAATTGTTTAAATTGGGCTGTATATTTGATAGTCCATCACAACAGGGCCTCTTATTGCTTGTCATTTATTAAGTGGAGGTTAGTGCAGCGGCGCCCCTGGCAGTTGCAGCCAATGCCAAGTTACAGCACTCTGCCCTCGGGCGAGTGCAAACTAAACACAAATATGCACTCAGTGAAGAAGGTGATGGGAACAAGACAGACGTTTTAACACTTTCTCGGAGGGGCACTCGCATTTACACTTGAAGACGGATGGATGAGATATTTAGCCTTTTTGCATGCTCAATAATTGGGTTCTTTTTCTCCACAACATGTGACGGTAGCGATGAAGGCTTTGGAGACAAAGTTAGGGCAAATCTTTCAATTGTTACCTCAGCCAAACATGCATACTGTTCATATTTTGATTAGTATTTGTTGAGTTTCATGCGCAGAGTAAGAAGAGTGAGTGATGATACAGAATGAATGTCTGTCACATGGGCAAGCCACATGTAGAACGCATTGTGCAGAGTGAAATCTGCAACAGCTCTCAGTTAAACATACAGTATTTGACAAGAAGGTTGACATGCTGACACATGTATCTGTTTACTCCTAACATCGCTTACTACATGTTAGTTGAGTTTAACGTCCATTTGTTGTGTAAAACATATGAGCACCCCCTACAAGTCATTCAATGCTGTCATGTGTTCAATGTATGTTGTATTCCAGGGGTGCCCAAACTACGCCCCACGGGCCGGATACAGCTCCACATTTGACCCAGCCCCTGAACAATACCTGAGACACATTATGATTTTTTTCCAGTCTGGCCATACAAACTAGCCTGGCCCTGAAATAGCCGTAGTTCTTACAAACGGGAGCTATTTTTCTGCGTTTTGCCCTGTCATTCACACGTCGTCTGGTTTTTTTCTCATTAAAACAAAGGTTTTAATGGGATTTGAGTGAGTTTTAAGTGGCGATTTGCGGATTTCTCCAGATCCACGCCATCACTCTACACATGTTGCTCACACATTCCTCAAGCAGCTCTTGTCTTTGTTTGACAGCGGGTGTACTGCTTGTCGTCTGACGCAAAATCACACGGCTCCATGTTGGACGAGATGGAAACCCCTCACATCTCTTCCCTCACATGACGAAACTCAGTGGATGTCTTATGTGACGCTTGTTTCATGGATTTGTGTTGTCGCTTTTTCTTATAGTAAGTTGCATTAAGTTGGTAAAAAAAAAGCTTTGCTGGTCTTTTTATTTTGTATTTATCTTCTTTGTCTTTCTCACGCTGATTGTTTACATTTATTTTTTTCAATGAAAAAATAGACAAACGTCACTTGTGCACGGACAAGTACCTGCCTTTGCGTGACATTTTGTGGAAGTGACGAGCAGTATTTGGCTACCTACTGCCGCCTAAAAGGCTTGGCATGCTTGGAAATGTGCTTAAAAACGCATTTCAGCGTGTGGATGCAGTTTTTTTAAACAATTGCAGTGTGGACAGAATTTATTTCCTACACAGAAAGGGGTGAAATATTTGTTTTTTAAAACATCTGCTAGGTGTAGACAGGGCCAATCCACCTTATTCCTAAGGCCTCAGGCGTAAAAGGGGTTATGGGTGGAACTTCCGGTATCAGCTATTCCAAAATAACACTTTGTAAGCCGCAGCTGACTTTGTCAAAGCATGAAATAGAAACACAAGCTCCGCACCTGCTCTGTCAGAATGTAAACACAAGCACGTGAAGCGATAACGTTAGAAAAGATCAGCACTGTGTGCTACCACGACAAAAATAAGCATAAATAAACTTACCTACCTGCTCACTTACCTTATGCGTTGCGCAAATTATTGGCTTTACATCTGCTTTTATATACATAAGATTGCGCTCAACATCTTTCAACAAAACCCGACCAACCTTATCGCTATGAAGGTATTGAAATGCCTCAGAGGTAGTGTTTGGCCTCTTTTTTAGGTCATCCTCCCATCCCTCAATTTTGGTAGGCAACGGAATTGTTACATCGCCTTGTTTAAGACAAGACAGCTGGTGTTCCCACACTTTTATGTAGTTATCGAGCCAAAAAAGAGGAATTGCGCGGTTGGTTCAACACTTGTAATGTAAATTAAGGCCGGTTGCGGTGTCTACCAGAAGTTTCACCCATAATTCAAGCAAAGGCTCATGGGGGCTAGGAATAAGGTGGATACAAGCTTGTTTTCTGGGAAGAACCCAGAGAGGGTTACTTGGTTATTATTTATTTCAGAAATTGTGTTATTTATTTCTTTAAAAGTGATATTTATTTTCTGGCGTTTTTCCTGTGAAGATCCCAGAAAGGGTTTTTTATATTTGGTTATGTGTGAAAAACAATACAGTAAATGTTTACATTTAGCCAGCCCTGCGATAGTCAAACTTTTTCTGTTACAAACTTCCCGCCGCCCGCCATCAGAGAAGGGAAAAGTTATGTGGCCCTCACTTGAAAAACTTTGGGGACCCCTGGTGTATGCTAATGCAATGACTGACACTTGATATAAAGTTTTCTGGTTCAGTTCTCCTTCAATCCGCACTCTGTCCATTCATCAGCCAAATGAAGATGTTGGTCGAGGAATCTACTTTCATTTTCCTGTGTTGTCATCCACTTGCATGGAAGGGAATCCTGTCGTTCCCTCGTCATTTTGCGCTTTGAATTTCATGGCTTCACTATGTCACTTTGTATTTGTTTTTCACAAATACATTACTAAATAAATCACGCTGTTTTTTGGTGGACCTCACAGACTGGTGCCAAAAGAGCATACAGCAAACCAAGACCATTGCCATGGACCGAAGCAAGTGGGGGAAACTTGTGGATGCCTCTATTGCCACCCAGGTTTTGTGGTTGAATATGGCCTATTATTAGTTGATATAAGACATGTATAATTAAGAAAAGGTTAGGGTTTTTTTGATTAAAAAAACCTTAAAATACAACTATAAAGCATTCTAAAAACACATTCAAAGACAGTAACAATATGCAGTATTCTACACTAGTCAGTAATGTAATGATGGGAACAACTGGCTTTTACTGCAGGTTTGAATTATAGTAACTAAATATACAGTAAATATATTATATATACTGTATTACTATAGTAAATATAGTTGTATTTATAGTAATACGAGTGCAAAGATAAATACAGGGGTGCTATTTCACGTCTAGAGGGCTCTAATAATGTTCAAAGCCATGTGTAGAAGGTTCCACGGGGGTTTTCTGTACCCTTACCATGAAAATATTTGATTTATAAATAGGGAATCCTACTTTGTGGAAATTCATTTATCAAGGTCGGGTCAGTAACCGATTAAATGTGATAAATGAAGGATTATTGTACATTCAAACAAAAAAGTTAAACGGTGGTCATGGATCCTCCGTACCTGGTGGCCATGTGACCTTGTGAGGTGATGATGGTGCCATCTGGAGCACCGCAACGGTGAGACTGCAGCATCACCTAACTCGGTGGTTTTCAAACTGGGGGGGCTCGGTATTATGACTGGATGTGGCGCGGGGCTACCATGCAGACTTTTTATTATTAACGTATTTTTCCCTCCCTTAGAACCACGCTGCTTTTATCTCAAAAGGGGGGCGCGGCAGTTTGGGAACCACTAACTTAACTGAAGTAGCGGCGTCGTATGGGAACAGCGAGCACTTGAGAAGTTGGTTTGAAATGTGGGCACCAACTAAGAGCTAGCACTTATGTGAATTTTGAGGGACCTGATTTCTATAAGTTCAGAACGAGGCTGTTAAACTGAAAAACTGAGGCGTTCAACGACCAGGAGTTGTATGTGACACCATGCGCCATGTTTATCATGTGTGGGTTTTTTTGCTTGGTTTTTTTAGGGATTCCCGCGACCTGCTGCTGACTTGAAGCCCGAGGGAAGCTTTGGCACCGCAACATTTTCTGTGATTTTACACTTCACTTGGCCGCGTAGCTAACAGCGAGATAAAATAAAAAGGAAGAAAAAAATAAGCTAACATCTGTCTGAGGCGTGGGAGTGTGTTTCACACCTCGCACTTCGGCTGCCTCACAGGACAACAAGCCCACGAGGGGACGCCTGGATAATTACGATATAAATCGCGCTGGCAAGACGGTACACGAGAAGTACTGGGAAATATGAAAGAGTGGTTGAGGTTTATTTTAGGCCCAGAATGTCGGTGCATCATGTGGGACAAAGCGGAAATGAAGCTTAATAGAGGATAAAGGGACGTCCACTGTTACGACCTGGCCGTGTGAGAGGGCTTCGAGGAGGAAGGAGGAGCCACGAGCTGCCTTTTCCTCGGTCTAGATCTAATCTGATTTGTCTGCTGAGAAAGTAATACAAATGCACCTCTTTGGGTGTAAGAAATATCACCAGTATATTGCACAGTTGCACACCACTGCCAACCACAAGCAGTCCCATTAATCTGCTGCGCATTTGTTCCCACAAATGTTGACACAAGACACTTTATTTCTTAATAATAACGGAATTTATTTAAAATGATGACTTAAAGGAATGAATGAACATTTAACATCACTTTTTCCTTGACTGAAGATATGATTGTTGTCACTATGAGGCAGTGAGATCCACACGAACACCGCCTTTGTGTTTCTCACATTCTTTATCAAAGTGCTGCATGCAACTTTCTTTGGCACCATGGTGGGTTATTTTGCAGCTGTAATCAATAAGAAAAGCAGTGATTTCCTGCTAACTTACCTTGGATGTAGATAAGCGCTATACAAGGAAAGACCATTAAATGTTTTTTTGCACTAACTTGTCTTGTTAGACTTAGCAGTTAAACCGGAACGGATTGTTTGATGTCCAAACATATGCCTCCATCTCATACTGCCCGCTAGTTTGTTTGGGTTTCTTTTAAAAAATGTCTATTATATCAGTCACATCCATTCCCAACTTGTAGGCATACGCGTTAAGTCTGAGCACTAAAAATGTCTCTCTCGTGAGCATTAAATATTTGTGGAGAGCGCTCGGCATCAGCCCTCCCACTCGCCTTGGCCAAATAAAGCTTTCACACAGTCAACTCCAGAGGCAATTTCCGACTCAGAGTCAGTATTTTGTGCTGAACACGACGACAGTGACACATTGGCTAACACGTGTCAGCAGCATTAAGGGCGCAGTGCAGCATGGCGCGCTCACTTGACAAAGCGCCTTTAATCGAGACCCTAAATGAAGGTAGATGGTGTTCCAGACACTGCTAATGATGAGGCTACTCTGCAATAAACCGACACAATTAAATGCTTGACGCCGGCAAGACAAACTCTAAGTAAGAATTCACCATGCTCTTATCTAAAATCCAGCATGCAGCCAGGAATAGACTTAGCTAACTGTCTGCACTTATTTAGCTTGTATGGTGCCACTTAGTGTAAGTGCATTTGGGACTTTTACTTACCTGTCCGCCTCTTGACGTATGACACCTTGGATAGGCTCCGCCTCCAAGGCGCCCAACAAAGCATAGCCAATAGATAATGATGCACAGATGAACAGTGATTCTGCAACACAAACATGTTATTTGTATGTGATTGGTGAGGTCATGCCTTGCGATTGACTGGCGACCAGTCCAGGGTGTACCCCGCCTCTCGCCCAAAGTCTGCTGGGATAGGCTCCAGCATCCCCGTGACCCTAATGAGGATAAGCGGTACAGAAAATGAATGAATGAATGAATGGTGAGGTCATGGCACCCTTCAAAAACATGTGAATAATATTGGGCAACATGCTTACAGTTACATTCCACAACATCACATTTACACAACTAAACAAGCCCGAAGAGGAGGAAGACGAGGCAGATCTTATTTATTCCTTTTTTTTTTTTTAATCCTACCCCTTTTCCATAGGTCAGAAAATACTAATAGTTTGTTTAGTGAGTATGTTGAAAAATTATTAGCATGGAAGTCCATTTGCCACTGGAAGACAAAAAATATCTTAATTGTAAGTCAAAATTTTGACATAGAAAGTCAAAATTATGCGATAAATTACGAGATAAAAAGTGAAAATCATGAGATAAAAAGTCAGAATTATGAGATACAAACTGCACATGTGCCGAGTGCCAGCAAAAGCAGCAGCACATGTGCAGTTTGTATCTCATAATTCTGACTTTTTAGCTCATGATTTTCACTTTTTATCTCCTAATTGGGAATTTTTATCTCGTAATTATGACTTATCAATGGGATGCTTTTCTCTTGGAGTGGTGGAAACAGGCTTCCATGTAATAATTAATGCTGTGTGGGGGACAAAGAAAAAACAAAAAAGAAGTGATAAATACAATATAAAAAGCAATAAGCAAATAAGATAAAAATGGAACAAACAATGACAAACATCCATCCATCCATTTTCCACCGCTTATCCGGGTCCGGGTCGCGGGGGCAGCAGCTTCAGTAGGGAAGTCCAGACTTCCCGGTCCCCAGCGACCTCTTCCAGTTCCATCGGGAGGACACCAAGGCGTTCCCAGGCCAGCTGTGAGACATAGTCCCTCCAGCGTGTCCTAGGTCTTCCCCGGGGGCCTTCTCCCGACCGGGCATGCCCGAAACACCTCATCAGGGAGGCGCCCGGGAGGCATCCGGACTAGATGCCCGAGCCACCTCAACTGGCTCCTCTTGATGTGAAGGAGCAGCGGCTCTACTCTGAGCTCCTCCCGGATGGCCGAGCTCCTCACCCCAATGGCAAACAAAATACAATTAATAAAAATGAAGATAATGAAATAATAGAGGTGTTAAAATCTATACAGAGAATAAATTATTAAACAATGATAAATAAATGAAATCAGGATAAATGACAGACAGTTGGGTTCTCAACAAATTGCCTTATATATATTAATTTACTCACTGGGCGCGTCATTAATTACACCTGTCCAATGCAAGAATGCGCAAGAATGTATTTTTAAAAACTGCATTGAAATACTAAACTTAATTATTTAGATGTAATATTAACTTATATTTAAGAGATGTTAAACTACGTTGTATCCTCCTACTTTCTAAAGCCTCCTGATGTGAAGAAAATTGGCAATGCTTAATGCAACGTACGTGGATTTGTGCAGAACAGATGCTATGCAATACTGTGTACAAGTCAATGGTCAAATTGGTGAAGAGAAAATTCCCGAGCAGGATCCAATAATACAATATGATGGTGTCCAGCCGTCCTAAGCTGAAGCCAACACTAAATACATCTATGGGTTCAGATGTTTTATACACAGGCAGCACATGTGTTACCATGTTTTGTATATAAGTACGCGATACCATAAATGACCAACTACTTACACGTGTGCAGCGGAAAAGTACTAGTTATATTGAGTGGCCCGTGGAAGACTGGTAGTAAAGTCCATGCTAGTAAATTGCATATGTGCAGTTTACAGCATCGTCTGCATCTTTTCAGCACCATTGTTCCATCATGGACAATGTGCAACAGAAACATTATTGTTGCTATTGTGTCTAAGGAAACCTTTGTGGATGTTTAACCTGCGGCTGTGAGGAATGTGATGACTGCGCTGCGGACGAACATGCGACGCGAGGCTTGTTGTGTTGTTCTCTCTGATACGCACAATAATGTCGTTTTAGATATATTTTTGCTCTCCTGGCAGCTCTCACCCCCGCTGGATTGATGGTTTGAGCCTGTGGGAACATGGCGGAGATAACAGTGATTATACACTTGAGAGCGGCCACCCGGTTTCACCCGCATCGCTGGCAGGTAGCCCACCATCACAAAGACGCTGGCAGTGCACGGGATGGAGTGCGCTTGCATCAGCGTAGGAGTCAGAAACACAGAAAATGATGTGAGGGATCTGGGTTCTTTTTCGTTTCCGCATTGATTTAGAAATGCTGAGGCGTGCGGAATTGGACAAGAGCGGGTCAAATAATTCCTGTTCTTTAGCGCAGCGGCTAATCAAAAAGCAGCTGGAGTGGATCAACAGCTGAAGAGGCACAATTGCAAGAAAATGCAACATTACAAAAACAAGACAACACTCATACAGGCTTGGCAATGACACTCACACAAGGCTGATGGACGCCCTTCAGCAGACTCCTCGTCAACACCTCGGGGCAGCTGGCTGTCACTTATTGGGCTCCTATTTAAATGAGGAAGAGTTTCATGAACTTGTAAAAGGTCACCGGCATATAAAATCGGCATAGTCAAATGATGATGTGGTACAAAGTGGTGCTGCTTAATGAACTCAGGCCTGCAGGGCCACTAAAAGGCGAGTGACGGTCCATGCTTATGAACCTTGCTTTAAGCATGTCTGGCAAAACAGGAAGTTATTGCATGCAAGCATTTACATTGTTATGCAAGCTTCATCAGCACGTGTGCTTTGAACAGCACGCAATTCTACTGTGGTGCTACTGTATCGGTTTACGGGCGTGCTGGATGTGTTGCTGCGTTCATTTAACGAGTTACGCCGATGGTTTCCGAGTGTTGCCGAGCTGACCGGAAGCTGTGCTGCTCGGGCAGGAAATTTCATTCCCATTAAAGTTTAAATGCTGAAAACTATTAAAACGGGAGGGCGCCGAGAAAGACGGGTAAAATACTGTCATTTCCCAGTGAAAACGAGAGGGTTGGGCGTGTACAGTTTCACATGCAAGTGAGAAGGCAAGCTGCTACGGAGCCAAGATGGCGGATGCAAATTTTGCCGCGCTAGCCAAACTGCCCCATTTATGTTGTTTTGAAACATTATACAAAGACTCCACACGATACTCTCCATGCACCTGTGCTTGGCACGCGTTCGGAAACGCAAATAAGACGTCCAAAAAACGTATTTTACCTGTAAATCAACTCGAGGGTTTGAGTAAATCGTTAACGCCACTTAGAGCAATTGCGCACACGTGACGCTCCTTCCGTTTTTTCATTTCCGGTTTTAGTACCTCAGAATTTGATCGATCTACTAATAATGACTCGAGGAATTAATTAGTTCTTGGTGAAGTTGGATTTTTTTTTTAAAACAGACAATTTTCCCATTACATTTTCAGGGAGAAAATTCCCACTGGAAAGTAACCCACTCAATTCAAACAATTGAAAACATCGCGAGGTCAAAAAATTCCCAATTTTTCACATTGAAAAAAATAGCCACTTTTAAAGACAAACTTCAAAATAGCCTACAATAACAGCACCTGGCGGCGCTCACAGCCGAGTGAAATGACAGAAATGCAGAGTAAAGTTGGAATATTACAAATCACTGTCAGTTCGTGCATGAGTGTGATATAACGCCAGCGCCGACCCCGCAGAGAGCGCGACGACCTCAACATGATTAATCTTCGTCTCTCGTACATCGAACCTCCGTCGTCTGAAGCCGATCCAGCGCGAATGTCGACGTGAACTTGCAGGGCGCGCGCTGGCGTCTGGGCCGAAACCAATTAATGGCACGTCAACAAACATTTGCTTGAGCATTACTCATGTCAGAGCGCTAATAAATAATGGGACAGGTATACTGAGGAGCCACATCGCTCAAGAGTGATTCCCCCGACGCTCCTAGAGGCCTTGAACCTCCAGGCAGTCATTGGGTTGCGTCCGACACAACAAGACCCCCGCCTGGAAGCGCTGGAGGTGAGATGAGGGAGGATTGTGTTTGCAGAAGATTAAGGCCCTTCAGGGTGGAAGGATGATGGATGGAAAGGCAACTCTTCATCCATCAGGAAGTGTTTGCATCACCTTAAACAGGCCAAGCGTGGCGGGTCTCCCATCCTGGCGCTCCGCAAACGGGCCCAGATGCTAACTTGACCCCCGCCTCCCATCATAGCCGTGATGGATCACGCGGGAGAGCGCACGTGGGGGCGACAGGTGAGCAAATTTCCGGGATGTCTTTCTTTTGCCATGACGCCTCCACGCCATCTGATTACGTAGCAGCTTCTCGCTGTCATCGAGGCTTGTTTTATCCAAAATACATTTTTTGTACTGTTCTGTTCTGGTCACAAGGCGCCTTTTCAAAGAAAGAATTCAAAGTGGGCCGCTGCGTCACTCCCAGCTGCTCACAAAGCGCACCCCTAGATGGCTGAGCTTTTTAAAAAACATTTTAGAAACCCAGGCCTCATGAAAATTCCTTCTGAAGATGTTTTTTGGGTGTGAGTGTTTCCCCTCTCATAATGAGCAGTTTGGCTCTTCTAAAGCCGTTTCTCACGCACTTCCCTGGCAAGATAACGCAGACTCTATCCTGCTTGTTATTGTATTTTTGTTTTTAGGTGAGACAGAATATTACAAACAGATGCAGCTGCAAAGAAATGAACACTCCAAATGAAGTATTACTGTTATTGGGTGTCATTAGATTGAGTTCATAATCTGAAAACGTCCAGGAATGCACGATAATCCTGGAGAATCTCCCCTTCGGATGGTGTAACTGATTTAGCAGTTTTAACACGAGGTCGAGCCTCTCCTGCAGGAGGTCAGTGGTGGGAAGTGCTTTTTGTCTTTAAAATAACCCTTTTGGAGAGCTTTAAAAAGGCTCAAGGAGGACAATGCATGTGAGGAAAAAGGTCTACTGCACCGCTCGGTTGTTTAGTGTATCTAATGTATCTATCTGGTTGGAAACATAATTTTACATTTTATTTTGAATGCCTCTATTTGATTAAATATAGTCTTCCATAGTCACCGCGTGTGTGGTGAATCAGAAAATCAAATAACCACCTGGGTCTCTAACTAGCATTACATTTAGATAGATAGATAGATAGATAGATAGATACTTAATAGAGAAATGTAGGTTTCAAGCAGCTCTCCAAGAATGTCATGTTAATAACTTAATCACTTGATCACAGAATAACACAGATACGGGAAATAGAATCGAATAGAAGGATAAATAAACGTAACCGTTCACTTCCTATTTGTAGTACAATAATACATAAAAATTAAATAATATTAATAATAAATAATAATTCAGGCCGCACGGTGGCTGAGTGGTTAGCACATTGGCCACACAGTCAGGAGATCTGGAAAAACCTGGGTTCAAATCTCCGTTGGGCATCTCTGTGTGGAGTTTGCATGTTCTCCCCGTGCGTGTGTGGGTTTTCTCCGGGTACTCCGGTTTCCTCCCACATTCCAAAAACATGCATGTTAGGTTAATTGGTGACTAAAATTGTCCAAAGGTATGAATGTGAGTGTGAATGTTTGTTTGTCTATATGTGCCCTGCGATTGACTGGCGACCAGTCCAGGGTGTATCCCGCCTCTCGCCCAAAGCCAGCTGGGATAGGCTCCAGCATCCCCGTGACCCTAATGAGGATAAGCGGTACAGAAAATGAATGAATGAATAATAATTCATATTAATACATCCAAATATAAAACCTAATTAAGTAAAAAGTCCAGTCTGGTGTGTGTGTTGTTTTTCTCTCTCCCATCCTGTTGCAGTGAAAAGCGTAGGGAAGGAAAGATCTTCTCAGTCTGTCAGTGGAGCGGGACAGTAATAGTAATCTGCCACTGAAAGTGCTCTTCTGTTGGGAGATGATGCTGTGCATTGGATGACGCTGGTTGTCCATGATGGACTGGAGCTTCCTCAGTGTCCTTTGCTCTGCCACAGATGTCGGGGTGTCCAGCTCAGTGCCAATGATACCAGTTCCTTACCAGTTTGTCCAGGCGTGTGGAGTCCTTCTTCTTCAAGCTGCTCCCCCAGCACACTTCTGCATACAGGAGGGCACTAGCTACCCCAGTCTGGTAGAATAGCTGTAGCAGCTTCTTGCATACGTTGAAGGACGCCAGCCTTCTGAGGAAGTACAAACGGCTCTGTCCTTTCCTGCACAGAGCATCCATGTTGGAAGTCCAGTCCAGTTTATCATCCAGAAGCACTCCCTGGTATTTGTAGGTGTGAGCCACCTCCACACAGTCACCTTTAATACAAGTTCTGGGTGTGTTCTGTTTCTCCTAAAGTCCACCACCATTTCCCTGGTCTTGGTGGTATTGAGGTGCAGGTGGTTTGCGTCACACCAGAAGAATGAAGTCCTGAATCAGTTTTCTGTACTCATCCTCCTGTCCATTCCTGATACATCCCACGATGGCCGTGTCGTCCGCGTACTTCTGTATATGGCAGAGCTCAGAGTTGTACTGAAAGTCGGACGTGTGCGCGGTAAACAGAACAGGAGAGAGCACAGTCCCACTTAATTGCAACATAAAACAACCAAGGCAAGGCAGGAAAGAAGAAAATAAGAACATAGAATAAGAATAATGAAATACTTTAAATATGTAGTCCAATTAAACACAATCAGGTAAGAAAGTCCAGTCCTGTGTGTGTTTTTATCTCTTGTGTTGAAAAGCCGCATGGCATGGGGGAGGAATGATCTTCTAAATCTTGTGGACTTCTAAACAGTGGACTTCAGTTTATTATGAAGTTTTTGAAGAGCTGCTGGAAACAAGGATTTATCTGGGAGATGAATAAAGTACCTATCTATCTATCTATTACACCATTGGTTTTGTGGCTGCTGCTGTGTTGTGCAATAATTTTAATACTGACTCATAAGCGACCCAGATGTAATTAGAGAATTATTATGACAGTGAGAGTGAAATAAGTGTGAAATTGAATGCTCAGAGATGCCAAACAGTAAACAGAATAGAAAAAGAGGCGTTTCATCCCCTGGAGGTGGATGCCACTGAACTGAACTGCATTTTTAAGTCTTATTGTTTGCTCCCCTTGTCTATGAACGATTTTCAAAAATGTTGCAACTCAGGCGTGTTGATAATATCGATATGGATCGGCGCTATCACGCATTCGCCACCGGGATGGATTAAGAATCATCACACTTGCGCTAATTAGGTAATTAGTGGAAGAGTCTCACCATCATTTTTTTTAAGTTAATCTTTTATTTTGCCTCATTCATTTGCAGGAGTAATAGAGACGTTTGAATCCAATTTATGCGGGAGCGTCTGTATTTTAATTTCAGGGTTTGCTGAAAGTCTCCTTGGATGTGAGCGAGTTGGACACCCTGGGGAAGGAGGAAAGTGAGGCAGAGGGGAATTAGGAGCAAAAGGTCGGCGATAGAAACGGACAACAAAAGCACGGCAATTGCTTCCAAAAGGACAGTAATAATCTTTTGATTGATTAAAGTGCAGCCATGCCAACGCAGCTGCAAGTGCGGGAAATGGAAATCAGAGCAAAGAGGGACGCGGTTAAAACGCGGACCTGGCGCTAATAACAATCATCCCACTCTGCAAGGATCACAGACATTTGGAGACGGTGGGTGTGGGAGCAAAGTCGCCACCTGGGCCTCCACATCATAGCGGCCAAGGTGGAGGATTCCCTGCTTGGCCGTCAAACCCAGATCAAGGACGTGGCAAGGACGTTTGTCTACCTGCTGACAAAGGGGAAAAGATGATCACTCTAAATGGCCCCTAGTAAATCTTCCACACTTGTCAAGCCCACTTTGAGATGAACCCTCCATGGACCGCCCCCTAAAAACTCATCCCCTGTACCTGGCCTTGGTCTTGGAGACCAAATTTATACCCTGAGCCCTGCAATCATCATCAAAGGACACCACATTACTAAACATGAGCACATACCCAAAAGCTTCTACACAGGAGGAGGGAGGGTCCAACTGTTATGATGCCGCTATGGTAGGTATACGCACTGATGATCAGGTGTGACCTTGTGTCGCCGCGTTAACTTCCACCCTCTGAAATGCAGCCCAATTATACACATGGGCGGTGTTGTGAGTGTCACGCGGTTAGATGGGGGTGTGCAAATGAAGCATAGGGACCGTGAAGCGTGCTGCAGGACGGCAGACAGGACAATTTTACGCAGCGGGTGCGCAAAAATACAGAAAGTTTCTGTTGGTGGCGAGCAAACAGAGACGTTCAGTCATGGGCGTGGATGTGTTTGTGCGAGGTACTCCTCTGTCTGTTCCTGTTTTACCTGTGCTGTTATTTCTCTGGCAAATACACCACATTATGTTTTTAGTACATTACCTCCAGCAGGGGCTGCTCGCGGGCACATGTGCCAGTACAGCGCATCGATTTCAGCCACTACTTTGGTTCTCCACGGGCACCCCGTGGGCCTTCCATAAAGTGTATCCGACGAGAGCGCACTGTGCCGGGCCACGGCAGGTGGCGCCGGCCCCCTCTCGGCTCCAGCAGAGTACCCAGTGCAGCCCCCCAAAAATGGGCAATTGGACTAATACTGAGCTGTTAGATATGATAAGATGTGACATTTCTCATGCAGCACAAGAAAACAACCCCTAACCTTGGGGTGTTTATTAGGAAGTTTGGTACACACTTTCAGGGGACTGACAAGAACTTGTGTGTAAAATACAAGCGAGATTGGTTGAAAAACATGGCTGCCAACAAGCATAACATCTTTGCAGGGGCACCTAACAAGCATGAACACCTTGCTGATCAAGAAAAAAAATCGGATTGGATCGGATTGGAAGCCGAAAATGTGGATCGGGATGTCCCTAACCAGCGATGACTAAAATTGTATTTTATCTCCTCCTGATTATAAAGATAACAAGGATTCGGTTTTGCTGTCATCCAAAGCAGGAATATTCTAAAAGCAGATTGTCCAGTACTTTTGGAATCCCCACTGATCAAGATGGAAGAAAAAAAATCTCAAGAAGAATCATGTCGACTTGGCAACTTCTATTACCGTCCGCGTGAAATGAGCTGACTTGGATGGAAAAGAAGAAGAAGGGAAAAAAAGTGACACTCTGGCAAGTAGTAGTGACTTCCTGCACGGAGGAGATCAGTCTTCTTTTCGCTGCGTGTGCTGCGACCGCATCATGGCGCCGATGATAAGCGGCGATGGCGAAGCGTCACGGGGATTTATCTGCCGCAGTGCTGAGCAGGATGATGATAAAGGAGAAACCCTGATGGCTCCTTTGACAGGACAGCCCAGCAGAGGACGGACAACATACGCTTTACAGGAATGTGTGATTTATTAGCAGCACATGATTTGTTGTCATTGCATGGCTTTGGGTTTTGTTTGTTTGTTTGTTTTGTTTTAGCAGCTTTACTCCCTGAAATGCTGCGCAAAAACGGCTGAAAATATGTCAAAACATGCAGCCTACTATGTTTTTATGAAAAATACACCACACGGTGGTGCTATTATTGAGCCCCATCTGTCAGACCGACTTGAAATCTCTCACACAGCTCTACAAAAGATCCACGGCAACTTTTGGGTGTTTCTCCAAATCCCAAAATTTGAAACTCCCTTTTAGGGGACTGACAAACTCATGTGTGTAAAATTTGAGCAAGATTGGTTGAAAAACATGGCCGCCATCAATCGGGAGATGTTGGCGATGTTGCCCATAAGTCATTGGCCGTTTGTTTAATGATTATAAAATTTTGGATATATGTGTATTCAGTGGCGGCTGCTGTCATTCAAGGAAGGAAAGATCCTTTTTTCCAGCCTACATGATAAATGTTTTTATTTATTTATATGTCAATTCTCGGCCGCATGGTGGCTGAGTGGTTAGCACATTGGCCACACAGTCAGGAGATCTGGAAGACCTGGGTTCAAATCTCTGTTGGGCATCTCTGTGTGGAGTTGGCATGTTCTCCCCGTGCATGTGTGGNTTGTCCATCGGTATGAATGTGAGTGTGAATGTTTGTTTGTCTATATGTGCCCTGCGATTGGCTGGTGACCAGTCCAGGGTGTACCCCACCTCTCGCCCAAAGCCAGCTGGGATAGGCTCCAGCATCCCCGTGACCCTAATGAGGATAAGCGGTATAGAAAATGAATGAATGAATGTCAATTCTCCCCTTTCCTAGTCATTTTTAACAAAGACAGTCGGCGGGGATCGATAAATTCTCTGGATCAGTTTAAAACAACAGCAATTGGAAAATGCACGAATGAATGCCTATACAGTGTTCCCTCATTGATCGCCAAGTATAGGTTAACAAAATAGCCCGCAATAAGTACAATCGGCAAAGTAGCCAGCTTTACTACAGTATTTTGCAATTATTATACAGACTGGGCCAAACGTAGGGTTACAGTTAACACTTATAAATATGCATAGGACACACATTACGACACAAATTCTGATCTCCATCAGTTTCTGTGAATGCATAGAACAAAGGTTCAATACTGATTTCTGTAGTTTGTAGCTAAAACATGATTGTTAAATTTAAACAGATAAAAAACTGTAACCCTACTTTTGGCCACCCTGTATTTGCTTTAAGGCTGTAAACCCCCTGACCATACACTTAATATACTTAGAAAGACATGAACATTTTCTCACATTTATCTCTTGTTTTAGTAGATTAAAAAAATAGGTGTCACATTTTGGCTTGCGGCGTGGTGGAGAAAGAACACGAGTACAGGTAGAAGTCTATATTATTATTAAATGTTGCTATGCAGCGGAATAATCCAGAACTTAGCAGTACCATTGCCAATAAATAAAAAGTCCAACTTTCTGTGCAATGGTTAGCATCCACCTCTGCCTTTTGGGTGCAGCCGCCTTTAACGGTGCAGTGTTTGTCGACACTGTGGGTGTTGTCGGGGATGATACAGCACTTCGGAGTCACACTACTAGCAATGGAACATTTGTGTCAATTTAGCAAATCGAACGCATCAGGATGCCTACACAACACGTGGGCAATGTAGCGAGAGAACACTGTATTTCAAGGTCGCTCATTTTACTCTCAATCAAAAGAGCATTCCGCCTCAGATCATCAAATCATCATGCAGTAGCAGAGCCAGCCCACTGCCCCATAGCCTCCCAGAGATGCTGAGCGTCCACCGGGCAGCACAATGTCTGACATTCATCCAATGACCGTCTACGCTTGCCCATGAAAGTCAGTACACACTCGACGTCTGACTGTGTAAGGCTTTATTAAAACACTGTGACTTTGCAGGGATGAATAAGAAGGAAGCGGTGTCAGGTACCTGTGATAAGTAGCTGATTCTGACCAGAAGATGCAAGTATTCTAGTGCATATTTAGTCAATGAAATGTACACACAGCAGAACATATTTTTTGAGACATTTTAGAGGAAGCCGAGCTTCACTTGCAGTCTTGCACTGCCTGTATACTAGCATGTCTTTCAAAGCATTTTCACCACAACCCATAGATCACATTTACAGTTACACAAATCAACATGTCTGAAAAAGAGAAGGAAGAAGCAGATTATTAAATCTTCTCCGTGTCTCAGCAATTAGTGAGAGTTGCTCCACTTCTTATGATCAAATGTGAGATAGGCGGTGGTTCTTTCCAGTTTTCGGAAGCAGAATTGATTGATAAGGCTGAGTCTACTTCCTCCTTAACAAGCTTTAAAAACGCAGGTTTGACAAGCTAATAAGGCACTAGGAATATCAACCATAAAGCAATATTAGAAGTTTGGGGGATTTGTATTTAAAAGTAGAGGTTATTCTGTCATATCAATCCCTTTTAATTTGTCTTTCAGATAGATCAGGGCGCTACAAAGTGAGGCCCTGGAGCACAACATGCTTATGTTACTGGCCTGCGGAACATGGTGGAAATCCCGTTCTTTTAACTCCCCACATCCTACGACTTTTCATTATACATGATACAGTGGAAAATATACACACTTTTTCCAGTGAAATAGTGAAAAATGAAAGGTGCAAGGGGAATTTTGATCGTTTGTAAGGAAACACATGTAGATTATGTTTTATATATTTCCAAACAAACGGCATCTCAGTTTTGTCATATACTGTAGATGAAAAAAACTGTTATTAGTATCAACTTTTCTTTTTGTTTTGTTTTTCCTATTTTTGCTCTTATTTCATCCATCCATCCATTTTTTTATGCCGCTTATCCTCGTTAGGGTCGCGGGTATGCTGGAGCCTATCCAAGCTGACTTTGACCAAGAGGCGGGGTACATTCGGGACTGGTCGCCAGTCAATTGCAGGCTCTTATTTCAATTTTCCTAATATTTAAACTTTCTTCTCAAAAAATTTTCATACATGTTTTTGTAGTATTATGACTTCATTCCTATAATATTATAACTAACAATATCCAATATTATTGGCTAGATATTGGCTTAAAAACGTAATATTCGTAGCTATCGGTATCAGGTTTTTTCTCTCTATAATGAAAATCAATTTTAAAAAATGCTGTATATAGGCCTATGGACTTCCGTGTTTTCCAGAGTCCAAACGATGACCATGATCATCAAACCGCGTCTGAAGCGTATAAACAACTAGTAGCTAGCAAGTAACAAGCTTGCTCGCTCTGTACCTGACTAACATTAAGTCTGTGGCGTCGCCTTTGGATATTAAACTTGCGATTGCAAGTTTAACACTTGTTTGGAAAGCGTTGGTTATGCGAGGCAGAACCAAGACTTCTTCCTTCAGTATTTCCAATTCCCAGGGCAAAAGCCATCAATCAGAAAATCATGGACCGTATCATCCTTTTCTATCATGCAAGGTGCTGGATTCACCAAACTTGTGGAGTTCCTCGAGCCACGTTTTGCCATACCCAAATCTAAGTATTTTTCTAATGTTTTACAATGTTGTTTACAGCCACATTCAGAAGCTAATTGTGAAGCTGTATTCATTAGCTTCACAACAGATTTGTGTTCATTCCACGTCAGGAGATATCTGTTGTTACACATTTCGGTATCTGTTAATATCGGAATTGGAAATTAAGAGTTGGACTATATCGGCATATCGAATATCGACAAAAAAGCCAATAATCGGACATCCCTAATTATAACCCAAGGCCCAAACCAGCGTCCCACCGACTGCGTGTGGAGAGCACTAGCCATTGAGCTAAAAGCCCGAGCTGTCAACTCCCTGCTCAGTGCAACTCTTAAGGCATCAGGGATTACTGTCAGACAGTTGTACCAGCTGGCACCTGTTGTCTTAAGACTGGGAACGTGATAAATTCATGTGTTTACCTTCACTAAATGAGAAATAAACAAGCGTGACGTCTGTATTTGTCATTCAATTTCCTGCCGAGCATGTCGCTTTTAGCCACAATCCTTGCTCCAGAGTGCGACTTGGGTTCAACACGACCTCTAGGGCGTGCTTCATTACATCTCTCTAAACGCCGCCTGTGCCGTTTCGCCCTGGCGACCGCCGGGAGACGCAATGTTGCATTGAGAGCAAAAAAAAGAAAAAGTACAGCGTCATATATTTGCTTTCTAACGTAATTAAACTCGTCGTCATGCAACACTCGGTGTGAGCGCTCAATGGAGACTCATTAAATTCCAAAGAATGTTGTGTTGTTCAGCTGAAAGCTAAATTAAGACGCTATTTAATTTTCATTTGACTGCGGCTAATCCAATGAGCGCGCATTTTCTCCATCTTTGTGGCGGCCCGCGGAGCGCCGCTCTTGGATCCCGGCAGCCCGGCCTCTCCTAATGAAAGGTGTTGAGACATCTGTTTCCACCGGCGGCAATTAAGTTATGGCGAAAGATAAACAGAGCAACTTTTAATGAGATACCAAACAAATTCCGAGGGAAAGCAGACAAACGCTCACGTAGCTTTGATCAGTGCAAACGGATGCAGAAATTCCTCTGTGTGAAAAGCGATTGTGTGCACGGCTAATTATGGCTGCTGACTCCGCCGCGGCAGGAAATAAAAAACGTGTACGCTTCCACGCCGAGGAGGCGGGCATGAAACACAGTAGCTGTCGTCTTTGCTGAAACATCACCTTGCCTCGCGCAATAATGGCTATAATAATGATAACGCTACTTTGTTCGGGTTTTCCCAATTCAGCATGGCGCGATATCGCTTACCAGTCCACCATAAAGCAATATTTCAGCATCTTCGCTTGTATAGCATTATAGAAACCGTGG
This sequence comes from Oostethus manadensis, assembly GCA_024372805.1. NCBI lineage: Eukaryota > Metazoa > Chordata > Actinopteri > Syngnathiformes > Syngnathidae > Oostethus > Oostethus manadensis. The sequence goes on along the minus strand of QODF01000145.1, from coordinate 270,894 downwards.
TGGTCGCGTCACGGTCTGAGACTGCACGAGTGCACTGGGAAGCCGCGGTGCACATGCATTCCAACATGTACTGTAGCATCATGAACCACAGCATGACCTCACAATGAACATGTCCAAATCATGTCTTTGGTGTGAGTGTGCAAGTAACCATAGTCACTCACACGCCCGGGTTCAACCCGTATTAACACAACCCTTTTGCCTGGGAGTCGAGCACACTAGCCAGCAGTCTAAAACCTCGGGCTTCCAACTCAGGGACCAGAACAGCTTGAGGCGTTGGGGATTGAGGTTCATTTAACATTCAAGCGCACAGCTAAGATAGCTGGCTAGCTGCTATATTGCACTGCCTTAATCCTCTTGGGCATGGACTGGAGCAGAGCTGCAGATGTTGCTACTGGAATCCTCTTCCATTTCTCCTTGATGACATCACTGATTACACACCTCCTCCACCTTCCTTCCCTCTACTTGAGCACGTGCTCAATTGGGTGCAGGTCCAGAGACCTTCCTCCTGCAGCTTCCTCAGCAAGACAATCGATCATCTGGGAGGTGTTTTGGGGCTCCTTATCAAGTTGATAAATTGCCATTAAGACCACGTTCTGATTCTCAGTGTGACAGAACGTTCATTTATTTACGTGTCCCCACAGTGAACCGCAGCTCTCCCCCAGTGCCCGTAGCACTCATGCATACGGGCACATATTAGGCCCTTGACGCTAATATGTAGGAAAGACACGATTAACCTGCTACTCACTTTAGTTGCCAGCTATTTGTGTGTTGATTCCTTTTCAGCGAATAGTAAATATACTGCTGTACAAACTCTATGAGGAACACATGAATCACACTGAGGTCTTGCAGCCGCCACAACCTGGCATAGGGAACCTGGACATTTTCCCCCTCTCTTACTGTCTCCAAATGTTCTTGGAACGCAACATGGCAGCCTCCCTCGCAGAAGTCGCCCGCCTGGTGACATTCAAGCAGCTCCCGTGAGAGGCATGCTTGGCTTTCAGCTGGGCCTTTTTCTTATTTATTTATTTCTTTGAGCAAGGTGCCGCAGTCTCAGGAAGTACACGGGCAGATGGGCGTGATAATTAAAGCGTTGATTACGAGACATTAATCCATCCACGAGGAGACATCCACAGCTGCCACAACTTTTGCGGTCGCGGTCAGGTTTTTGCGGACAAGGTGTACAAGCGCCTAGTCTTTGAAACTTAACTCTCACAGAATGAAGATAGACATTGCTGTCATTGCAGATCTTTAGGGAGTCCTGTGTAACTACTGGGGATGCAACGGTACGTCAGTCACGGCTCAATACTATTATAAGATAACGGTTTGTAACGGACCCAAGTTATAGTATCACTGTTTCGGTGCATACCTTGGTTTTTAAAGAACCGTTATAAGTATGTACGTTTAAGTTTTAATGTCTTACCAAGGTTCGGCATGTACTGTACCTGGTTTTAAGGTCACCGTTTGGTAAGCAAATCAGCTTTCAGGTGGCAGTCCTGTATATACCCCGGTTTTAAATTCACCGTTTGGCCTGTAACTTAGTTTTACAATAATGGTTCAGTACTTAACTCCAATTTAATTTCATGGTTCATTTGTGCCGCGGATTTAAGGTCATCATTCACTACGTACCTCAGGTTTGAAGTCACCATTTGGTCCATACCTCAGTTTTACATGGTTTTGGAATGTACCTTGATTTTAAGGTCATCGGTCAGTATGTCCCTCAGCCAGGGTTCAGTATCTTCCTCGGTTTTAAGTTCAAGGTTTGGGATGTACCTCGTTCTTCTGGTCATAGTTCACTATGTACCTCTGTCTTAAGGTCATTGTGCAACATCCACCTCAAGTTTAATGTCAGCGTTCGATCCATAATCTGGTTTTACAGTCACCTTCCTCGGTTTTAAGATCAAGGTTTGGGATGTACCTCGTTCTTCAGGTCACGGTTCAGTACGTACCTTGTTTTACGGTCATTGTTTGGTACGCACCTCAGATTTAAAGTCACGGTTTGCCTCCATTTTATGGTCACTGTAATGTGCATAGCTCAGTTAAAGGTCGAGGTTCAGTTTATTTTGGGTTCAATAAAGGAAGACAACGCAAAACATAAAACGGCTTAGCTTTTGTGTTAAACCCTGTAATGATTTTTTAAATATTTAAATACCAAAAAAATCTGTTTACCAATAGTATAACCATTATTTGGCCAATAACTGCCAACATTTATGCCCCTTCTTATTTTTTAAATCCTCTAGCTAAACTTTTCACCTTGTTTTATTTGTAAAAGGTTTGTGTTTCCTTCTGGGACAACAAAAAAATTGATGGAGATTTTGAGTGTTGTTTTTTTCCCCCGGCCGGCCAACATGTGTTCTGCACAGCTTGATAACACCAACATCACCGACATAACACGACCCCCCGAAATGCTCTGAGGGCTTCTGAGAATGTTTGTGTGGCCACTCAGTGTTAAACCATCTGGAACCTAATTTCTTTATTTTAAAGCAACTATTAAGCTTGGTCTTTTTTTGTGCTTTTGTGGAAAAAAGTGAATCTGATGCTTCATTAGCTGATAGTCATTAGTTGACTCAGAGTACTTAAGGATGATAATATCCACATAAACATGGATATATTTTTTAAAGTGTAATTTTCTATGTATTTATACCCTTTTCCACTTTGTAATCTGCATTTGAGGTTTAAGTGTCAAATACATTCAAGGTTTTTAAATACTTTATAAACTCAAATGTTTAGGGCTTGTAATGGTTATTATTGTTTGTTTTAAGGCAATATCTTTATTAAACCACCTAACTCCATTCATTTTCGTGTATAAGCCACCTTTTTCTTCATTTATTGCTCATAGTGTGTTTTCCACAAATCACTTTCTTCTTAAAATTCTGAGTAATGAACGAGTCGTTCAAAACTTTTTTACTGGTACTCGTCTCAGGTGCTTGACAAAAACTCAAGTTTCACTGACTGACACTTGCGCTCGACAAAGAACTTGAGTTTCACTGACTCACAGGTGCTCAACAAAGACTCAAGTTTCACTGACTCATGAGGTGTTGAAGATTCCCATTTTACTGTCTCACAGCTGCTGTATCAAGACTTGAGTTTCAATGACGCAAGGTGGCTCTCCTGAAACTCAGCTTTTCACTTACTCATGACTACTTGAAGACTTATGATTCACTCGTGGATGCTTATCAAAGACTCGATTTTCACTGACTCACAGGTGCTCAATGGTGGCTCAATTATTACTTGCTCGCGAGTAGTCAAAGATTCACGTTTCACTGACTCCTTTGTCCACGCTTACGAATCTGGTTTCACTGACTCAGGGGTGCTTGACCAAAACTTGATTTTCACGAACTCACAGGTGCTCAAGGATGACTCGAGTATCACTGACTTATGAGTACTCGAATATTCACGTTTTACTGACTCACTTCTCCGCGATTACGAATCTGGTTTCACTGACTCATGGGTGCTTGACCAAAACTCTATTTTCACTGACTCACAGGTCCTCAATGATGACTCAAGTATAACTGACTCGCGAGTACTCAAATATTCACATTTCACTGACTCATTTGTCCGCAATTACAAAACTGGTTTCACTGACTCACGGGCGCCTGACCAAAACTCAAGTTTCACTGACTCAAGGGTGCTCGACGAAGACTCTGGTTTCATTGACTCAAGGTTGCTCAACGGAGAATTGAATTTCACTGACTCATGAATGCTTGACAAAGATTCAAATTTCACTGACTTCGTGGTACTCAAAGATTCACGTTTCACTGACTCAAGGGTACTTGACAAAGATTCAAATTTCACTGACTCACATGCACTAAAAGACTCGAGCTTCACTGACTCACAATTACTCTATGAAGACACAAGTCACGGGTACTAAAAACAATTCAAAATTCACTAAATGGGTGTTCCCTGAACACCTACAGCTCGGCATCTGAACTTGTTGTCCATGCAGACACCCTGTGACTTTTTTGAATCGATTACCCAAATCACTTAAGTGACTTACACGAGTAAGTAAAAGAGTTAGTAAAAGGAATTGTGTTCTGCATTTTTTTCTAAAATGGCCTTCTGAATATTTTTTCTGGTTTAGAAAAAGGTCAGAAATTGTAGGAACAAACCATTTTTACTAATGAGACTTATGATAATGAAAAAAATCATTCCATGCTTGAACTTAAGAGCACGCTTGATAGGAGTAATTTTCCCATCTCTGATTAATTCAGCGTTGCTAATTACCTCTTGTGCTTTTACTAATTTTTTCCCCCTAACTGGCGTAAAAATATTGGATGTACTGTACATTGTGATGCCATTACTGAATTACTCATTTCATGGAAGAGGACACTTAGCCTTTAATACCACACAATGCTATACTGCCCACACCACAATGTAAAACATAATATTGGACAGCCAGCCGCCCTCCTAACGAGTGAATTTTTTATAAAACCACTAACAGTTGAAGTGCAATCAATTTGCAACCTGGCTGCTAACCACAAAACCAGCCTAATTATTCCGACTGCTAAACGTTAAAGCGAGACGATGACTTACTCGGGATCATTGGCGAACCACTAAGACAGCACATTTACAAACAAACAACTACAGTATGTGGCTGTAAAAACGAGGTTTCGTGACCCGAGTCTCTATGTTAAGTTACTACAAATTAGGCATTACAGGATTCCTGTTATCTGATCTTTGTGAAGGATTGGAACCCTGCATATTCATGATGTCTCCAACATTTCTGAAATTACTTCCATTCAGCATCAACTCCTCCTGCTGCTTGTAACATGAAGATCATTAGCAGCAACAAGGCGTAAACACGAAAACAACCCATTGCACTTTCTGGTGTGAGTGATGAACGTACATTAAGTTGCGTTCGCCTTGTCGAGGCTGAAATCACCGAAGTTAAGCAGCAAGTCCTACAGACAAATATCTCAGCTCATTACGGCGACTTGAAGAAGGTCATGGCGGGATGAATAATGGATGACAAATCACATTCTCCGCATTAGGCAGATGATCTGCATGTGGAATCACACTCGGGGAGGGAAAAAAAAAAGGTGGGGTCCAATAATAAGTAGACCGCCACTCCAATCCAGACGCTGTCCTGTCGCATCGGGAATATTTCATTTAATTACTACGTATTCCTTTCAACGTCACAGCGCTGGAACGTCTCCAGGCCGGATGACCGGCTGGCTGGCTGGCTGGCTTTGACTTATTAGGAAAATCAGGTCAGCATTTGCATGGAGAGGAAAAATAAATAAATAAATAAATAAATAAATAAATCCAAGGCAAAGTGTAATTATGCACACGCGTCGCCGCATTGTTTTTAATGAGCTCGCCTCCCCGACAACAAGCTCACCTCGCAGCGTTTGCATACTTTGACAATTACAGCATGTTTGCAAATGGGTCTGCACAGCAGGAGCAAGTCAAATCCATCCTCCTAGATGGGCCTCTGCCAAGGCCCCAAAATAGTATTTGTTTATTGAATCTTCGATTACAGAATAAGCGCTCTCCAAACTATGCATTTCCTTTACTATAACGCATTTTGTATCGTTTCTTTCCCTATTAGGAAATGGTAACCTGGTGCATGTGAAAGACAGGTTGGAACAGCTACACGTATTGCTGAGACACGGACAAAAGGGCCTGATTAAGTAAGCTCTGCTTTGTCCTACTCCTTTTCAGAGATGTTGGAAAACCTGTTGCATTCTGAAAATAAAAAAACATTACCATTGGTTTGCCGTTTTCACATACAGGTAGTCCTTTGGACTTTTGTTCTTACGGCGAGTAGGTAAAATTTTAGTTTAACTCCTACCTATTAACATTTAAGTGTCGCTGCACAAACAAACACATGAAGGTCATACACTACAGTGATAAAAATAGTAATAAAAAAGAAGGAAAAACACTATGCTCCTTAGTTATTTCAGTCATTTTCATAGGAGCAGATCCTTTAACACGAGGACCTGACTGTGAACGTGACAAGCGGAATCACGATTACGTGGTTGTGGAAAAAGGACAAGTTCCGTGCAGAGAAGACAGTAAAATTTGCTGATGTTGTTTTGGCATGGTTGTGGCAGTCACAATGAGATTGCTGATAGATGACCACCTGGTAGACTTTACAACAGGATTTATGAGCGTGTGTCTGTAACCACAAAACAACCTGGTACCACCTGTACTATATACACACTATTCATTGCAAGGACTTGTGATGGTAGCAATCACGATGACAAACGCTATATTACAAGCGATCACCGACGACGCCAAATTTGCCAAAGGAGCAGTTATCCACACCGAAGAACGTCAAACCTTTCAGCTGCTAAAAAGCTTCTTGGCAACCGGATTTTTAACGGCCGTGTTGCCTTAAGGACTGTTCAGGCAGGATTGAATGCACTCAAAATCATTATAAGTTTAAAAAAAAGTTGTAAAAATGTAAATTTGACTTCTCAAATTTTGAAAATAGGGACACTCGCTTCCAATAAATGTTTTTTTATTATAAAAATCTTCAGTAATTTTACAACAAGTCAAAATATGAAGACAAACATTTGTAAGCTAATGAGAAAAGTTAACACTAGTAGTATAACATTGTAATATTTTGAGGAAAAATACAATAATTTTTGTAGCATAAAGTTG
>QODF01000145.1:240527-263816 GCA_024372805.1 Oostethus manadensis | reverse complement strand
TGATGGAAAAAAAGTCCAAAATTGTTTGAGAATACCGTTCAAATGAAAGTTGCAATATTAAAAGACAAACAAAAAAACAGCAAAAACGGGAGGAAAGAGAAAGTTCATACTAGTTAACCTACAGTATCTCACAAGGCTCTCATGCTGTTTTTGTTTTTGTTTTTTAGAAAATGGCATCTTTCCGTTTTTCAGTATGTCGGCAGTCGCTGGAGAAAGTGTGTCCCCCCGTGCAGTAGACCATTCATGGAAACACAGATTTCAACTTTGCCAGGGTTTTTGGTCTCCTGCTGGTTTCCCAATCAGCCACGAGCCCCCCGAGGCCCGAAAGGGACTAATTGTTATCCCCCGATGGGCCATCCTTGGATCATGCGACATCACATTCTTGGCGACGCCGAAAAGGAAAAACTGTTGCACCTCTAAAAACTTTCAGCTCCTTTAATCTTAATTGCAATCTGGCTCTTTAATTAGCCGCACACACGGCGAGTCACTCAGGTGTGATCAATGGCTTCTTTATCTGCGCGCGTTAAACGAAAAAGGAAATGAAATCAGTGTTTTGCTATCTTTAATTGGAAGCTAATGTCAAAATTAATAACAGCGGAGTCGATTAGCATGCGTCGCCGGGGCCGCCGATTGGAGTCTCTAATATTGCTGTTATTCCAGGTTAATTGTCGTCATTACAGGGATTCGCTAAAGCGGCCGCCGCGTTAATGGAGTGAGCCGAGTAGACACAATGAGCTGGTAAAGAAAAAGTTCTTCTGTTGAAAAAGAGGCGACTTGGGAAGAGGCATATCTCACCTCAGCGGGAAATCTGATTTACTGTGGGAATAGAAAGTTCATGCTGGAACGCTCGCGCCGCACGTCTCATACAACAACACTCATGAATCCTGACCTCTGAGAGGCAAAAAGACTTGCTGTGTTGTGCAATATACAGTTGAACCTTGACCTTATGTTTCGAAAAATTCATAATACCAATTTCCATCCCATTTAACAAAAAAATATTCAAAATATGAAACCGCAAATACAAACTTCTGCCCGATAGCGATCCCCCCAGAATTAATTCTGCATCTTACCTTGTGGTTCTTGAATGTACTGTACTGCCATACAAGCTACCCTCCCTTGGCGCGGTAATGCACCAAATGAATGCCAACCGCCGCAAAACTCAAGAAGACGCTGGCCTCCCATTTGTTACCTTGGTTATCATCCTCTTCCTCCCAGATTCCCCAATGACGCTACGTCACGGCGTTCCTTTGCTCTCGTACAGCGTACCGAGTTCGTACGGCGGTTTAGAGGTCAAGGTTCAGTTCATTCTGTGTAAAATAAAGAAACACGGTGCAAAACAATACATGGCTTTTTTGTAATAGACAAAATGTTACATAGAAAAAACAAACAGTAGCAGTACTTAGCCACTGGGGTTCTGTTAGCGTCACGTAGGCTGCACCGGCCATCAAAACCTGATGTGTAGAAGTAGACGATGTGTCATGCTAAAAGTATAAGAGTATATAAGAGTATACGCTAGCCCCTCCAAAAAGCATTAGGCACTAGTGCACGGCCATATTGTTAAACTGCATTAGAGGCGACCTCAGGGAGGGGAGAGGTGAGATTATCCCGATGCTATTGTCTTACTTTCGCAGCGCGGCCCGAGAGTTTAATCAAATCGTCAGAGCAATCAATGCACGGACACTCTCCTTGCCCTTCATAGCCAAAGGAGCGTTCCGAGACCGACACCGGCGGCACAAGCAAGTCACTTCAGACACATCATCACCCGCAATGAGATTAATCGCCCATCCGCTACCCGCCGGGATATCTAATGTCACCGTCCTTATCCTCAATCAGAGAAGCTCATTCCGGAAACACCTCGCGGTTCTTTGTGTCTGTGTTTGGCCGCCTCCACAAAGCAACTTTCACACTGGCGCCTCCTCAAAGTTTGCAAGAGCAGTTAAATCATGTCATGTCTCTTAAAAAACAAACACATATTGTAGTTATTACATTTTTTGTCCACACCCTTAAGATACATTTTTTTTTTATATCAGAAGACATAATATGCATTATTTTTCCCACTAATAATATCAAACCAGGCATGCAAAACCGCTGAGACCCTTGTGTGTGTCAGGGGGTGTTTGTTGTTCTGTCATTTTGGATTAATGTTATAAAACTATCTAGATCACAGGTGTCAAACTCAAGGCCCGGGGGCCGGATATGGCCCGCCATCTGATTTTATTTCTACCAACAACGCATGGCAAAAAGTATTTTTTAGTATTAAAAAAAATATATGTATATGTTTTATTATTATTGTTATTTTTGTTTGTTTTATATGTTTCTTTTTTATTTATATTGTGTTTTAGCATCATTTATATTACATTTAATTTGTAATTTGCATATTACATTTTTAAAACTGAAATATATTTTCAATATATTAAGTAAATAATAAAAAAATGAAATCAAATTATCACCTAATCTTTGTTACTAAATGTATATGTTAGTTTTTAAACTTTGTATTTTTTTATTGTCAAACCCAATTGAAAATGATTGTTAATTAATAATTAATAGAATTATTACTTGATTATTAGGATTAACCAATTTTTCAATATGTTTGTTGGTAAAACAATACGCTATTTGGTTTCAATAGAGGTGGTTCTCTGAGGGTAACCGCAACTGTTTGGCGACATCCCTGATCTAGATCTTTCCAAACTGGCATTGAGGACGTTACCATTCCCATCCCACCCAAAAAATATGAATGATGGAAATGCAATGGCAGCTGCTGGTCATTGAAGGAAGGGAACCTCATATTTTTCCAGCCTACATCATTATTGTATTTATACATTTACATGTAAAGTCTACCCTAAGTTCCTAGTCGTTTTTCACAGGGTAAAGGGATCGGTAAAGTTCAGAACAATGGAATGAAACACTTGGAAAATGCTCATGTGGCGGTTTATACTTTAAGATCGCTGAGTCGCTCATTTCACTGTCAATCAAAAAAGGGATTCCGCCTCAAACAAATCATCCAGTCATCATGCAGAAACCGAGCGTCTGACGCTGAGCGTCCAATGGGTGGGACAAAGCCCAGCATTTATCCGATGACCGTCCAGCTTTGCGCAGTGGAACAACCCACTCTATGCTTCCCTGTCCTCTCAGTCACATGGGGGCGTATTTCCGTGGGTTTTTCCTTGAAATCCTTGAAATTTCCAAAATGATGGAGTTGCTGGAAGATTGCAACTTGCTTTGATGTCAATCATATGCTCCCCTAGACCACAAGGGGGCATCACTATGACAAATTTTAATCCAAAAAAACTTGAAACCAACATTTCCTGACTTTTCCGACATTATCCGTGTTCTCTGGCTAAATGTTAGCACAGTCCGGAGGTGCTACTTTTAACTGGTCCAACATCAGTTTCACATGCAGCCGTTTGCAGAAACGGAGATCCTTTGTGTGTGTGTTTGTTTAAATAACGGAAATCCCCTCCTCCGTACATTCTGCAGCTGTATGCCGGCCCGTGTAAGAAGCCACAAAATCACTTTTTACACTTCTCTCCTGCCAAATTTACAGATTAAAATCCACAAAATGGCTTCCACTGTTTCTGATCTGTGTGTTTGCTCCACAGTGGCTGAAGGTTGATTTTTTTAAAAACACACATTTGCAAGTGCAGAAAGCAGCTGAATTGCATCAAACATTTGCTTTGTTTTTTCCCGGATTTGCTTTTCATTTAGCACTTGTCAAATAACTTTCTTTTTTCATATTTGCATAACCTGTCCTGTATGTTTGCTTTGCTAGAACAGGTTTGCTGTACAACAGGCTTGTCTGGTACGCACTTCCAGGCCAGTTGATAGACATAGTCTCTCCAACGTGTCCTGGATCTCTCCTAATGGTCGCACGTGCCCTGAGCAACACCCCAGGGAGGTGTACAGGGGGCATCCCAACCAGATGCCTGAGCCACCTCATTTGACTGCTCTCAATGTGAAGGATCAGTTGCTCTACTCCAAGTTCCTCCTGGATGTCGCAGCTTCTTGCCCTATCCTCTAGGCCCAGCCACCCTTCAGAAAAAACTCAAGGTAACTACTGCTGCACCATGTGGGAATACAAACAAATACCTATGCCGAAAAAACACTCATACATTCCCGGCACAAGGCATGCTGGGTAGCTTGCTTGTGGCTGTTTTGTTGGTGCCGCTTCTCACATTGACATTGTTTTGTTTTGCACAGCATTCACCCAATAGGTTTCCGCTGCCGTGCTTGACCTCTGATGCTGTGGCACCGGCTAATGCACGCCATGAGAGGAGCCCCAAGCTGAAGTAAGAGGCTGTGATAAGTTTTGCCTGGAAGATAAACCAGCAAGCCCCACATTTCTATTTAGAATTGCAATGAGCTACGCTCTCGGGCGCCAATGTACTCTTATGCACCCTTTTACTCCCTCCCTACTTTTTTGTTTCCTTTCTTTAAACAGTGCATTGAAACCATCATCAGGCTGGTTATAGTTATAAAACATATCCATGCGGTAGTGTGGGAGTTAATCTGATTTAAAAATGATTCATCTGACACTTCCTTATACTTAGATGATTAAATCTTCCATAAAGAGGAAATAATATATGAGGACTAATGGCTCACTGGTGCTCATGGAACACACTGGCGACTCTCACGTGTGTTCTTATTGGAAGCATTGGAATATTAATAGGATTTCTGTTGGTCTGTCTCTGGTCAATATGCTTGAAATGAGAATTTTAACCCTAAAATGCCCCTTAAAAGCAGGAATGGGCCAACCTTTTGACTCGCGGGCCACTCTGGGTTACAAACTTTGGCGGGGGGGCCGTCTATATATGGTGGTCATCAAACACACAACACACTTGCTCACATTGCAATGAAATGAAAATAACACATCCAGAGGAAGTTAACATATCGCATAAATCAACTACTACTACTACATGGGTGATAAACAACAACTAAGTGATAAACATAACATAAAATGTAAATGTTGTTTCCATGTGCCCGCAAGACATACTGGGTAGTCCAACAACATGAAATATAAATAATAAAACTGTGGATACCGAGAGTATTTTAATGTTCCTCCTTAACACTGCAAAATGTTGAAAGAAAGAGTACCAAAGCTACCTAGCATGCATCCGACTATTTTGGCGACTCAGGCGTGCCACAATAGCACTTCAAGTCATGTTGCCGGCTACACCTTTGATGTTGAAGGTTTCAAAGTGTGTCAGGTGACACTACTAGTTATCGTACTTTGGCTCTTTTTAGAACACAGTTGTGTAACTACTAATGGATTAGAATTGAATATGCCCTCGCTTAATCTGCAGCAAATGAGCTTTGTTTAGTAAAGAGAAGCCTCTTCCACACAGAGATACCACTAAATTCCTGCACGAAAGCTGTAACAGCAGATGCCACATTAGTGCATTTCACACAGAACCCAGCAAAAGCTGCTGTGACTTTGCATGAGTTTACACACTCGGATATGCATGGTGACATCCACAATGACCATTGTGGTAATTGTTACAACTCAGATATCGGCCAAAACCAGACAAGTCCCGGCCTGACTTAATCCCCTGCAACTTTGGAACATTCCCCCTTTGGAACGTTCTGACTAAAAAGAGATAGTGTTGAAAGAAATTGTTGTGGACATGATTGATTGATTGTGTGATTAAATGCACACAAAGTTACTGCAATGTTCCACTTTGCTAGGTTCTGTCACATAAATCAACGTGGTATCGACTGTACCACGGCAATTGTTGTTGTTGAGTTCTCTGTTTGAAAGAGGCTTCTGTTTGGTAAGCATATCCTTTACTCGAGAGGTTAGCAGTAGTAAAACCTGTATCAGTGCAGTAACAGAGGCGGGACAGTGTCTGTGTGATAGTATATCTTGTGTTTAACGCCACGTTTAACACCTGAGACTCATGTCTCCTGCCATGTTGTGTATGTTATACTGTATGTCCAGAGTAAATATTGTCACCATCAAATTATCTAAAATGGTTCGCTTGACTGTGTTCTGCGTGAAAGGCAAGCTCTGAAAGTCCCAACAAACATGTAAGCATGTCTTTGCCTCCAACAGCCAGACATTGCTCCATCACTGATGAAGCTGAGGGCAATCTGAGCGGAAGCGGCGCCTTTGAATAATTAACGGCATCGTAATTGGTTCCGTTAATAATGGAGCGAGCACGTCACTCACGCAGAACTATTGCACTTGTTTTGGCGCACCCTGCTCGGCTTTGTTATACGCGACTGCGACAAACTCCTCTTGATTTATATTTTATGGGGCTGTAATTAATGCAAACTACCCGGCAGCTTTATGAATCTTCTCTAATCACCCTGAAAGACACTTTTTATTGTTCCTGCAGGGAAGCACGGTAGTAAGCGAACCCCCAGCACTCTTCCAAAAGGTAATGTTGAGACTTTGGATTCTTTTAATTGGAGGGCAGCAGAGTGATGAGTGCTCCTCCGACATGTTCTTTGACAATTATGTTGCCTGGCTGCCAGCACAACCATTCTGAAGGGCAACCAGGCTGGTTGCTACCTATGAATGCATAGGAAGTCCCCATGATTCCCTCAAATAAAGCGATGCACTTGAAAAATACAAAAAAAATCCAAACGTTATCTGCTTTTCAAGTGCTTATTGATTTTTTTTCTATGAGAGTCCATGAAGGGTGCCTCAAGCAAAATGGTCTGTGAAAATGTCAGCTTTGTCGCTGTAGATGCAAAACGAGCAGACTATTGTATACAGTCCCCCCATGACTTGCACCCAGGGCCCTGAATCAACAGCAACGAGACTGTTTCGCCTCTCATCTCAGTTAATGGTCAATGACTCGGTAGGACAGGTCTAGCCGACACTAGATAGGACAGCTGTCTGATGAGTTAGTGGTAGATCCAACGTATTTATCCTCTGAGGTAGAGGCAAGCCCAGACAAGAACTGTTTCACTCATTTGCAGTCCAAAACGACAGTCGTTAGGATAGAACAGAGTGGGGCTTCTGCCGACTAATGACAGTCGTTTGGGTAGAATCATCACCCTTGTTAGTATTCCATTCGGATGGAAGAACAATGCTCATAGATTCTCCTACAAAAGTGCTTTTTCCCTTTGCACAAGATTCTACGCCTGGAGCACTACACACAAGAGTGACAATTTGTCAAAACACACGTATAGTGTTGCCCGTGCTATTATTTTTCCCCACATTGGGACTGAAATTGTGAAATCCATCACACACTTGCACTCTAGAAAAAAATCTTACGGAACTTTAAGGTGCTTAAGCAAATTGCCACGAAATTTGGTACACCTTTTAAGGACACCGTCAGGCATATGCCTGTAAAAATTTAACATGATTGATTGAAAAACATGGTCACCATCAACAAAAGTGTTGGCGCAATCAAATGGCCATAAGTCACTGACCATTGAATATATATGCATGTATGCTAGCATGTCTTTGAAAGCATTCTGACAACAACCAATTAATGTCATTTACAGTCGTGCATCATGTGACTGTACTGTATATTTATATTCCCAAACAGCACAGTACTAAATGTTGACTAAATAATAGCACACAGTCTGCAGAGGAGTGTAGGTTTAAGGTAATTTTGGCGCGTAGAACTCCGGATTTAAGATGGCAAAGATTAGCAATGCTGTTAACCTGCAAAAACCTCCATGTCAACACCAGGTTTGTTGTTTTCTTATTTTAATGGATGGGAGTGAAACTTGGTCTTGGTGTTAGCGGGGTTAGGAAAACTTCTTAAAGCGAATTTGCCGTCAAATGTGTGTACATAAGTGATGAGAACAAATTGTAATGGGGAGAACGTGGCGGGGGAGCATCGCCCTCGCCCGATGGGGATTCCCAACGCGCTTGATTGCGCCTGCGAACGATTAAAGCCAATAAAGGTTAACTGCCGGCGGCGACCTTTTACCTCCTCAACTGACGACGGTCAGTGATGGATGACTTTGTGTGCGCGGACATTTTGCTTCCACTTACAACTCTTTCTTTTATTTACTTTCATGTTATTGGGCCAATGTCCAGCTCTCTTCTCAAAACAAGCACAAAATAAACAACATGGAAGTTAAGGGCTTATACCTCCTCCAAGGCATTAATAAATCTGCAGTTCAGAATATTCTAAGAGGTTGTCCCCACCAAAAATTACTAATGATAAATAATACAATTTTTACCTACTGTAAATAGGGGTGCCAGTTTATTTTAATAACTATTCCATTTGTATCACGATTCGTGGTTGCCGATACAAATCAAGGATGATATTGTCATTCAGAACGATATGATACAAAACGACTTGGTTACTTTTTAGCCAGAAATACCTGGGTGCTGGACAGTGCAAGTGAAGTTTCCTAGATGAAGCTCGAGGGAACGACCGCTTCATTCTGAGTAATTCTGTACAATGCAGGGATAACCTTTTCTGAGAAGTGTGGTCAGCTTGGTAACTGGTACGGTGTTGGAATAATTTCACAAATGCCTGATTTTCAACCACACTGTAGGGTTGCAGGTCTTTGCAGATAAACTCGGCAATTGTTGCAGTGATGTTTTTCGGCCGAGCTGAGTTTTGGCCTAGTCTCTGCCTAAACACGCTGGTGAGGCCTGAGGAAACGTCTCTGGATGGTCAGTGTTGTGTGAAATCCCATGGCGCCTTAGTAGGTAGTTGGAGAGATTTGTCGTGTTGCCGTGGTATTTGACTTGACCTTTACGTACACTACAAACAGCCAGTGACTTATTTAGAATTTCTCCCTCTATGCAAAAGTCAAGGTGTGGACCACAACAGTGGCTTACTTATTTCTCGCTCACCGGCCTGTCCTTTGCCATGCTATGTTTTATTGTGTGCGATGATATCATGGAAAAGCAGACTGAATCGAGTAGCGTTTAAGATCTTTATTAAAAGTCCTTAAAAAAACGCTACATCCATATAAAGCCCGCCGTGCTTAAATCCAAAGCTTTATTTCCTAGTATCCATGCAATCGATTGATGACCTTTTAAACGGAGTATAAATCATTGTAGTAGATGAACAGCCAAACATTGCTCCAAGATGAATCTTTACACCCCCAATACTAAAGCACAACACAGTCAGCTGTTGTTAAGAGTAAATGGGTAGCATTTGTGTTTCTCACAACTTTTAGACAATATTTCCTTAAAATTTAAGGTGAAATTGCAATTTGTGCAACATCTGGTACTCAATTAATCCTCACTTTGGAGGCTGAATCCACACCAAAACACTGCCATTAAGTAGAAAGTAGACAAGAATAAAGACACTAAAAAAGGAAAAATGGCAAAAATGATGCACACAGAAGGAGAGACATCGAAAAACTGCAATTATGTGAGGCTAAAGTGCTAACGTTACACACATTCTAACAGCAACATCATGCAACACAACAGACAGACAGATAGTGGGCAGAGCTTTAATTTTAAACATGTAGCGAAGCCTGAGGTAGCAAGGGTTTCCCTCGATGTCATGAAAACCCGCAACATTGAAAGGTTATTAGGGCAGCGTACTTGTTGCTAATAAAGAAAACATCATTAGCCATGTTTTTTTCTGTCATGGACGGTTGTCTCTCTACAATCGTCATTAGTTACCAGATCAGCACAAGCCAAAATAAAGTCGTTATCAAAAGTCTAATTATGCACATCAGAGACAGGACGGTTCGAAGGAGGATGCTGCAAACAGATGGCTGCCTAGTTTAGGAAAAGTACACACTCTTTGTATTCTTTTTTTTAACACTTATACAGTCATATTTGCCTTTTAGTTGCATAGCAAGTAAATCTGCAGACAGAGGGATAGATGGATGCTCATAAAGAAGAGGAGATGGGACATTTACTATAGAGACGTGACATTGATCTTCCCTCTTTGGGGTTAGTTGAGTGGTGGTGGGGGCTGCTGGGGGGAGGGGGGTGATGGATGCGCCAGCTGCCTGCACAACAGTGACCCCTGGTGGACATCCGAAGTTCAGAGAAGAGTATTTTACCCCCTTCTTTGCTGAGTGATAATGCTTTTGTCATCATGTGACTTTTTTCCTTGCAGCTCATTTGCATGTCATCCAGCAGCAAAGTCGTCCTCCCGTGCCACGACACAACTAAACACAACAATGCTGTGTGATGAGATGACACAACTGCAAAGCAGCAGCAGCAGCATCTAATGCACACCTCAATGCAAATCTTTCATAATTGTGCAATGACTACGAAATGTGTTTGCGCTAAGACTTCACGCTACATTTATGCTAAGCTCCCGCCTCCGACGCTTTGATTTGTGAATGTGAAGGCAACCCGACTAATCATCGCTTTTGCCCCGACTTCTTCGCCGACCCGCTCTTTCATCACCGTGCCCTTCCTGTTGTGCAAAGATTTATGCAGACCTGAGGACCGGTATGCATAATGTATGGCCCAGGATGAATATATCACTATCAATAAATACAATTGGAAGCCGCCATCATCACTAAATGTGCCCGCTAAACTGACGCTGGGACAAAACTTACATCCTAAAGGTGCCCTATTATAATAGTTCAACAATTTTAAATAAGCATCAGCGCTCCCACAATAGTGTCTTGGAAGTGTGTTGTCCAAAATATAGCCTTTATGCTGGAGTTTTCACAAACAATAGTTGGCAGAGCTGGGGCTTTGTTTTAAGACGTGCAGCAAAGCCTGAGCAATGACTTATTTTCATCTATGATGTCAGGACAGCCGCACGGTGAATGAGTGGGTAGCATGTTGGCCTCACAGTCAGGAGGTTTAGGGTTCGAATCTCCGTTGGGCATCTCTGTGTGGAGTTTGCAAGTTCTTCAAGTTTCTCCGGGTACTCCGGTTTCCTCCCACGTTTGAAAAACATGCATGTTAGCTTAATTGGTGACTATAAATTGTCCATTAGCGTGTGAATGTGAATGCTTGTATGTCTGCCCTGCGATTGACTGGCGACTTTGGGCGTTTTTCGCCCAAAGTCAGCTGGGATAGGCTCCAGCATATCCTTGACCCTAATGGATGAAGAAAATGGATGGATGGACGTCATGACAACCCAGAACTCGTCTCTTCTCTGTGATCATGTTGGTGCTCGTAAGCACCAAACACATATTGTAAGAACTAAGAATATGTAATACGGAAAAATTACTGTACATATGCAATCTACAAAGGCTGTAAAACACTGTGAGGAGGAAGATGTCGTCCCTTAATAGTCACCCCTTGTTTATCGCGGGTAATTGGTTCCAGACCCGACTGTGTTTAGTAAAATTGCACAAAGAAGGATTCCGTATTTATGAATTTTCGAAGTTAGAGCATAGAAATTCTGTTACCAACTTCGAAATACTTTTTAACATTATTAGAGCCCTCCAGGCATGAAATAACACTCGTATTACACAATATAGTAAACATCATAAGAGTAAATTAAGCCATTTAAGACTTGTGCTTGTGCACAAAAATGGTCTCCAGTGCTAGGGGAGCAGAGTGGTGGGAATACAGGAAGTAATGTAGGGGGTTCAGAGCTGTGGGTTAGCGCTACAACAGTAGTCTGTGGTAGGATTATAATTCAACCCTGTTGTTCCGGCGTTCAAGTCTGATGCTTGTGTGTCTCACCGCATATTACTGACACCTAACGATCAGCATAGAATACTACATATGACCACAACATCTTTGGATAGGTCTTCTGAATGTCTTACATTTTCATTTTAGTTCATGTAGTCATTTTTTATGCCTGAATTTAGGCAAGTAATGCAATAAATGTGCTGTGCATATTTTTTTTTTACTAATAATAGGCCATATTCATCCGCAAAACAGCATGATTTTTTATTTATTTAAAAAAGAAACTGTGAAATTAAGAATGTAAAGTTGCAAGGGATTTCTGTACTTCTATTACACCTCAGGAAGAACCATTCCGTCACACACGGCTAGCGTACCTGCAAATAAGTGGTGCGAGATGTGTTGAATGAACTTTCCTTTGCACTTTTGTTCTTAGATGATTGTGCAATATATAAATGTGCATCTTTCTAAATTGTATCATTACTATCAGCATTATTTAAATGGATTCTTATTTGTGAATGTACTACAGCTAACCTGTCTTACTTGCTGACAGTGGGGGGAACATGCTATTTTAGTTGACTGTTTTGCGGATTTTGTGTGTTTATTTGTGAAATGCATCCAGTGGCATCACAGCAGAAGAAGCATAATGTGTTCATTACACAACATTATCTTGAGAGAAGAGCGGTTGCCTATATCGGTATCAGTAATGAAGTTCTGGACAATATCAGTAAAAAAAACATTATCAAGCATCTTTAGTCAGAACATTATTAAAAAGTGCAGACAACATAAAATTTTGAGTCTTGAACGACCCCAAACAACCCAATTTACCCTCTATGATGATACCACCACCCTGTTAGACTAGTATCAGGCAGTGTCGGATGGCTGGAGAACAGCTTCCATGATGTCGTCCTCCCAGTGGGACTACACCTCCATCAGTGCTCCCTTTCTGACAGCGTCTCAGCTGGCTTTTAACCCCCCACGCACCAGATGGAGGGAAGGTGAGACTGGAGAAGCAGGGGCGGCGGCGGCAAACAGCGGATGTGCGAATGAAATCAGTTGGAAATTCGACCCGCCGCCCTCGCTTACCAAATACACCCCCCACACTTTCGCCACCGCCAACCCCCTTCATTTGATAGCAGGTGGAAGTAAGCTGACACCGACTATGCCAGCGAAGCCCTTAAAAGGTAATTGAGCCTTGCAGCCCACACTGCTAATTTCCGTGGCTCGGCCCACTAGCCAGCAGTGTGACAAAAACACAAGGGAGGAATGACTCCCTCGGACACAACGCGGTAATTGGCTCCCCGCAGTGACAGCCATAAGAAAGGTTGAGTATGGTGATGGGGGGGGGTCGGTATGGAGTTGGATTACCAGAAAAAGACGAGGTCAGGGAAACGATAACGGCCTGTCCCTGCAGTGAAATATTTCCCTTCGGTCCCAGCCTCATCTGCAGAATGATAATCTCACGGTGATTTTGTGCAACAATGGACGCCATTAGGATGAAGAATACGGCGGTGATTGCAGGGAGGATGGGTTCAGAAAACAGCCTTAGGTAGTTGCTAGCGGTGGATTAGCGGGTGTTTGTGTGCAGCCATGACTTAATTGAAAGATAACCGCAGTGTGGTGGCGAAGGCTTGAGCACCACCTCTGGCCCTGCTTTAAATTCACCTGCAGGATTTGACTTCTTCAAATGCCTTCGCTGCTGGAAATGAACTATGTGTCTGTGGGGCTCGGGGGCAAGGGGTGTGAATTATGAGCCCGCCCATGAACCACCTTCATCACCTGGAGGCGGCCTTCCGCTTTGCTAATATCCCTATCTCTTCACTTTCTCCCAATCAATAAGCGTGCGACGCCCTTGGAGAAGTCAAAATATGATATTCGCAGGATGGCGCTCGGCGGCCTCATCTCAATCAGATTAACACACCGGGAAGATTTCAATACCTGTCGCTCTTATCGTGGGGACGGTAATGCTGCAACAACACTCAGCTTGCTGCATAATAACACCAGCACGGCTACAAAAACAACAGCTACTAGTTTGTCAAATCCTTTTCAGCTGACTGGCACCAGAGTAGCTTGTGGAAAGACCTTCCAGATCCGGGGTATCAAACTTGCATCCCACTGACCATTTCTAGCCCTCCAGTACATGTTTTTTGGGCCCCGATTTGCCATCAAAGATTCTTGTAAGTGCGGGCTGAGTAGACTTCAGAACCAAATGCAGGGTCAAGAACAAATCAATGAATAGGGGAGGGTTACTGGACAGAACACTACCTACAATCATGGAAACCGACACAAAAACAACCGCACAATGTCTATCAGGTAAGCGAACACACATAGTTCAACTGTGTGTACTTTAAACATGTGAGTTCAGCAAGAAAGTACGGCTAAACATGCTTGGAGCCAGCATTACTCCCAGTATATGTATAATGCAGTCCAGCCTCACCCAGACACTAACTCTAGCAGCCTCCAGGTAAACTGAGATATACTAGCAGGTCCAACATCGGGGACGTCAGACATCACAAAACCATCCACAAACACTGAAATCCTGAACAGAATCTTTCCAGAAGGGTTGGGGGTGTGAAGGTGCTATGTACATGCGTGTAATGCACATCGCTTCCTGGTAAAGTTGGTGAAAAATCGGCAATTGTGGCGATTTTTCACAAACTGATTAGTAACTGTGGTCAAATGAGATTTCAAAATTGTCACCTTGTGTTGCTTTGTTTAATTTACTTCCTGGTGGTTCACGTGGCTAATGATGGCTGAGCACAAGGCCCAGAAATACAATTTAGCCTCCATCAGACCCGTCTGACCTTTTTCATCCCTCAGTTCACTCTCTGTTGCTTCCAATTATTTTTGTACTATTATTATTACATTTCAGTTATTCAACAACGCCTGCCCAAACCCCCTCCCCAGCCGGCAGTGCTCATATGGATCGGCACATGGCCAAATCTGCAGCTTTACAGTAGTGATTATAATTGATTATGCGGATCTGCACTGGATAAACCGAAAAGCCTGCCTCCCCGTTCCCTCTGTATATTTAAAGCGATGCATGGATACCGCGGCGAAAACATGCTTTCTCGTAAATCACAATCTTCTCGCAGCTGCCGCCATTGTGCAAAACGTGTCCTCTGTGAAGTCAAGGCATTAATTGGCACTTTTAATTGCAGGGGCTAAGTGTTATAAACTCTGATATCAGCCACGGCGTCACTAATGCTGTCAAATCCTGCCGCCATTTCAACATGCAACCACTGTGTGTTTATGTTCCCCCGCGCAGTCGTTCATCACACACTTTTTGTCACCCAGCGTGACAAAAGATACAACAAGCCACCGCCTGGCATCCATGATTCACACCCCAGTGAAGAGGAAGGAGGGGGAGGGGGGCACAGAGGGTGACTAACTAGGTCCTCCAAGGCGCCAGATGCCAGTGATCCATCTTGATGAAGTTGGGACTCCATGTCTCCCAACCTGCTGCCTAATGACCCTTTGCCTCCCTAGTTTTTTTTAAGCCTTTAGACATGACTTCATGCTAATGTAAAGCTTGGATTTCAAGAATGAGCTGAATGTTTCACCTTGGAATGGTTTGAGTTGAGATAATGTAATAATTCTCAAGATCTAAAATGAATAGAAAAGAAAACCTGTTGACGACCTTTTAAATAGGGATTTTAACATTATTAGAGCCCCCTAGACAAGAAATAACACCCCTATAGTCACCTTTTCACTCATATCATCCAACTGAATTTAGCCAAAAAACATTTGCAGCATGATTTATTAATGTATATAGTTTTGAATAATGTGACAGAGTGAAGCCGCGAAATTCAAAGTGTGCGGCGGCAGGTGTGTGTGTGGGGGTGGTGGGTGGGGGGGGGGTGTTACTGTTGGTTGCGAAACGCCAAAACAAACATCAGTAAAGTCAACTGTCATTCTTGCAGTGCACATTCACAGGCGGTCGAAAATCACATGAACGCGACAGTAAGAACAAAGTTTTTTATTGTTCTTTTTCATCATGGCCTAATTTATTCTTCTTATTATTACTGTGTTTTATGTCCTAAGGTATGAGTACAGACTTTCCTGACAAAAATTCGACTGAGAGCAGCGTTGTAGGAATGGAATTTGTTCGTAACCCAAGGACCACCTGTACTCATAATAAATGCTGCAGAGAAACAATGTGCACAATGGAGTTGGTAATGTAATGCAAGAAAGCCATTTTGTGGAGCACCTCGACAGCTAATGCTCGTTAGCTTGCTACAAGGGGGGAGGGCGAGGGGCTGATTTGAAAATGCACTCCCTACTTGTTTATTTCAAGCAGCAAAGGCCTCTTTGCCTCCACAAGCAGCTTTTGACGTTGCTAGAAACACAGGAAGACTGGCGGACACGAGTAAAGCTCCTGGAAAGAGAATCATTAAAAATGAATTGCTTCACGAGTAAGAGTGTGACTCATCTCCCCCCTCAGCAGTGCTGCAAAGGAATTGGTGAAAGCGATCTGGGAAAGCGGGCAGTAATGAAAATGCCGCCCATGTAAATACAAGCTTGTGTCGACAATAATTACATTTCAAATCCACTATGGCGAAAAAGTCGCAGGCTGGATCTTAATAACTTCCCTCGTAAATCAATTTCAATTTCTCATTCAGCGTGACGGCAACACGCAGATCGATCGGGTTGGATTTGCTTTAAAAACACAGCAGCGGGTGAGTGCAATTTTTAAAAGCCAAATTTATCTTTATTCCTCGCTACAAACAAAAGATGTTTTTCTTGGAAATGAGCGCCGGGGCCACTTGCGTTTTCCTCACCCCGTCTGACTGCATGAGTGTCAAAATATTAGCTACAGCTATCAGTGTGTCCAATAACAGACCTATTGTTCAATTAATAACTCTCTGACAGTGTCAATAAATCAGGGTTGTGGTATCGGATCTCATTATATTGCGTGCCAACCAATCCAAACAACAGGTGGTTCATAAAGTACCGTGGCCCGCTTACATCTGTTAGTTCACACTGCGGCAGCAACATGGTGCAGACTGTCCAACTCAGGGGTCGGTCTCAAATGTAACTTACCAGGGGGGCGCATCAACCCCGGAAACACATTTTAAGCCAGTGACTAACTTGTCAACAAATACGACTATAAGCCTTCACAACCCAGAGTAATAGTAGGCTGTAAGTGATAAAACATAAAAGAAATAGAAAATTACAATATTGTGATGCTGGAGTTGCCCAGGAGACGGTCAGAAGCACTTCAGCTTGCCTCAACGGAATTACTCTTTTTCCGGGCAAGCAGGAGCCAGAAGGGAACTCGCAAATGGGAAACAGCAGGAGGTCATCACTCAACATAACAGTTATAAAACCATCACTCAGCTATAGGTAGATAAACACACATTAGTAGGTGGTAAACAATGACTAAGTTAACTCTAAACACGTACTTTCAGCAACTATTTACAAAAAAAAGGTGCAACGAAGCATGCTGAGATCCAGCACTGCTCCATTGTGCCGCCCTGTGGCACTTGTTTTGTTAAAAGTTTGTTAAAGGTACAGTATGTGCCCTAGATTGTAAGTATGCATTCATCATTGGAAGCCGTTATTAAGCCCTAGGGTCCATTTGTAGCTTGTGGTCACTTTTTTATTGGCTTGTGGGCAAATATAATTTAACAAGAAAACAAAATAACACAACACTATTAACAGAAAAAAATTACGAGAAAGGAAAAACAACATTTTAGCTGCATTTTAGTAGCGTAAAGTTAATTATTACAGTAAAAAAAAAAGAAAATCTAAAAATTTTTTTATTACGTTGACTTGAACATTTTATTGTGGAAGATTTTTCTTGTTTGTTTTTTACAAGAGGAAACATATTATGAGAATAAAGTGAAAAATGGTCCAAATATTTACAAGATGACAGCTGTATTTTTCCAACAATAAAGTCAAAATATGATGAAAAAAAAACATATTCAGAGAGAAAAAAAAGAATGAATGTCTTTTATTATGATAAAAGAAAATGTAATTTTAAAAAATATTAAAGAAAAAATTTGTATTTTTTAAAGTCATATAGTTATGAAAAACCAAACAATATAAAGCTTTCATTTTTAGAAAATTACATTGCAGAAAAAGTTGTTAGTAAAAATACTATGGATATAAAGCCATAATTAATTTAAGCAAATATAAAAGAAGGAAGTTGAAATTGTTATGGAAAAAAGCAACAGAAACAAGCAATAACATTTATAATTTTACAAGAACAAAGCTAAAGTAGCTCCAATTTTCAAAAATTGAGATTATTTTTTTTTTTTTAATTTTCTTTCTATTTTTTTTTTTTCTAAATTTTCTAAAATCATCAAAAAGTTTTTCAACCATAGGTTGGACAAATTCCTCAACAAGAATGAGATCCTGGCGGACAGTCAATACGGATACAGTGCTAATATTTCCACTTCTATGGCACTGATTGAAATCACAGAGGAAATTAGGGATGCTATAGATCATAGAAAGTGTGCAGCTTCAGTATTCATGGATTTAACGAAAGCTTTTGATAAAATCAATCACAACATCCTAACTACAAAATTGGAAAGGTATGGAATCAGTGGGTTAGTTCTGAACTGGGTTAAAGGCTATCTTGCAAACAACAAGCAATATGTGAAGTTAGGAGAATAAACATCTACAAGTTTAGAGATATTATGTGGCGTACCACAAGGGTCAATTTTGGGACCAAAATCATTTAACCTATACATTACTGACATCTGCAAATGACAATACACCTAAAGCTACTACTATTTGCTGATGATACCACCGCTTTTTGCTCTGGAGAAAACACACAAGAACTAATAAGAAAAGTTTAAGATGAAATGATTACTCTAAAAAGATGGATTGATAAAAACAGATTATCCTTCAATCTAAGTAAAACTAAAAGGATGCTTTTGGTAACAGCAGAAGAGATACTTGTGAAAAAATACAAATTGGTGGGGAGGAAATTCATTCATTCATTCATTTTCTATGCCGCTTATCCTCATTAGGGTTACGGGGGGGGGAGGAAATTGAAAGGGTATATGAACATACATTTTTTGGCATCATAATTGATGACAGAATGAGTTGGAAACCTCACATCAAAAACATACAACATAAAGTAGCAAGAAATAATTTAATACTGAATAAAATAAAATTTGTCCTGGATCAAAAATCACTCCAAAGTCTCTATTGTTCTTTGGTGTTAGCATTTCTAACTTATTGTGTGGAGATTTGGGGAAACTACTACACAAGTACACTTCACTCGCTTGATGTACTGCAAAAAAGATCAATTAGGATAATCCATTACGCGGCGTACAGAGAACATACAAATCCACTGTTTCAAAAATCACAATGATTAAAATTTGCTGGTCTCATAAACCTTCAAACCGCTAAAATGATGCATAAAGCAAACAACAACCAGTTACCAAAGAATGTCATACAATTTTTCTCAACAAGAGAAGAAAAATATGATCTCAGGAATAAACTAATCTTAAAACACAAATATGCAAGAACAACACTAAAAACCTTTAGTACTTCGCTATGTGGAATCAAACTATGGAACGGATGAAGTAAAGAAGTAAAACAAAGCTCTACAATGAAACATTATAAATAGTTGACGTTTACAAAATACAAGGAAGAAGAGCCGTGAAATATTGTGTACATATTACTTCATTCCTTGGAGAGTACATTTTCTGTCTGTTGACTGTCAATGCTATGTTTGTTACCATCACCTTGTACTTGTACTAGGAACTTTTCATCCTAGTGAGAACATAATCTGTACTACAACAGCGTTGTGTTACAATTGTTATACAGCACTCGTCACTATTATTATTATTTATTATTATTCATCAGGATGGCAATATAATTTATTTACCATGACAAGGACTACTATTTAACATACTATCACTTTACCTTACTTATTCATACAAACTTAGTAACTGCAGGAAGTGTACAAATGTATTGGAATAGGGGAGACCCTACGGGGGTAGGATTTCATAAGCTTCTAGTCCTCTTGGACATGTGGAACTGTCAAGTGTATCAAGTGATGTATTCCAATGTAATTTACATGCATGTTCAAATCAAATTCAACCATTACCATTACCAAGAACAAAGTCAAAATACATAAAAAAACTAAAGTTGTGAAGTTACAAGAATAAACCTGTAACAATTTTTAAAATGAAAAATGTTTAAATATTACAGGTAAAAAAATATTTTCTGAGGTCGTAATGCTATGAAAAACAAATTTTGGAAAATTAGGATAAAATATATATATGTTAAATTGTTATGAAAAACAAGTCATTTTGGGAAAATTAGGTTGGGTAAAAGTGAATAAAGTCATAATATGAAAAGATATTTTTGAAGATTATTTAAGAAGAAATATTTGGAAAATCAAAAATACAGCAAAAATGGGGAAAAAAAGAGCTAAGACCTAAGTCCATATTTAGTATCACTAGAAAAATATTGTAACTATTCGTGTTGCTTTACAAAATATCAAAGTGGCATTATTTCATTTTTTACTATGCGGGCTGACTGGCAAAAGTTTGGACCCCCCTCCGTGACACATACTATTTGTGCTCAGTATGTGAACAACAGTGCAGCACTTGTGACATGCATCTGGTTTAAAGCGCATGCAGAAGTAGAGAAACCTGCTGGATGCTGACAACTCATAGTGTTTTATTGCTCCTGAAGTGTGACATGCAGTATACGCCCGTCACCATATACTGTATATGAAAACATGGTGGCTAAACCCAGTAAGTCATCAAGATGGTCAATGCAGCTTGTTGTACCATGTGACCAGCGGCTGTAATGAACGCGGGGCGTGTGTGTGGTCAGTCCCGCTAGTCTTCAAATGTCGTCCTGTGTAGCGGAGCCGCGTCTCTGTGTGTATGACATGACAGTTGTACGTGTCAACGGCGGAGTCAGTAGAACAGAGACGACCGCTGGCTCCTATGAGCTGTAATTGGTCCAGCTCTGCAGCGCCAATCTCTGACAGACAAGACAACCGGCTGCCGGCTGGATGCGACCAGAAAACATATTTCACGTCACCCGATATCACGTCTCTGTCTTTCCCGGCCAGGATTCTCTCTAACAAAGCAGTCGAGAGGGGGAGCTTCTCCTGCTTCATGTTGGCTCAGCAGCATGGGGAGGAGGAAAGAAGGATGCTAATTACTCGACTAAGTCACCATTTGTACACTTGCCGTTTTATAGCGTGCTGCCAGACACCAGCTAGCCATTTCTAAAGAGTTACAACCACGACTAGATCCACCATCTGCTCACTTCATGAAAACATAATAAAAGTGAGAATGAGCTTTAGCAAACATCGCCGCATAATTTATTTGCTTTAGTAAGGTAAAGGCGCATGCTACTTTTCCAAAAATTAAATTTGTTTGTCTCTTGCAAAATCTTTCACTCGGTAAAGTTTGTTTTCGACATTTATGCACTCGTGGGCAATACATTCTGTCTGTCCAACGTTTGCAGCATTTTTTGAAATGACTTTTTTTCTCTTAATCTTTTCAAAATTACAATTGTGTTTTCCATTCCTGATTTGTTTTAATTTTTCCAACTATTCCAACCTTCTTCTTTTTGCAATTATAACTTATGAATTATTCAACTTTTCCGCAACCTAATTTTCAAAAAAATTACAAATGTATTTTTTTGTTTTGTTTTACTCTTAACTCTCTAATATTAGAACAAAAAATTCCATATTTCATTCTGTAAAGTCCAGTTGCGACATGTATATCCTCACTGCCAATTCATACTGTCTGTTTAACGTCTGCAGCATTTCTTCAAATCAATTTTTCTTTTAGTAATTCAAAAATTACATCTGTTTTTTTTTTTTTTTTAGTTTTTTCTAACTATTTCAACCCTCTTCTTATAATTATGACTGATGAATTAATAAACCTTTCCGCAGTTTTACAAAACTTTTAGGCAAAGGTAAAGGCACATTCAGTTTACCCTGTGTGCCATCACTTCATTACACAACTGCTGGATTACTGCAACGTTCACAGCCGTTGTAATTGATTTTAATTCTGCAGTTATTGTTAAATGCCGGGGGCATTCAAACTTTTAAAATGCAGGGCGGGTCACCATTTGGGTTGGCCAAGTGTAAGTTTAAAGCGCCTGCAGAGGCAAATATAAAGCTGCTGGATGACAAAACCAAACAAAGACTACCACTATCAGCTTTGCCAGAACCTCCAAAGGTTCCCACAAATATCACAGAAATTCCACCTCTAAAATTGCCCACTCAAGCTGCGTTCTGTCATCCAAACAAAGCCCCTCCGCCGGCTGCAGCTGCCAAGCGACGCTCCCAGATGTTGACTCGGCAACGGATGCATCAGGCTAGCAAGTGGGAGCGGCGGCCCAATTAATGAAGAGTGAATCTGGTCCACATGGAGCAACAGCCGGCTTAATAAAGAGAGCCGACTGACTGGAGGAACACCTGGGCACCAAATTGGACTGTGCGCCACTCAGCCTGGGTAAACACGGACTCTGCAGCCCATTTGTCCGCGCTTGCGGTCAAAAGGCTGTAAATATGACGACGTTAACGCGGCAGACTAGGCGGCTGCAATAGAGATGAAACACAACACGCAGGGATGGGTTTAGGAATCCATCTGTTCTACAAGCCTTTAAATGATTGTCTCATTATTTAAGGCTTGTAAAACAGCAACATATCATAAGCCGGCGTCGTATTTCCCTTTATTTGACTGCCACTTTATCTGCGCGTGCACCTTTCAGCGCTTTCAGCTGCGTGTAAATCTTGTTGGTTGCGTCAAAGTGGGGCACACTTTGACGCACAAAGTGGGAGAGAAGGCAGGAAATGTTTGCTGTCAAATGCGGCAACTTTGCACTGTTCATGCAGTATTAGTATTTACTATTATTGTTTGTTTTTTTTAATGCCAAAGGCTGTTGGATATTTCCCCTTATATTTCAGTTCCGTGCAAAGTCACATACCCATACTTCTTTTTACGCTTGTATGCAAGAACACATGAACTCCTTGCATTACTCTTCATCATCCATCATTATTATTATTGTTTTCTATACACTAATTATTTAGCATATTAATACTAATATTATTAATACTAAAAGTGGAATCACCACCTTATCGTGGTAGAGGGGTTTGAGGGCCCGAGTGATCCTAGGAGCGAGCGCCTGGTGGCCAGGCCTTCACCCGTGGGGCCTGGCCGGGCCTAGCCCGAAGAAGCCACACGGGAACTCCCCCCTGCAGACCCACCACCTGCAGGGGCAAGCATAAGGGTCCGATGCTGTGTGATTTGGGCAGTGGTCGAGGGCGGGTGTCCGGGCGACCTGGTCCTCGGTGGCCAAATCTGGTTCTTGGGACATGGGATGTCACTTCTCTGGTGGGGAAGGAGCCCGAGCTTGTGGAATGAGGCGGAGAAATTCCGACTAGATATAGTCGGACTCACCTCAACCCACAGTTTGGGCTCTGGAACCAAATTCCTTGAGAGGCGCTGGACCTTGTTCTTCTCTGGAGTTGCTGCAAGGGAGAGGCGGCCAGCTGGTGTGGGCTTATTATTAGCCCCCCGGCTTGGTGCCTCTGTGTTGGAGTCATCCCCAGTGAACGAGAGGGTTATTTCCCTACGCCTTAGGGCTGGGGAAAGGGTCCTGACCGTGGGTTGTGCGTACGCGCCAAACGGCAGTTCTTGGAGTCTATCAGAGGGGTTCTGGAGAGCACCCCAGCTGGTGACTCCATAGTTCTACTGGGAGACTTCAACGCCCATGTGGGCAATGACAGTGTGACTTGGAGGGGCGTGGTTGGGAGGAACGGCCTCCCTGACCTGAACCCGTGTGGTGTGTTGTTGCTGGACTTCTGTGCGAAT
>QODF01000145.1:196170-239417 GCA_024372805.1 Oostethus manadensis | reverse complement strand
CAATGGGATTCAGGTCAGGACTTTGACTAGGCCACTCCAAAGTCTTCATTTTGTTTTTCTTTAGCCATTCAGAGGTGGATTTGCTGGTGTGTTTTGGGTCATTGTCCTGCTGCAGCACCCAAGATGGCTTTAGCTTGAGTTGATGAGCAGATGGCCGGACATTCCCCTTCAGGATTTTTTGGTAGACGGTAGAATTCATGCTTCCATCTATCACAGCAAGCCTTCCAGGTCCTGAAGCAGCAAAACAACCCAAGACCATCACACTACCACCACCATATTTTACTGTTGCTATGATGTTCTTTTTATGAAATGCTGTGTTACTTTTACGCCAGATGTAACGAGACACGCACCTTCCAAAAAGTTCAACTTGTCTCGTCAGTCCACAAGATATTTTCCCAAAAGTCTTGGCAGTCATCGAGATGTTTTTTAGCAAAATTAAGACGAGCCTTAATGATCTTTTTGCTTAATAGTGGTTTGTGTCTTGGAACTCTGCCATGCAGGCCGTTTTTGCCCAGTCTCTTTCTTATAGTGGAGTAATGAACACTGACCTTAATTGAGGTAAGTGAGGCCTGCAGTTCTTTATTGCCCTAGGATCTTTTGTGACCTCTCCGATGAGTTGTCTCTGCACTCTTGGGGTAATTTGGGGCGGCCGACCACTCCTGGGAAGGTTCACCACTTTTCCATGTTTTTGCCATTTGTGGATAATGGCTCTCACTGTGGTTCGCTGGAGTCCCAAAGCTTTAGAAATGGCTTTATAACCTTTACCAGTCCTTTTGTCACGATCCGGGTGTTGTGCCCGTGACAGTTTAGGTTTTAAGTGGGGTTTCCTTTGTTGTGGTTTTTTCCCGTTTCGTGGCTAGTTAGTTTTCCTTTGATTAGACACACCTGTTTCTCACTTGTGTTTCTTGCTATTTAAGTTCAGGTGTGTGCATCTTTAGTTTGTCTGGTCATTGCCATATTGTCATTGGATGTCGTGTGTGCTTGGCTTTCCGGTGGACCTGTTGTTGTTCCTGCCTCGCAGCTTTATTATTAAAAGACTCTTTTTCCACACTTACCTGCCTGACGTCCTGCTCGCTTCTTCCCCGGGGTTCTCGCTGTGCCGCGCCGAGCTACCGAGCAACAGCGAACCGTGACACCTTTACCATCTCAATTACTTTTGTTCTCATTTGTTCCTGAATTTCTTTGGATCTTGGCATGATGTCTAGCTTTTGAGGTGTTTTTGGTCTACTTCTTTGTGTCAGGTAGCTCCTGTTTAAGTGTTTTCATGATTGAAACAGGTGTGGCAGTAATCAGGCCTGGGGGTGGCTACAGAAATTTAATTTAAGTGTGATAAACTACAGTTAAGTTAATTTTTAACAAGGGGGGCAATCACTTCTTTCACACAGGGCCATGTAGATTTGGAGTTTTTTTCCTCCCTTAATAACGTAAACCTTAATTTAAAAATTGCATTTTGTGTTCAATTATGTTATCTTTGACTAATAGTTAACTATTTTTTATGAGCAGAAACATTTAAGTGTGACAAACATGCAAAAGAATAAAAAGTCAGGAAGGGGGAAAATAGTTTTTCACACCACTGTATTCGCTATCTCTTTTCTGGACATGTCTGAACCATCTCAGTCTGGCCTCTCTGACTTTATCTCCAAAACCTCTAACATGTGCTGTCCCTCTGATGTGCTCATTCCTGATCCTGTCCATCCTGGTCACACCCAAAGAGAACCTCAGCATCTTCATCTCTGCTACCTCCAGCTCCGGCTCCTGTCTTTTCTTCAGCGGCAATGTCACTAGACCAAACAAAATCGCTGGTCTCACCACAGTTTTGTACACCTTTCCTTTCATTTTAGCTGAAACTCTTCTATCACACATCACACCCGACATTTTTCTCCACCCATTCCAGCCTGTCTGCACATGCTTCTTACACCCAGGCCAAAATTTGACTAAAATGGATTAACTATTAGTCTAATAATTGCTTTTTCTTTGGATTTTTGTGGCTTTTACTACAGCTAAAGGAAGCAGCAGATAATCATGTAAACTGTTATTACATGTTTTATGATGGCTACAGTTTGACCCTGAAACTGATTATTTCTTGGACATGATTTCTTGTTGGAGAAAGTTTTGCGTGGACAAGAACTAAAACTGAACAAAGCAGAAATGGAAGCGGACTGGAGGTGAGCGAGAGTCAACAGTGGCTAAACGTAAGTCACTGTTGAAAGCTCGTCAGGATTGGAATGCCGGCTCCAACCAGCGGACAATAAGATTAGCCAAAGGCAATTAAACTTTGGAGGAGGGACCCAAATCCCCCAACACCCACCCACCCAACCCTTTTCATCCTCACCTTCCCTGCAGCCCATTGTCATGTGATTAACTCCCAAGTACCGATCTGTGGTGGTGGGGGGGAAGAAAACATCCGCTAAACACCAATCGGGATGTGGCTCTGTGGCAGCTCCATCATGTGAGTGATGAGCCTCCAGCTTCTCGTTGTGAGGAGGTGCTCCACGGTTGCCATGGCGCTCCATCACCATGTGACTAGCAGGCGCTGTCCTCAGCATGCGTAACGGGTCTGGATGCTCTTGTAGTGGGATTGGATCTATCCATATTTGATGTGAACAGTCCACCATTGTACGGTGCATGGATGCATTCCCTGCACACACAATTATCAGCATCTGAAACATCTCTCCAACCTGAACACGTGTCGCTGATGAGCAAATGACTCCCTCCCTGACCTCCTCCCGCGTTCACATTTTATAACAATTTCATTTTATAACAAACCCCGATTATCCAAATGAGCAAAAGCCAATTGCTCAATGCTTTAAAAAAATCCCGGATAATCTCGCAACAATCACTTTGGATCCACATCGCTTTGTAGCAAAGGTAGAGACGCGCTGTAATGACGCCCATTTCTATCGCAGTGAGGGGCTAATTCATGTATTTACTTGAAATCACGGCCCAGGACCACTGTGCCCTGCGCTCTGATTGGCTGAGCCCTTTCCCTGTGTATCATGTGACGGATGGACCACAGTGGGATGAACATTTTCCAAAACAATCCTTTAAAGACAGTGACATTATTATTATTTCTTAATTACTCCCAGCAGCAGGCAGTGATACCTCAGCCTTCAGTGGGGACCTAATCCACCCCTTTATACCACCACTAGTTTACTGGTATATTATTATGATACATGTCATATTACAGAATTGAGGATGGATACCATTCTTATTAAAGCAAGAAACCATCATCTGGATTTTTCCTTTGGCTTTATGTAGCCTCAACAAGGGATGTTACGAGAACCCTAACTACTTTTTACACTTGCATGATGGTTAAGAATGACTATCTCAAACAAAGCATAGCCGGTATTATGATTATTAACAGCTAATGATAGATGCTGGAACCAACAACAGAAGGCCATACGAGCTTTTTTGTGCTCAGAAATCAAAACTTGAAAAATTAATTCACAATTTGAACAAACGATTCGAAAGTAAAACTGTTTTTCTTTTTCTGTTTTTGTGCCCTCGCTAAGGGTTGTTAAGGGACTTGGTTTTAGCAGTGGTTAACTTCTTTTTACACTTAAATCAGAATCAGAATCAGAAAAACTTGGATGTTAAGTCTACCTGAATAAAAACGCCTTGTACAGTCAATGGTTGTATGACGGCCAGAGTTTGACCATCATATTGCCTATTTTCATTAGTTCTCAAGCAAAAAAATTCTTACAGGTTGCACCGTAATTCATATACTGTATAATAGATTAGAATATACTTTACACAAGTAAAATTGACAAGTACGTCCATCCATCCATCCATTTTCTATACCGCTTAACCATATTAGGGTCGTGGGTATGCTGGAGCCTATCCCAGCTGACTTTGGGCGGGAGGCGGAGTACACCTTGGACTGGTCGCGAGTCAATCGCAGGGCAGACATACAAGGACTACATATGAATTGAATATTTTTGTAGTTAGAGCATATAATGCAGACATAAAAGTAAATAAGCCCTTTAAGACATAATACAAACATTGGGAGAGTTCTTTGGTGGTGTACAATACTTCCTCTTTTAATAACGTAACATTACTGACAGCTAGTGACACAGTGTAGACTTCTACATATCATCACAACATTTTTGAATGTGGCTTCTGAATGCCTTATATTGCTATTTTAGTTGATTTGGCTAATTTTATGCTTGAAAATGCTTAATTTAGGCAAAAGATACGCAAAATATGCTAACCTATTTTTGTTGTTGTTGCTAAAAGTACTAAAAGTACAGTGAAAACTCTTAGCGTCCGCCCTGGTTAGTGTGTTTTTGATTTTAACATAAAAAAAGGCAATATTTTGCCTCAGTTCTCATACATTGTTCTTTTAGTATTGACCTTGGCGTGTTACTCATACACTCCATGAGACTGTGTTCTTTAATGTAATTTTATCGCAAACATCCTGTTAGAACCCCTCCGTGAATCACCACCTTACCGTGGTAGAGGGGTTTGAGTGCCCGAGTGATCCTAGGAGCTTTGTTGTCGGGGGCTTTATGCCCCTGGTAGGGTCTCCCAAGGCAAACAGGTTCTAGGTGATGAGCCAGACTAAGAGTGATTCAGAAGACCCGTATGAAGAGAAACATGAGGAGTGACCGCACCTCGCCCTGACGTGGGATACCGGGGCCTCACCCTGGAGCCTGGCCAGGGGGAGGGGCTCACAGGCGAGCGCCTGGTGGTCAGGTCTTCACCCGTGGGACCTGGCCGGGCCTAGCCCAAAGAAGCCGCACGGGAACTCCCCCCCGCAGACCCACCACCTGCAGGGGCAAGCATAAGGGTCCGGTGCTGTGTGATTTGGGCAGTGGTCGAGGGCGGGTGACCTGGCTTCGGCGACCAAATTATTAGCCCCCCGGCTTGGTGCCTCTGTGTTGGAGTCATCCCCAGTAAACGAGAGGGTTACTTCCCTACGCCTTAGGGCTGGGGAAAGGGTCCAGTTGAGGTGGCTCGGGCATCTAGTCCGGATGCCTCCCGGGCGCCTCCCTGGTGAGCTGTTTCGGGCATGCCCAGTCGGGAGAAGGCCCCCGGGAAGACCTAGGACACGCTGGAGGGACTATGTCTCACAGCTGGCCTGGGAACGCCTTGGTGTCCTCCCGATGGAGCTGGAAGAGGTCGCTGGGGACCGGGAAGTCTGGACTTCCCTACTGAAGCTGCTGCCCCCGCGACCCGGACCCGGATAAGCGGTGGAAAATGGATGGAATGGGATGGATCCTGTTAGCATCCTATTAGCTTGCTAACAAAGTGGCTACCAGACCCACAAGTCATCTCTATCATTGGTTGACTCTCAAAAATGTTAATACGACAGGTTTTTATAGTTGATATGCATATAAATGAGGAATACATGAACATTTAAGATTACTTTTACCTTCATTGAAGACGTGTTTGTTTCCAAAGTCATGCTGTGGTAGCGAGATCAAACAATTCCTCTCCCACAACACCTTCTTATTGTGCCTTGAGTTTTTTAATAAATCCTACAGTGTTTCTGGCTTTCTTTATCAAATATGCAGGCACTTGCTTGGGTTATCGAGGTGAGAAACACCATTGAATTCAAGAACTAACTCATGGCAAAACAGGAAGGTGTTGCCACATCACATCTTTGGGAACACACATCAAAAATCAACTCTTCCATGTAGGTAATCTTAAATGTTCATTTATCCCTTTTGTTCATCATTTGTATGTATTTAGAATTCCTTTCTGCATGTAAAAAAATGTGTTTTTGTTTGAGTAATTAGATTTACATTATTCCTTATGGGAAAAAAATGCATTTGGTTAGAGTTGGGACTTCTGGAAAAAACAGACTAAGAAAGGATATAATTTATAATAAATGAATGGATGAATGAATAAAGTTCTAACCTGAAACTCTTTTGCAAAACAGAAATGAAACATTGCGGCGTTTCTCAGCGTGACACGCTGGCTGGGCTAAACCTTTATTTTTAAAAACACTAAGCATACGGAAAAATGAGCGCTTTTTGGGGTGGCGTCCCGTTCACATGTTGAAGCTTGCTGTAAAGAAATATAAAATAAAGTGCCTGTGAGACGTAGAAGAGGGCACATTGGGACATGTGTCGGGTTCAATGATGGTGATGGATGACGTCTAATGTGCTAGTGATTTATGTGTTGTGCTTCCAATAAACAGATTGGATCAACAATAACCACCTGATTGGATCGTTAGCTAGCTCGCAAGCTAACAACGTGAATCATCAGTAATTTTGATTTTTTTGGGGTTTAAACAAAAAAGGTATATATCGCCTCATCTTGCGCAAGATTAAATCCCAAAAAGACAATCCACTTGTTTACCGTCCCGTCAGGAGCCGCTGTTGCTAGGAGATGCTAGCCCTCCTTCCGCTCTCGCGTTATTATATTACCTGAGCAATTAAAGCGCTTGAATGGAATTCGTCATGTGTGGAAAGAAAAAGAAGCGAGAACAAAAAAAATGAGGTCACGTAACCGCACGCTTTTCCGGGAGGTCCCGTTTGATTCACAGATTGTCATGGATGTGGAGCGTTGGCGCCTTAACCCATACAGGGAAGCAGAAACCAATTAAGCCGGCGACTAGTATGACTGTCTTTCCCTCTGGGGGTCTTTGTGCTGCAATAAGTTCCTAATTGCTGAGACCTCGGTACTTTTTTAAATCTGAGCAGGAGGAGGAGAGCGCTTGATTTAATGAACGACGTTAATCAGGCTTTCAGATCATGTGACACCTTGCAGATGGTTTTAAAAAGACGTTTAAAAAACGTGTTTACAAGTGGCGCCGGTGTCGTCATTCCAGGACACCACCAATCTGTTGCGATCAGATCAAATGCAAAATCGCCCCACCATCTCCAATCCCAAGTGTTGATTTCTCCTCGCACTCCCCAGAATTTCCTCTCAGAGAAATTAGCATTTAGCAATTACACGGTG
This sequence comes from Oostethus manadensis, assembly GCA_024372805.1. NCBI lineage: Eukaryota > Metazoa > Chordata > Actinopteri > Syngnathiformes > Syngnathidae > Oostethus > Oostethus manadensis. Next base: position 232,508 of record QODF01000145.1, on the reverse strand, counting down.
TCACCAGCGATTCCTATCTTCGTAATGAGAAATGACAGCAGATAGACTAGAGACACCCAAGCTTTGATTTCATTCGCAGCGGGGGATGGAAGGACATTCCTGGACAGTACAGTGGCGAAAAGGCGAGAACGCCGACTACGGAGGGTGGAAGCGAGCTTTTCACCAATTAGATGAAGGAAATGGAGCTTCATAAAATAACTTTTTTGCTGCCATTTTCCCCATCAGGGGCAGTGCCCCAGCAAAGCCAGCAGGCGGCGCTGGGGTGGGGTAAAAACTGATTTTTATTGCAGTATTGTTTCTTAGAGTTTTTTGGTTCATGCATCACTCCCTGGCCGTGCTAATGTTTGAAATACTGAGCAAAAAAACTTTCCTTGTCGCGTGTAGCACAGACAAGAATTGCATGTAGCATAGACTACCATAGTTTTGTGAACATCCCGTAATGAAAAAAAACCTAAACACTGTGCTTCTTATCAAAATACTGAGCACAAAAACATTAGAAAACGTATAGTTGCATGTCGCATAAACTAGCATAGTTTTGTTACAAGAATACCTCCCATAATTGCATGTAGCATGTGCAAGCATAGTTTTCAGATTGTCCTCCAATGAAAACAAACCTGTGTTGCAATATTTTTCAAATACTGGGCACAGAACCTTACTGAGTCGCATATAGAACAGGCCAGCATAGTTTTGCTACAAAGTCCATAATTGCATGTAGCATAGACTAGTTGATGCTACATAACCAAAACAAACCTAGACAATGTGCTTTCATATTTTTATCATAGTGGGCCCCAAAAAGGCACAAAAACATTCCATAGTAGCACGTAGCATAGATTAGCGAATGTTCAGTAGCGTCCTACAACAAAAAAATAGCATAAACATTGTGCTTTCCACTTTTAAAAACAAACTGGGCGAAAACAGCCTTCCATAGTAGCACAGATTAGCATAGTTTTGCTAAAACACTATAAAAAAAAAGAAAGCTAAACACTGTATACTAGCATAGTTTTGCTACTCAAAAGCAAACAAAATCTGCATTGTGTATTCTTCTAACTCAACGGTTCCCAAATTTTTTGGAGATAAAATGATTTTCTGCGCCCGAAAAATACGGTTATAACGAAACAAGTTCGTGGTAGCCCCCCAACCCCTGCCATAACGCCGGGCCCCCCAGGGCGTCCGCCCCCCAGTTTGAAAACCACTGTTCTAACTTAAGAACTACTCCACAGTGGAGCACAAGAACACCAAAACACGTACTTCTACTCAAAACAAGCGAGAAAATAACACCTCCCAACATGAGCCTGCAGGAGCAAGCTTTATGGCGAGTCTGTGGAATTATCCTTAGCTTTAGTGTGTGTATATGGCGGAACGAGGAAACTTAGTGACAGCATCCAGCATGGCAGGTTTTGGGGCGGATCAGGGTGCATCTACAGCCTGAGCCCGCAGTGTAGATCACCGTGGCGTCGCTCATTTGTGTCTCTAGGCGCCGCACACGTTTTCAAACACTGACTAAGTAAGGTGCTCGCATTCATCGCCATGACAACCACAACCAATTTTTTTTTCCTCCTCTCCAGCGGCGACTGTCAAGCGTGCACGTTTGTCATCGTGCTGCTTCTGCACTGTGTGTGTGAGCGCTTTTATTTACCAATATATGTTGTAGCACAACTTGCTGGAAGAAACTAGCCGTGTTTAAGTGACGATATGATCCTGCTTGGAATGAGGATGCTGGACGTGTCAATCAAAGGCATCAATAAAAGACAGCAGCATTCTCATATTGCTCTCATTTGCATCACCCTTCTCCTCGGGCACTTAAATGCACTACTAAAGATGGATGGGACACTAAGTGGAAAATATTATTATTATTTTCCACTGCAGGCTGCGGTAGACTAAACAGAACAGGATTATGTTTGAAATCCTGTTTGTATCCTGTTGTAAAATTGCCAGGACTTACTTTAAATCAATAGCTTACATGTGTTTTTTATTTATTGATGAAACATTAACAGGCTGAGGCGAAAGAAGGTTAGCTTGGATTGCTAATGCTCGACAATTACCACAGATTGCTTGTGTTGGCTGGCTATAGCTTCATTTGATAGATGGATCATTTGAAAAAACTACCATGGCTGCTAGCTGCAAGCTTCAGCTTGGCAATCAACGCGGATATAAATAATTTCATATTGTCATATTGCCCATTATCAACGCTGGTGTTTGGCCTGGTATGATACAGCAGTTTGCGGTGGCATCCCGACTCAACGTGGCTCAAAAGACCCGAGTCCCGTGTCTGGACTCAGCTGACACGTGCCTTGATGGAAGACTTGTCTCAGCGCCGACTGAGGGAGTCTTGTCTGCTTTTGGACACACAAAGACATTGCCATATAAATGCTAATTCTAATGTACGCTCTGTTCCCGAGGGGATTAATACGCCGAACCCCGTAGCTGGTTCCGGTCGCTCTGAGGATTTATATGACAATATGAACTTCTTCAAACTGCACAAGGAGAACTAATCTTCCATTTGTCAGTTTTTAATTTTTTTTAGCCGCTTTAATTCCAGGTAAACAGAAGCATCCTGAATGTGAAATGTTCTCATTAGGATGCTGACTCAGCAGCGTGGAGACACCGTTATCGCAATAAAACTGTTTACGCATACCTCGGATCTATTCTAGATAACGACGTTTATAACAACTTGTAAAACAAGCCCCAGTATCATTTAAACACTTTTATTGTCAAACATTTAGCAGGCAAATACATTAAATAAACAATGTCCCTCTGCGCTGCGGCTTGCTATCATCTTTTACGACGTACGTGGACGGTTTTTATCGAGTGCTTTAACCTTCTTAACAACAGGGTAGGAACGTTCTCAAACAAACGTCACCATTGTTGTGGTGTTATTCACCTGCTCCTTGAAGAATCACATGGCTGCAGCCTTTTGAGCACTTCGTAATTGTACTAGTCGTCGTCTATTGACATTTTGTGCGGCAATTTTGGCTTGTAGTTCATTAGGAGAACTGAAGCTTTGAGGAGACTTCACCAGTCCGGGTGGCGGGGTCAGCAGTCTCAGTAGGGAAGTCCAGACTTCCCGGTCTCCAGCCATCTCTTCCAGCTCCACCCGGTGGACACCAAGGCGTTCCCAGGCCAGCTGTGAGACATAATCCCTCCAGCATGTCCCAGGTCTTCCCCAGGGCCTTCTTCTGGCTGGGCATGCCTGGAACACCTCATCAAAGAGGAGTCCGGGAGGATTCCGGACTAGATGCCTGAGCCACCTCAACTGGCTCCTCTCGATGTGAAGGATCAGCGCTCTACTCTGAGCTCCTCCCGGGTGGCCGAGCTCCTCACCCTATCTCTTAGGGTAAGATAAACCACCCTACGGAGGAAATTCATTTTCGCTGCTCGTTCTTACGTTCATGAACGTAGATCGACCCATAAATCAGCTCAATTCACCACGACAGCGACCGCATTACTGCAGACGCTACACCGATCCATCGACCACACGCTCCAACCTTCCCTCACTTGCGAACAAGATACCGAGATACTTGAACTCCTCCACCTGGGGCAAGACCTCACTCCTAACCCCTCTGTGAATTATTTAGCATATTAATACTAATATTATTAATACTAACAGTGGAACCACCACCTTATCGTGGTGGAGGGGTTTGAGAGCCCGAGTGATCCTAGGAGCTATGTTGGCAGGGGCTATATGCCCCTGGTGGGGTCTCCCAAGGCAAACAGGTTCTAGGTGACGGGCCAGACAAAGAGTGATTCAGAAGACACTGTTGAAAAAACAGATAACGGGGCTTCAACCCTAGAGCCAGGCCTGGGGGAGGGGCTTGCAGAAGTCGAAACGTTAGCTCTGTAGTATTGCAAGTATTTCATTCTTACTGATAAATTTGTCCAACCTAGCTTTTCAACAATAAAAAAAAAAATTCGGTAATCAGGAAACTGGCCAGTTGTTTGCAAGATGTTTGTCTCCATTGGTACTATTCTAGATGTTTTCATTTTGTTTGGAAATGTACCAGTTTGGAATGATACGTTGCTGGTATAAATCACTGGTTCTGCGGTGTCATTATTTACTCTTGTCATTTCCATTCCAGTTCCGTTACAGTCAGTTGATGGTTTTGCTTTACATGCATGAACAATATCAATGATTTGCAATGTGGGATCTTTTCTTATTAACAAAATAGTTATTATTTTGTTAATGTTGCTTTTTTAAGTCTTTATTCTTATTTAGTGGTTGACTATAATATTCTTTCCTACACAATCTCAAGATCTGTTAACTAATTTGTATGTACATTTTTATATCTTATATGTTTTTTCTGCTTCTTTATTTTTTTAAATGATCAATCTCCAATAGTATATAGTGTGTTTTTCTTCTTACAGGCATTTTGCAGCCCTTTTGTCATTCACGGCGGTTTTCTCTTTAGCTTTTTAAAGACTTCTCACAGGGGACAGTGCTTATCGTAGAAGTTCATGTAAATTTAAAACTAGTTTTCATATGACTCATCCACATCATTTTCATTATTCACGCACTCCCATCTTTGTTTTTCCAGATCTTTCTTAAGTGCTAATACTCTCTTGTGTTTGATCTTTGCAAAGTCCATCTATTTCATTGTAAATTGTACACACTGGAAAATCACTGGCCACTGATATCATTAGTTAGCAGCCCACTAGGTGTGTTGTTTCAAAATCATTAGTGAATATATTATCAATTAACTTTGCGCAATGATCTGTAATTCTGCTCGGTCTGGTGATTTTAGGATATAGACTCAAACTGTGCTTTGTATGGACACAAAAACGTTATAAGTGCAACTCTGGCTTGTGGCAAAAATGTCTAACTTGTCCACGAAAAAGTGTTATATACTGTAGGTTGTGCGTATGCTAGGGGAGAGGTCATCTATTTGTGGGAAAACCTGTTTTGTGTTTAGAATCCTCATAATTAGGCTGTTTATAGACGGAAAACACCCCCAAGTGTCACAGGCAAACGTTAGCTTGCCTAATATTCTTTATATGCCGTGATATTTACACCCCCTCCCATGAGCTCACCACTCGTGGGAAGGGCCAAAGGGGTCGGGTGTAGAGGCGGAGGCCTTGGCGGCCCGATCCTCGGCTACAGAAGCTAGTTGTCGGTACGTGGAATGTCACCTCTCTGGTGGTGAAGGAGCCTGAGCTGGTGCGTGAGGTGGGGAAATTCCGCCTAGATATAGTCGGACTCACCCTCAACGCACAGCAAGGGCTCTGGAACCAGTCCTCTCGAGAGGGGCTGGACTTCATTCCACTCTGGTGTTGCCAGCAATGAAAGGCGACGGGCAGGCTTGGCAATTCTTGTTGCCCCCCCGGCTCCAAGCCTGCACTTTGGAGTTTAACCCGGTAAAAGAGAGGGTAGTTTCCCTCCGCCTTCGGGTGGAGGGAGGGGTCCTGACTGTTGTTTGCGCTTATTCGCCAAACAGTAGTTCAGAATACCCACCCTTTTTGGAGTGATTAGAGGAAGTACTAGAGAGTGCTCCCTCGGGGGATTCCCTTGTTCTGCTGGGTGACTTCAATGCTCATGTTGGCAGCGACAGTGAAACCTGGAGAGGTGTGATTGGGAGGAACGGCCCCCCTGATCTTAACCCGAGCGGTGTCTTGTTTTTGGACTTCTGTGCTCGTCACGGATTGTCTATAACGAACACCATGTTCAGGCATAAGGGTGTCCACATGTGCACTTGGCACCAGGACACCCTGGGCCCCAGTTCGATGATTGACTTTGTGATTGTGTCGTCGGTCTTGCGGCCACATGTTTTGGACACGGGTGAAGAGAGGGGCAGAGCTGTCAACTGATCACCACCTGGGGGTGAGTTGGTTCCGATGGTGGGGGAGGATGGGGGCCAGACCTGGCAGACCCAAATGCATTGTGAGGGTCTGCAGGGAACGTCTGTCAGAGTCCCCTGTCAGAAGGAGTTTCAACTCCCACCTCCGGGAGAGCTTTGACCATTTTCCGAGGGAGGCAGCGGCCTTTGAGTCAGAGTGGGCGATGTTTCGTGCCTCCATTGTCGATGCGGCTGTTTTGAGCTGTGGCCGTAAGGTGGTCGTGCCCGTCGTGGCGGTAATCCCAGAACCCGTTGGTGGACACCAGGGGTGAGGGATGCCGTCAAGCTGAAGAAAGAGTCCTATCAGGCCGTTTTGGTCCATGGGACTCTGTAGGCAGCTGACAGGTACCTGCAGGCCAAGCGGTCTGCAGCTCTGACAGTCGCTGAGGCAAAAATCCCGGACATGGGAGGAGTTCGCAAAGGCCATGGAAAACGACTTCCGGGTGTCTTCAAAGAGATTCTGGACCACCATCCGCCGTCTCAGGAGGGGGAAGCAGTGCACAGTCAACACCGTGTATGGTGGGGACGGTGTGCTGCTGAACACGACTCGAGATGTTGTGGACCGGTGGAGGGAATACTTACTTAATACTTAATACCTCCTCTAGCCCACCGACACGTCTTCTAACATGGACGCAATGCCTGGGGACTCTGAGGCGAACCGCCTATCTTTGGGGCTGAGGTTACCGAGGTGGTCAAAAAGCTCCTTGGTGCCAAGTCCCTGGGGGTGGATGAGAACCGCCCGGACTTCTTTAAGGCCCTGGATGGTTTGGGATGTCTTGGTTGACATGACTCTTTAGCATCGCGTGGACATCAGGGTCGGTGCCCTGGACTGGCGGACCGGGGTGGTGGTCCCGCTTTTCAAGAAGGGGGACAGGAGGGTGTGTTCTAACTATCGTGGGATCACACTCCTCAGCCTCCCTGGTAAGGTCTATTTAGGGGTTCTGGAGAGGAGGATCCACCGGATAGTCGACTCTCAGCTTCAGTAGGAGCAGTGTGGTTTTCGTCATGGTCGTGGAATTGTGGACCAACTCTATACTCTCGGCAGGGTCCTTGAGGGTGCATGGGAGTTTGCCCAACCAGTCTACATGTGTTTTGTGGACTTGGAGAAGGCATTAGACCCTGTTCCTTGTGGAATACTCTGGGGAGTGCTCCGGGAATATGGGGTATCGGACCACCTAATCCAGGTGGTTCGTTCCCTGTATGACCGGTGTCAGAGTTTGGTTCGCATTGGCGGCAAAGGGTCGGACCCGTTTCCAGTGAGGGTTGGAGGCTGCCAGGGCTGCCCTTTGTCACTGATTCTGTTCTTTACTTTCTAGGCGCAGCCAGGGTGTTGAGGGGTTTTGGTTTGGTGGCCACAGGATTCGATATCTGCTTTTTGCAGATGATGTGGTCCTGTTGGCTTCATCAAGCCGTGACCTTCAACTCTCACTGGATTGATTTGCAGCTGAGTGTGAAGCAGCTTGGATGAGAATCAGCACCTCCAAGTCCGAGTCCATGGTTCTTGCCCGGGAAAGGGTAGAGTGCCATCTCCTGGTCGGGTATGAGGTCCTTCCTCAAGTGGAGGAGTTTAAGTACCTCGGGGTCTTGTTCACGAATGAGGGAAGGATGGAACGCGAGATGGACAGGCATATTGGTGCAGTGTCTGCAGTGATCTGGACTCTGCCTCGGTCTGTCGTGGTGAAGAGAGAGCTGAGCCAAAACGCGAAGCTCTCAATTTACCGGTCGATCTACGTTCCTACCCTCACTTATGGTCATGAGCTTTGGGTAGTGACCGAAAGGACAAGATCGCGGGTACAAGCGGCCGAAATGAGTTTTCTCTGCAGGGTGGCTGGGCTCTCCCTTAGAGATAGGGTGAGAAGCACTGTAATCTGGGAGAACCTCTGAGTAGAACCGCTGCTCCTCCGCATTGAGAGGAGCCAGATGAGGTGGCTCAGGCATCTGGTTAGGATGCCTCCCAGACGCCTTCCCGGGCAGGTGTTCAGGGCACGTCCAACCGGTAGTAGGCCTCGGGGAAGACCCAGGACACGTTGGAGAGACTATGTCTCTCGGCTGGCCTGGGAACGCTTCGGCATCCGCCGAGAGGAGCTGGACGAAGTAGCCGGTTAGAGGGAAGCTTGGGCTTCTCTGCTTAGGTTGCTGCCCCCGTGACCGCGGAAGAAAATGGATGGATGGATGGATGGATATTTACACTCCTACTCCTGTATCACAAATCAACAGGAGCTTGTCAACCTTAATGCCTAACTCACTCACTGTGGAACAAAACAAGTGGAATACACATTTTATCCACTATGCAGACTATCTAGGTATACTCTCTACACACTTACTTATTTTAACACACTTGACCAAAACTCTTCAATAGCTATATAAACGACATCTGTCAAGTCAGGAAAGACCTAAAGCTAGTATTATTTGCTGGCGATACAACCACATTCTGTTCTGGAAATAACACACATGAGCTAATAATGAAAGTCTCAGAGAAAATGAGTATATGAAAAAGATGGTTTGAGAAAAACAGACTACCCTTGAACCTAAGTAAAACTAAAATAATGCTATTTGGTAACTGCAAAAAGGTTATGTGCAAATACAAATTGATGGCTTGGACATGGCAAGGTGAATGAAAATACATTTCTCAGGGTCATAATAGATGATGATATGAACTGAACATCTAAAACAAATACAAAATATAAAATGGCAAAAAATATCTCAATACTGAATAAAGCAAAATTTGTTCTGGACAGAAAATCACTCCATACTCTCTGGTATTACCATATCTAACTTAATGTTTGGAGATATGGGGAAATTACTCTAAAGGTACACTTCACTCAAAAAAGGTCAGGATTATTCGTAACGGCGCTTATAGAGAACAAACCAACCCCTTAATTCCTAAAAACATAATGCAATTCTTCTCAACAAGAGAGAAGAGAAATAAATTGAACTTAAAACACCTATGCATGAAAACCTAGGGCCTAAAAACTGTCAGTACCTAATCTGTACTCACAAATGATCAAAGTACGGTGTGTTTATGTCAACTACTCTATTAAGCCTTTTATCAGTTATTATATACAGTATTTAGATGAAGTCTATTGTATCATTTCTTTACAGTAAGTACAAAACTTGTGTTTCATCGCACCACATTGTTATACTGCCTCATCGCTTTCCTATGTATTGTACAATTGGCAAAAACTACATTTGGAATATAGGAAGTGAACAAACGTGTTGCAACTGATGTAAAACAGATGAGAGGTAGGATTAAATGAGCTCTGCTTCTTCCTACTCTTTTTTGGAGATGTGGAACTGTGAATTGTATTATGTGATGTACTCCAGTGCAACTTGTATGCGTGTTCAAAAGGAATTAAACCATTACTGCATTTGATTTGACTAATATTAGTTATAATTATGCACTAACAACTTTTCTTGTAGAAGATAAGCGGTATAGAAAATGAATGAATTAATGAAAGTTAGACATCTTCTCCAGAAGCTGTGCATTCAAGTGGTGTTGCTTTGCAATTATAAGATGTGCTTGTGATTTTGTTAATATTAGTTATAATTAAACACCAACATAGATATTAAATGTATTGCTGCTATGATACACATTAATCTTACACAGATTTACGTTGAAATTCTAGGACCTTGCTCAGACTGTGATTGTCTGAGCAAGGTCAGAGGCCTCTTGTCTCCAGAAAAAGTTCTGAAGATGCTCAAACTAAACGGCCTTGGGTGTTTGGGAAGACGGCGCTAGCTTTAGCCCCTTTTTTTAGATGACCCTTTCAAATTCTGTATAGTAGTGGTTCCCAAACTTTTTTTTGCAGCGCCCGCATTTTGGAGATAAAATGATTCTGTGAGCCCACCCCACCAAAAAATTCAGTAATAAGGAAAAGTGTTTAGCGTAGACTTGCGTCCCCCCTGTCATAATGCTGGGCCTCCAGTTTGAAAACCACTGCTGTAAAGCAACATCTTTTCCTGTACAAGTTTGACATTTTCTTTAGTCAGTCAGTTTAATTGTGATTAGTCACATTTTCGGTCAACTGTTAACTCATAATTAATCACACTTAATTGCAGAAAGAAATGCATTTTTATTTAAGAGTAGAGATGTAAATCTCTTTGTGGTGAACAATTTGATTGGCAACTAGGATAACTACATTGAATATATTAATATACTGTATATATAAATATAACATGCTAATAAAAACTGCACTGTATTTTACCCTTTATCTTTCACTTCATATTTGCTGCTGCAAATGCTGATACTCTGTGGGAATGCATAAAAGTAAGATTTGATGACCTTATTGAGTGCTAATGTGCTTATTTGTTGATGCACAACCTCCCCTCAAAATAATAACATTGGAAGTCCAGGCTGGTACTGGTGGATGGTCGCTACGTATTTATTTCCAGCTTTTAATTTGATGTTCCTGTCTTACTTTTACACATTACACGATAAATACGATAAATGCGATCGCTATAATGTGCATGTGTTTAACTGCTGATCATTCCCAGTGCCTAGCTAGTCAGCACTGCTAATGCTAGCACAGCATTTACACATTATTATAAGCCCCTAAATAGCTGTCCTTGGCTATGCCTGTTAACTAGCTGCTCGTACTCAAATTTTAGCCTGCAATATTTGTTCCTGCTTGTAGTTTCACTACTTCCTCAAACTACGGTGTGGGCCGAGGTTCAAACAGGTTGTGCACATGTTAATCACCTGTCAAAAAAAAAAAAAGTGCAGTGAAACTTCCATGATAAATTTGACAGCCTTAGTTGATTTGTCACACCACATGCAAGTTTTATTAAATTGTACCTGTAATTATTCTCAAATTTTCCCTTGCAGGGCTCCACGGCCTTCCTGAGCTGTTCAAATTCTTAGTGTCACTTTGTTGTCTGCTACTAAAGTCAAGGAGTCCTTCTCTTGTAAACATTAACCCCATTTGGGCAAAAAAACCCAAACATTGGTCATTTCGTTATTACGTCCAATTTGGTTGTTCTCTATAAAAAGAAAAGACAGTTGTAATCTCCTTTGGCATCAATCATACATCATTTTCTTGAAATGTTATTAAACGCGGCGTATTGATTCCATCTTATTCGGCAAACAACAGTGTCCCCTTTTTGTTTACGGCATGAGTCACTGTCACGTTTGACGAGGCGTCAGCGGCATCACTGCCTGCCAAATAAACACGGCGGCCAACGGGTAGTCAAGAGCACGTCCGGCGAGCGTGCGCGTCAGATCTATGGAAGCTGACAGCCTCGTCTGGAAGCCATCTTGGAAATGTAATTTCACGACAAGCGTGAATGTCAGATACATCATGTGCTGTCGCTGCTACATCACAGACATCCATCACACTTTGTCACCACAACGCCGACCTTTTTTGTTTTGTTTTTTTCTCGACTAAACAAATACACCACTAAAGCATATGGATAATATATCAACTTTGCTTTCGTCAGACATTTTGTACTTCATCTTAGCAAGATGCCTCATCTCTTTTCTCTCCGACTGTCCCTCCTTAAAGGGGCTCTATGCGAATGCAAATTACATGTCATGTTTTTACACCACAGCCCGCTAGCATATGTTGTTGAGGACATAGAAATAGTACACATGCTCAAAGCGGGAAGAGACTAGCAGTATGTTCGCATGTTGGCACCCTCTCGGCAGCTGAAGGAACCCGCTGCATGGAGTCCCTTTAAGCAAAGTACAGTCCTGCCTCGTTTATGGTGGGTAATTGGTTGCAAACCCGACCCTAATAAGTGTATTTCCGCAAAGTGTTTCCTTTTTATCAATTGAATATTTTTGTACAGTAAAGAAAGTCGGTTTATAACCTTCTAAATATGTTTTTAACAATAATAGAGCTATCTAGACATGCAATAACACCCCGTTATTGGGGATTATTGCACCTGTAACATTACTGACACCTGGTGACCAGTGTGGAAAACTAAATATCATCTTTGAATAAGACTTCTGAATGTTTTATACTTCTATTTTACTTCTTTTAGCCATTGTTATGCTTCAAAAAGCTTCAAAACCTGCTTACATATGCATACATCTGACCAATAGTACACCATTCTCAACCACAAAACACCATATTTTAACAAATATATTTTTGATGAGTGAAGCAGTGAAATTTAAAGCTGATTTTGTCGTTGCTAACCAAGTCATTGTATTGAACCCCAATGACTAAAAAGGTTTGCTATCAGTCAGTTATTGACCTAGGCTCGCGGATGCCTGCCTGGGGAGGTCCCGGTAGGAGGTCTCTGGTAAGACCCAGGACACGTTGGAAAGACTATGTCTCTCAACTGGGCTGGCAACACCTTGGTATCCACCGGGAGGGACCGGACAAAGTAGCCACAAGCTCCAAGTAAGAAGTGTATCTAACTACAGCAAAGGGAGTCCAAAACCCGACAAAACAATTCTTCAAATCTTGTCAAAAATCACCTCAGAAGAGTAAAAGATTTTATAACAACTGTATTTCCTTCGCTTTTGTATTTTTGTTCATACAAATTATAGCGCAACAGCGCAACCATCATCCGCCCACATCCCAAAGCGTTCCCGCTTCAAGTAGAACACATTCCAAATTGGTCATAGCTTACATCATCATCATCATCATCATCGGCAAAGTGCACATCAAAGCGTTGATTAAGTATCATCGCAGCTCTCCACTTGTCTCGCCCAGAAGAATATTGCGCTAAATTGGCCCGCAAATTATAGACAGAGCCGCAGCATTTGCAAGGCTTTGATTCCGAAATGACAAAAAAAAATCTTAATACGATGTAAAAGCCAGTGAAGAAGTTCTATTGTTCAGAAGTAGTCATCTATTTCGCAGTCAGGCATGGAGAAGTCGAGGGCAGACAACGTCGTGATGGATCCTAACATACAGAAAGGAAATGGATAAATGGACATTTTCATTTGTGGGGGACGAATATTATAATTCAGGCCTCCAAAGCCAAGATTTTGTCTGTCCCCTCTTAAACTAATGAGAAAACTGGTGTTCGTACACCCTGGTTTTCAGATAATTTGGTTTTTGATGAACATTTGCGGGTGACCTTTTGGAACAGACTGATGACAAAAGCAAAAGTTCCTCTGTACTGTGCAGTGGTGGTGTTGTTGCTGATGTTGGTTTTGCTCTGTTCTCTGTTTGTCCCGTCTATGTTGTTGCCTTGTGATCTTGTCTCTTCACTATACCAGGAGTATTGTCCGCACTTTTTCTAACGGGGGGGCAACTTAGTGAACAATGAAAGCCACTTTGATATTTTGGTGAAGCAAAACATGTAGATAGATATGCTAGGAAGTTTTATGTATGTATATATATACAGTATATATATAAAAAATATATATTATATATATATATATATATATATATATATTTGCACCTCAGTTTTGTGATATAGGCAACCTAAGACTATTAGTAGTATAAACTTTTGTCTTTCCTCTGTTTCCCCATTTTTGCTCTTAATTTTCCACATTTTTCAACATTCTTCTTAAACCATTTTAGTAAACTTTTTTTTTGTAATATTATGACAATATTACCAAATTATAATTTTGTTTGTTTCTCATAATATTACGACTAAGAAAATAACATTTCATATTTTGACTTTATTCTTTAAAAATGACAGCTGTTTTTTTTACATTTTACAAATGTGTTATTATATACTTAACATACACATATTTTTACTGCAACCTGATTTTCCCACAATTACAACTCTATTTTGTTATTTTATTTTTACAATATTACAACTTTAAAACACGTCTCTTTAATATGTAATGCTACTAAAATGACATTTTCCCCCATATTAATACATTATTCTTATTAAAATTAGGACTTTTTTTCTCTTAATATTTTGACTTTTTTCTTGTGAAATTACCACAAATTATTATTTTTTTAAGTTTCAAAATATTTCAAATTACTTCTTAAATAATTGATTTATTCCCATAATATTTAGACTTTATTGTCATAGTATAACTATAATATTTGACTTAATTCTTGTAAAATTTGTAATTTCTGCTGGAATAATTATTTTTACACTTTACCACTGTTTTATTGTACAATGTGTTCTTGTAAAATTTCTTCTTGCAATTATGACTTTTTTCTACGTATGTCAGATATTGGCTATTTTGGCGATATCCGATATGCCAACATTCCGATTCCAGTATCAACCAATACCTATACCAGTGTGTGTAAAGACACATATATCCTCGTTGTGAATCGCGTCTCCACATTTGCTGGCCCTCGATGTGGGTAAAATTGTCAACTGACAACAGTGACAGCAATGAGGCCGTATTGGCGCCGCTTAGGTTAGGTGCTGCGAAGTTTAAGTTGTCCGCCCTCTGGAAACACAACCAACGGCCGTAGTTTCAACACGTCGAAGTTCAGTTCCAACTGCAAGGAATAAAACAGGATGTCCAGTGCGTGTGGTGGCTGCACTGGATGCTTTGATGATGGCCAGTACGGGAGCCCGTAGGCCTACATACACAGCAGTTTTTTCTAATCGATTTTCATTATAGGGAAAAACCCAATACCAATATTTACAGATATTACATTTTAATGCCGATACCGGGCCAATAATATCAGTCGTTCGATATTAAATTCAGAAAAACTCCTCCTTTGTTCTCATAATGTTTTGACTTTATTTTCTTAACATTAACTTCCACAATTTAATATTCATATTTCATAATACTGCTACTTTAAAAATGTATATTTAATAATTCAATTTATGCTACTAAAATGATGTTAGTTTTCCTCATAATTGTGTATTTTTTTCTCTTAATATTCTGACTTTATTCTTGTAACACAGATTATTTATTTTTTGGCAGTTTTTTTTTTATTTTCCAAATATTCCAACTTATTTCTGAAAAAATTGGGAATTATTATTAAGTCATAAATAACAATATGATTTTATTCCCATATTTCGACTTAATCTCCATAGTATAACTTAAAAAAATGCATTTAATACTTTTTTACCTAATTCTGGCAAAATTACAGCTTTTTAAAAACAAATCGGCTGTTTTTTTGTTATATACTTTCTTCTTGTAATTTTTTTTTTTTAATTGTGACTCTATTCCCAGGATATTTTGACTTTAATTTTGTATTTATTCTTTTCTTTCTTAACAATATTACTACTTAAAAAAATATAATATTTACTCATTCAACTTTATGGACTAGAATGTTGTTATTTTTCCTCATGTTATTCTCGTAAATTACGACTCTTAAAATTGTATATATATATAAATATATATATATATATAGACTTTGTTTTCATAAAATTAGCTGTTTCTTTATACATTTTCCACTTTTTTTACCATTAGGTCTGCATGAGTGGGGGAATTGGTTGGTAAGGATCCAGTTTTCACTTGGTAGTTGTCATGTAAATGTGCCCTTAAAGTAACGTCTTAGTCGACATGGTGCCATCTTGTGCGTGTGATAAGACACACATGCTCGATGTACTTAATTGGAAGTCATCAATGTGAAGACTTGTCAAGATTACTTTCCGCCACTTCAGCTCCACGCAGGCGTCCTCTAAGTAGGACTGACACAAGGAGGCAGCTAAGACGTCCCGCAGCTGGACTGTGGCGGCCTGTGTGACACTAATAAGAGTGCAAGACTGGAGTCCAGCTGAAAGGCAGATCGCTGAGAAGCTTATTTGCCGCTCGTCTCCTGACTGATTTATTGAGAACTTCACAGATGCCGCCCGCCTCCTTCTGCAGCAAAGTAAACAGCATCGCGGCATGAAACCCCCGTCCTGCTCCCCCTGCCACCCAAGTGGTTTACAGTACAAGAACATTTGTTTACACTGGGAGTCGATGGAGAGGGGACTGGGCTGTGTTGCCCCGCATTTTAATGAAGCGCTCTGATTGTTTCTCTTAATCACATTCTGCGCGACTTTGTTTTTTGTTTTTTTACCTTTGCCGCGTCTTTATCTAGCAAGCAGTCAATATGACGGCAGCGGGAATGTTACTGGAATGGAACATTTCCTTCAAGCCATTTGCATCTCATTTCCTTAAACTTTTGCCACACAGTATTCGTACAGCATCCAATGGCCTCCCGTCTCATTCGTATTCCGCCGCTGTCAAATACTAAATAGCTCCGGCGTGATAGACTGATTCACAATATAATGTCAACCATTCCGGACTGTGGCGTTTACAGGCAGCCATGTTTTATTTATAGCACTTTAAAGTGTTCCATTTCTTTGGGATGGATAGTGCAGGCACAGTCGCAGAAATAAGACTCATAAATGGCCGCCGCGAATGAAAGACGCGGTTTATTCATGTCCTATTCCTCGGAATAAAAGCGGATTTCAGTTAATGTAGCCTTCAGGGACAATTCTTTTGGTAAATCTTTCTTTTTTGTGTGCTAACAAATCTTATCCAGGTGCTCAGAGATGACAGACAGCCAAAGAGTCAAGGTCAAAAAGATGCTGATGTACCCTCTTGAGCTAAGTACTCTCTGGTATTGTTGCCTTCGGTTGCTGTTTTGTTTTGTTTTTATGCTTTATTGTTTCTTGTTTCTCCGACGTCTCACACTTTATACAGTTCTTTCTCAGTTTTTCTTAGTAATACATTGCAAAGAAAACCCCAAACAATGCATATTTTCCCAGAAGAAATCATGTAAATCCAATTAATCCATTCCAGACAACCAACAATAAATGTACAGCAGGTTTTAGCATTATTAGAGCCCTCTAGATATGAAATAACACCCCTACAGTCACCTTAACGCTCAGATTACCCAATATAGTAGACATAATAAGAGAAAATAAGACATACATAGGACATAATACAGACACACATTAGCAGCGGAAGAGTTATTTGCTCATTTTTTACTTCCTGTTTTGGACAGTACTTCCTGCGGTGGGTTTTATCTCATCAGTGTAACATTACTGACATCTAGGGACCAGTGTTCATCTTTGAATATAAGTCTTCTAAATGCCTTACTAGTGTTTATGCATTTTTTTATTAATAAGTGCACCGTGGCAAGGGATTACTGAACAGGTAGTCCCCAAGTTATGTACGAGTCCTGTTCCTAAACTGTGATGTAAGTCGGATCTTAAACCTGAGTAACTTCTACGTCACTCACACTGTACCAATGAGGAGCATGACAAATACAGTAGCAAAATGTTTAAATACAAGAATTAGTCAAAGCAGTCGCTGGAAGGGGCGTTGCAAGGGAGGGAGAGTCAGATTTACAGTATATAGAGGAACAAGTCTCACTAAAGACACCACTACACTGCTTAGTTATCACAGTACCTTTCATAGGAGCAAATCCTTTCACATGTTCAAGATTATCATCTTTATCCTTCATGATGGTCTCCACGTTTCAGAAGTTTGGACCCTGCATGCAACCAACGTTGATACTTCCATTGAGCTTCTTACGATGTCAAATTTCACTTTTTCTTTTACACACTGCCACCAGACCACTCTCCCTCACGGCTCCGGGAGTCATTGTTTGGGATGTCCCATGCTGGCTTTTTTGCAATTATCCGATATGCTGAATTGTCCAACTGTTTCAATATCAACCGATACTGACATGTGTAACATCACTTATCTCCTGAAGTGGAATTAGCACGCAGCTGTTGTGAAGCTAATGGATATGGCATCAGCAATTAGCTTCTCGACGTGGCTGTATTGCACAACAGTATTCTACAAATGCCTATCTCGGGGAACTCCCCAAATCCGGCAAGTTTTGGTGAATCCGGCGTCTTCCGTCTATCCAATGCGATACAGTCCATGATTTTCTGATTGATGGCTTTCACCCTGGGAATTGGAAGCTTTGAAGGAAGAAGTCTTGGTTTGCATAACTAGCAGTCATTGCAAATCGTAAGTTTAATATCCAAGGAGACAACACACACATAACATTAGCCAGTAGTGACAATAGTGGGATAAGCAGCATAGGAAGCGGATGGATGGAAGAACAGAGCAGCAACTTTGTCTACTTGTTACTTCACCAATTCACCAATTGAAGGGTTTCATGTATTTTTTAACTTCATTATTTTCGATAAAGAAGATAGCTTGTCGTGTAGTGACATAGGTGTAGACGCGCAAACAAACCTTGGGTGACGAGGGGCAGGGTTGCTTAACCTTGTGCTTGCAGCAATAACCGCAGATGTTCCAGAACAAGATGACACATAACTGAAAAGAGGAACACACCCAAACCACAGATGTTTCCAGAACAGCACAAACAGGATGAACGTGATGTAAGGGGCAACGTGACTTCACGGCAACGTGAGACGACCAGGTCCAGCCCGCCAACTGCTGATTGGACGCCTGAGAGAGATCGAATCATCGGGTGTTGTCATCCTCCATTGGACCACTGGCCTCTGCACATTTGCATCTGACACTGTATAAAAGCCGGGCAGGTATACCTAGCTGTGCTCTTTTTGTCTGACGCTGTATTAATGCCAATCTACTGATAGGTTACAGGGAAAGCCCGGAGCTCCGTTTGTATTAGGTCTGTTTGTTAGGAATAAATCTCACATACTTTGAAATATTCTTATACGAGTTTCTTTTCCTCCGATTCGACACTCATTATGGAGAAGGCCACAATCCCTTCACAATGTATTCATCGACCCACATACTGTATTTGCATGTTTTGTACAATATTCATAATTTATGGAAACATTTTGTTTGCCCTCTCTTAAGCAGAGTACCAGGGGATGTTATAATTATTTGTCTATCCCCTTTTAAACCAGGCACTACCCCATATAAAGGTTAGCTGTTTACTTTTTTAACATGCCAGTTAGCTGCTTGTTATTAGTTTCGCAACTTTAGCTTAGTGGCCCACAAAAGTACCACAATTGCAGCTTCTAAAAGGGTTCGACAGGGCGGGGTGCTTCACTCCTCCATAACCGTTTAAATTTAAATGTGACTTTTTGGGGGTGTGGGGGGACTCTAAGTCTTAATTAGAGTTCGTGAATGCGTGACTTTAAAGGCGTACTCTCGTCTCGCCACCTCCTGGCTTCTTTTTTAAGGGCCATTTAGTTTCAATTGTGCTGAGCACACGGCGGCGAGGAAAGTTGTAAAAGTAAATGCGTGCCGACGGCCATCTTGCACTGCTGTCGACAATTAGCCGCAAATGAGATGACGTCGGAGGAGGATAAACATGATGAACACTCCAAGAGTTTCAACAACTTCAGTTTGCTTGAGAATAAACATAAGCAAAAGTAAACGCGGCATGTATAATTATGCTTTACCTGTTGTTTTCTGTTTTTTTCCCAGATAAAGGCTGCTTTTCTGCCTCTATAAGTCAGATGGTATTGAATAATGCATGATCACGTACACAATAGGTGTAGCCACAATAAATAACAAGTAAACTGCAGCTGTGCAATGCTAATAAAGGTGAGAAGGTCATTAGCGGTAATATGATGTAGCGGCTACACAAACACTGACTGACAAGCAGCTCCAGTCAGGACTCTTCCATATTTAAAAGACGATTAAAGTCCTAATGAAGTGTTCACTGATGACTGATTGAGTGCACATCCTCAAATGGAGTGATTATTATTCACTTTGCCTTGGCTAAATTTACACAATAGCCTTGGCAAACACCTGATGCTGCAGCTTTGTTTTGCTCGCTTTCTTTATTTATTTTGGGTTGAGCTTGAAATTAAACGTCTCCCAAAAGGAATTAGATGGAAATAGCAGCAGACCTCTCATTTGCATAATCTAATGCTATGTTTATGAGGGGGCCTGATGTAATTTGAATGAGAATGAGACTGATAGCGATTCAGCTTGTGACGGCCTCCTTGCCCCCCTCCCAAGGTTGCAGAACGCCAAATGCAGGTAGAGAGTCCACAAGAACTTGTTGTTTACTAACTAAGTGTGCAATACATTAATGGCTGGAATAATTGCTGCTTATTGTCGTGGTGGAGTTGGGAAATGATCACACTGGTCATTAGCTGTTATTCAGCCATCAATTCAACGTTTTTATTGCATTAACATTACTTTGAATATACTAAATCTTATATACCGTGTACACATTTCAGCATCATACGTTTGGTATTTTATTCTACGTGAGCACACATAAAACAGGCTAGTAATAAAAAAGAAAACACTTAAAACTAAGCACATGAAGAGGAATGGACTCCATCCATCCATCCATTTTCTATGCCGCTTATCCTCTTTAGGGTTGCATGGGTATGCTGGAGCCTATCCCAGCTAGCTTTGGGCGAGAGGCAGGGTACACCTTGGACTGGTTGCCAGTCAATCACTTAAAGAAAATTAAACAATATACTAAGACAAATATTCTAAACAGTATATATATATACACACACACACACACACACACGCACACACACACAATATACCCATGGAGGTGTGGAAGTGTATAGGAGAGGTGGCAGTAGAGTTTCTGACTGGGTTGTTTAACAGGATGGTAGATGATGTGAGAAGATGCCACAGGAACGGAGGAGAAGTGTGCTGGTGCCCATTATTAAGAACAAGGGAGACGGACGAGGTTAAACAGGAATCTCCATGGACTATGAAGGTTGCAGATGACATTGTGGTATGTAATGAGAGCAGGGAACAGGTGGAGGAGAAGCTTGAGGGATGGAGGTTTGCCCTGGAAAGAAGGTTAGCCACATCAAGACAGAGTATGTGTAAATGAGAGGGACCCAAGTGGAAGAGTGAGCTTACAGGTAGAAAAAACGAAGGAAAAGAAGGTATATAGTTTTAGGTACTTAAAGTCAGAAGTGTGTGATAGAAGAGTTTCAGCTAAAATGGAATTCAGCTAAAGGAAAGGTGTACAAAACCTTTAGACCAGACAGACAGCGAGCTTTCTCCGGCAAGACGAAAGGTGGGGGACTCTGTTTCTTTGTCAACAACGCCTGGTGCTCGGACGTAACTGTGATTTTCCAACACTGCTTTCCCGCTCTGGAATATCTCTTCATTCACTGCAAACCTTTCTACTCTCCACGCGAGTTCGCTTCATTCATTCTGTCTGCTGTTTACATCCTGCCATGTGCGGACGTGCACGAAGCTCAACGCGCGCTCGCGGAGCAGATTTTGGATGTAAAGCGGACTTTCCCGGACTCTTTACTTATCATCCTGGGCGACTTTAACAAGGGAAACCTGAGCCAGGAGCTACCAAAGTACAAACAGTTTATTAAATGTCCGACGAGAGAGCAGAAGACGCTGGATCATTGTTATACTACAGTCAGTGGGGCTTATCGAAGTGTGTCACGTGCTGCTTTAGGCCTTTCTCATCATGCCATGGTTCACCTCATCCCAGCATACAAACAACGACTGAAGCTCTCCAAACCTACTGTTAGAACGTCTAAAAAGTGGACAAGTGAGGCTGTGGAGGAGCTTCGCACATGTTTGGATACAACAGACTGGGAACTATTCAAATTATCTACTAATAACCTGGACGAATACACAGACACAGTGACGTCATACATTCAGTTCTGTGAAGACAGCATAGTCCCATCTTACACCAGAGTGACCTTCAACAACGACAAACCCTGGTTCACACCCAGACTGAGACAGCTAAGGAAAGAGAAAGAAAAGGCCCACAAGAACAACGACCCTCACGTATACAGACAGAGCAAGTACCTATTTAGTAAGGAGGTGGAGAAGGCTAAATCAAGGTACAACAAACATCTGAAGGAGAAGTCCGGGAGCAACAACCCTGTCTCTGTCTGGAAAGGTCTGAGGGAAATCACCAACTACAGACCCAAAGCCCCCCCCCGTGTTGACAACCGTCACCTAGCAGAAAGACTTAACACCCACTACTCCAGGTTCGAAGATTCACACCCCTCCCCCACCCCACTGACTACAATGGACATTGCAGGCATATCAGCCCTGGAGCCCCCCCTCTCCCCCACTGCCCTCACACTCTCGGAGCAGAATGTGGCCAAGACATTTAAAAAGCAAAACCCTCGGAAAGCTCCAGGTCCAGATGGTGTCTCTCCTTCCACCCTGAGACACTGTGCGGTAGAGCTGGCGCCTGTCTTCACGGACATCTTCAACATCTCTTTGGAGTCATGCCATGTCCCAGCCTGCTTCAAGCTGTCCACCATTGTTCCCGTCCCCAAGAAGGCCAGGATCACTGAACTCAACGACTACAGACCTGTGGCACTGACATCTGTGGTCATGAAGTCATTTGAGCGCCTGGTTCTGCCTCATCTCAAGTCCTTTACCTCCCCGCTCCTGGACCCTCTGCAGTTCGCCTACAGAGCCAACCGGTCTGTAGATGACGCCATCAACCTGGCCCTCCACTACATCCTGCAGCATCTGGACTCCCCAGGAACCTACGCCAGGATCCTGTTTGTGGACTTCAGCTCTGCATTCAACACCATCCTCCCAGCTCTGCTCCAGGACAAGCTCGCCCAGCTCAACGTGCCTGACTCCACCTGCAGGTGGATCACTGACTTCCTGACGGACCGGAAGCAGCGCGTGCGGCTGGGGAAGAATGTCTCGGACACTCGGACTATCAGCACGGGATCCCCACAGGGCTGTGTACTTTCCCCCCTGCTCTTCTCCCTGTACACCAACAGCTGCACCTCCAGCCACGACTCGGTGAAACTGATTAAGTACACCACCCTCACCGGGCTCATCTCAGATGGTGATGAGTCTGCTTACAGAAAGGAGGTGGACTGGCTGGTGTCGTGATGCATCTGCAACAACCTGGAGCTCAATGCTCAGAAGACAGTGGAGATGATCGTGGACTTCAGGAAAGTCAAAGCCCCCCTAACCCCCTCGTCTTGACAGACTCTCCCATCACAACTGTGGATTCTTTCCTCTTCCTGGGCACTAACATCACCCACGACCTCAAGTGGGAGCAGACCATCAGCTCCCTCATCGAGAAGGCTCAGCAGAGGATGTACTTCCTGAGGCAGCTGAGGAAAGCCAAGCTGCCTGTCCAGATGATGGTGCAGTTCTACACGGCTATTATTGAGTCCATCCTCACCTCCTCCATCACTGTGTGGTTTGCCGGGGCCACTGCCAGGGACAAACACAGACTGCAGCGCATCGTGCGCTCCGCTGAGAAAGTGATCGGCTGCAGCCTTCCATCTCTCCAGAACCTGTACGTCTCCAGAACTCAGGGGCGAGCCGGCCGGATACTTGCTGACTCTTCCCACACTGGATCTGGACTATTTGAGCCACTCCCCTCTGGCAGAAGGTTACGGTCCATTCGGACCAGAACCTCTCGCCACAAGAACAGTTTCTTTCCTGCTGCTGTTGAACTCATGAACACTTTATAACATTTGCACTATGGTCACTTTATAACCAGTACTATTGGCACCTTATAATACCTGCACTAAAAACACTCTCATGCCTTTACTTATTAGTGATTTCAATTTCAATTTTCTACTCAGGCTTCAATGTTTAGGAAGTGTTAGTTCATGTTTCATGCTCTATGTTTACTTAGAATTCTACGTCGCACTGAGTCGCCAAAGAAAGTTCCTAGTTTGTGAATTGTTCACTTACAATGGCAATAAAGTTTTTCTGATTCTGACATGTCCAGAGGAGAGATAGTGAATATGTTGGTAGAAGGATGCTGAGTTTTCAATTGCCAGGCAGGAGGCCTAGAGGAAGACCAAAGAGGAGGTTTATGGATGTAATGAAAGAGGACATGAATGTAGTTGGTGCAAGAGAAGAGGATACAGAAGACAGGGTTAGACGGAGGCAATGGATGTGCTGTGGCGACCCATAAAGGGATAACCCGAAAGGAAAAGCATATATATATATATATATCTATAACATTTTTATTAGATTAAGTAACTGACAAGGAACTTGATAACTGCATATAAAAAGGAATACATATTACTTTACAATATACAATACATTACAGCATTGGTTCTGTTGCTGCTGCTGTGTTGTCGAGTGTAAATATATATTTCTCTCTCTCTCTCTCTCTATATATATATATATACACACTTTTTTAAAACAGATTAAGAAACTGACAAGGAATGTGATAACTGCATAAAAAAGGAATAAAATACATTACATTACAGTATACAATACATTACAGCATTGGTTCTGTTGCTGCTTCTTTGTTGTGCAGTGTACTTGAAATGACTATGTGGTCCACAAGATGCAGTACAAGCATTTTAAGTAAGTAAGTATAGTAAATACAGTAGTGAAGTAGTAAGTTGTCTTTTAGCTTTATCTACCTCTGCATGCACATTTAAATGTTGTTGCGAAACTCATGAATGTTACACCTGCCGTACTGTTGTTGACAGTAAATACTCAGCACTATTGAGCAGTTTGCTCCTTAGATGTATTACAACATTGGTTGTGTTGCTACTCTGTTAGCCGTAAATCGCTGCTGTAATGGTAATGAACCCTGCATTTTTCCCACCCAACCAAACGGTATCACGCTCTCTGATCAGATGGCATTGGACAGTAACACAACATGATGGGAGAAATTAGACTCGGTTGTTGCACCTGTCCCACCGCTGATGTTACATCCAAACAAAAGTAAGACTGCTCGGGAATGGAACCCTCCAAGGACAGACTGGTCAGAGGTTAAATCTCCCACGGTCTTGTTGTTTACATGAGGATGAAAGTGACACACCCAAAAGGAAAATTGTCTTTTTGAGTTTGGACAGCAAGCTGTGAAGACGCAATGAAATATTCATATGCTTTTCTATTGTTTTACTCACCTTCCTTCTCAAGGGTCTCTGAGGCTTCCTGTCCCACTTACAGCGGCTGCCACGTTGGTCTCCAGGGCCACACTGGGACGGGAACCCGCGGTCCTTGGGAACAGGCGCTGCATGGAAGATAACGCGGGGACAATGAAAGCCCAGCAGGACAAAAAACAAACAAGACTGCTTACATGGAAAGATGTGCTTCCAAATTCTCCTAATCTATTACTGACTATTTTCATCCCCCCCTCCTCTACTAATCCACCAAGGACAGCAGCCTTCATTCCTTTCAAGCGCATGTAGAGTTTTCAATTTGGACGTCTCGCACCGCAGCAGTCGCTCACACAGCTCGTTCTAATTAATTCTCACTTGACCTACAAGTTCAATCTGAGGTAGTAAAATATCATTAGCACACAAAGCTACTACGCTAACTAGCTAGATTTGGAAGGCACAAAGTTAGCGTCCTACTTTCAAGCTAGCATGCGAGTAAGAAGATGTGTACAGTTGTCAATAGTTCATGTTTGTTTTGGAAGTAGAGAGATATATCACATCGCCGTTGGAGTAAAATATCATTAGCACACAAGCTACTTGGCTAACTAGCTAGTTCATGCTGACACGTGCTAGCAAAACACCCAAAAGAGATGTTGTTAATCATCTTGTAGGATGCTAGTTTGGTTACAAAGTACTGCCAGTGTTGAAAAAAGCCAAACACACTTTATTTTTTATTTTTTGGTAAGGTTACCTTGCGGCGGCCTTCTATTTATCAATAAAAACAGGTGAAAATCATCAGTAGAGCTTTTTTGAGTACAGTAAATAGGTGTTAGCATTAGCTTTGACATTTTCCACTCCCGCTGTTTAACTGAGAACCTAAACCACACTCCTCTAATCAAACATTGTAGCAAACTGGGAGTACTCCCTGCTTTCCAGCATGCCTGGTAAACAGCTGTACATCTTATGTGTCTAACGTTCTTCAGGTTGTCTCTCGTTCCTTGTAGTACTAGTACTTGTTAGCTAGTGCAGCGTCCCACGTCCATGAGCTAGCATGCTGAACACTGCTCTGATTAATGGCATGGATGACAAATGTGCAATTATTGTGGTACACAGTCTTATTAGGTAATTCATTCAAAGCTATTTGTCATTAGCTTCCATCCGTGTTGGCAAGGACTATTTGACGCTGTTTTGCCCAAGTAATAGCATAATGGCTAATATTGGCGCACCTTCAAGGTGTGCAAACACAAAACGCGTACTTGCGATTTGAGCTAAAGGGCAGGTGTCGGCGGCGACAATCAAGCGTTGAAAATGCAGATGCTCTTTCAATTGGCGCCTGTTCGGAGGTCAAGTGAGAAATGATGAGTGCCGGCGGCGCAGGTGTGGCGACGCATGCATGCATGCGGGTAGGTGGGGGGCAGCAGGTGGTCTCATCAGGTGGCCGTGACCCACTGTTGCTCGTCGCAAGTCATGTGGAAAAGTGGAGGGGAGCATTTAGGTGTGCCTGCGCTTGATTAATAAGGACACAGAGAGGCAAATATGTGCACACAGTCGCTGGGTAATGAGCCGCAAATGTGATTAGGTCTTTACGCCGCACCTGCTTCCAATTGAGCATCCAGCTCCGCCCCCCCCCCGCTGACACCGCAGCCAAGTGTTTGTTCCTCATCGGTGCAGGTGTGAGGTACCTTTCAGGCTCTTAGAACGCTTGATTGTGTTGTTGTTTTCCTCCCATACAAGCTTTGATTGGCACAGACACGCCTTCAAATCCTCCGTTCTCAATATTCCAAATGTACACTTGTACAGACCCTTAGGTCTGAAAACGAGCCTTGTCATAAAAGCACACCTTGCAATGGAGGTTATCAAAAAAAAAAAACCCCAAAAAACAACACTGGCAAAGTTAGGATACGTTTTAAATGTGAGAATCACATACAAGGTGCCCCTCAAGGTGCCTTCAGGGTCTGAAAAGTGGACGCCAATTTTGGAGCTTGACTCACAGGTTCATCTCGGCAGGGTTGCTTTTAAGAGCGCCTTGTGAGTGACAGCTGGCTGCATTTGCATAACACAAAAGTCCTGCTCACAAAAACACAACCAGGACTGCAAAATCCGGTAAAATCAAAATGTAATGAATACAAGTGTGTTATTTTGAAGGTTATGCAAGCCAAAGGCCTGACTCACAAGTTTAATATCAGATTTGGAAAAACTCGATTGAACATACGCTGGTGGACCTGTCACATGTTCAGACTTAGAAACAATCAGAAATGTTCCAAGGTCAAAATTGGGCATCCCAGAAACATGCAATACAAGCGGAAACAAAAGCCTTACGTTTGTCCGTGTTGCTGTATGGTGGTTGGTCCGAAATCAACTGGAAAATGTGTCACTTCGCACATATTACCAGTTCATTAAATGGTTAGTGCAAAGAATGTCCATCACACTCACTTTGACCCTCTCGCAAATGATTTTAACCAGATTAAGCAGTTTTCAAATTAATAAATCATGTCTGCATCACTCACTCTAACACTGTTTTTGTAGTCGAATGTTTGTCAAAAAAGATTCCTATTTAAGCAAGTGAGTTTGGCATGTCCATGAATGCCCCTCGAGAATGAGGAAGTCTTGTTCTTAGGACGACCAGATCGACGTGTCTGTGATTTGCGGATACATGCAGCGTATGCTTTTGGAATTGCACTGCATGCTACGCTGCGCCACTGTATGCTCTCGCCGTTAATGCGTGGTATCTGACAGCTCTGGTTGAAACCGTAAACCAAAAACGAATAACTTCAAAGTGGGATTCTGTGTAATTTCTGTCAAAGGTATGGGAGTGGCTGATTCAGGAATTGTTTTTTGTCTGAAATGCACACGCGAGCAAATGTGGCGACGTGTTAAAATTGTGGGATATTTTGGCGACAGAGCGTAGCTAAATTTCTGCCGATGCTTTCGACTCGGTTCACGAGACGATACACAAAAATGCTAGCAGCCCCACCTCCACCCAACGATTCACTCCCTTCCTGCCGTTGTTCTATGGAAGAAGGTGCTGTACCCAATGCACAGAGTGAACTCTCTTCCTGCTCCGCACATGGGAAATTCATTTGTGTGATGAATTGATCTATTTATTATCGTTCCAGGCCTATAATGTGGGCTTTTGTACCGTTTTTCTACTGTTTGAGAATGGAATTGTTCTTTTTACAGCGATTAGGTTCTGAGACTGTAAGGAGACGTGACGGCCCAACGCCATTTATGAACGGCGATCAAAATATTATAAACATATTTGAACAATATTCAACTTTCAGTGTTTCAGTCATGCCGCAGGAATCCTGTTGACTTGCCTTAGCTTCAAGGCGAGTAGTTTGGAATTATGCATGGAAGTATCCCTCACCCGCATATTATGAAACGTAAAGGTGTTAATATTGCATAGCATGAATGTAAATTCCTAAGTTAGAAAGTGCGGCGCTTGCATTCCTTCATGGGAGAGACTCGCTTAGCTGCCTACGTATTCAATTATCAACTTGATGACACCTTTGAGGAGTTCCTAGAGCTTTTCATGCCGGTTCGGACCTCTCCCGACAAATTTTTATACTACTGGTGCAAATATGGGCACGAGCAAAGCACACGCATTAAAAAATGAAAACCATAAATCAGAATGTTTAGCTGGAACAGGAAGTCTATTTTTTCCTGGTTTAACGACAAGGCCTCGTGCCGCCGGGAATGTTTTGTTAACGACCGCAGAAGAGAGTCGGGAGGCACGAATGCATTAAATCCTAAATATTAGCGCTTTTACAGCAGCGTGATTAAGGAGCTGAGTTTCCAACACAAATTGTTGCGGTGACCTCGACTTTCCCCGTCCGCCGTGTCCCTCCCTGGAGCTTCACGGCAGTCTCAGCTATCGTAGCTTTGGATCGTGGATAAAGGCAACAATTGATTCATTATCTTCAGCCCCCTCTGGGCCAAAATGGATACTTGTCAGAGTTGGGGAATTTAACGGGAAGACATTCAAGGTTAGCGCGGAGCAGGAGAGAGATCAAAGTGTCTGTTTAAGTTGCTCCCGATCAAACGTGCAAACACAGAAAGACATCGAGGGCCAATCCTCGGCGTGGGCTTATTGAGCTGCTGTTTTTTCCTCAGACGTTTTCTGCATTCCGGTCCAGACCGATCAGACACTTTCATGTTATCGCCATCGCCACCCAGCCAGGCTCCGACCGGCAAGAAGAACCGCGCTCTCCCATTACTGCCATCCGGAATTTCCCGAAGCCTCGCCATTTTCCGCTGAACTTCTCATTCTTTTATGTCCTTAATCAAAATTCCTTTCCAAAAGCACTTTCCGGTCTCGCTTTCTCAATAGACGATCAGGGGCGAAGAAGATCCGTTTTTTAGTTCAAGGGAATTCAAATAAGTGCGTTGGGGGTTGGGGGGGATCAGAAGTGAAGCCTTTGAACGGAAATGCTGACATGATCATTAAACGGCGGACAGTAATGGAGTAGAGTAGTGATACTTTTGTTCACCTATCGGAGGCATAATAGATTAGAGGAGCCTTTGACTCAACATGCTCAGCTTGCAAGTTCTGCTGTTTAAGAGCTTGACACTTTTGATAGAATATTCAAGCCATGAATACCTAACGCCTCTTAACCACTTACACCGCTTCAGCACGGCTATGCCGCCCACTCTTGTCTTCCGGTATTGTTCTCAAGATGCCCCGAGGAACCTCACTTCAGAAAGACCGCATTGACCTGCACGTGGGACGACGCTGCGTATAATGCATGTCAGGTTAATTGCCGACTTTAAATTGTGTGTAATTATGAATGTTAGTGTGGATGACTGTTGGTCTGCCCTGCAATTGGCTGGCAAACAGGTCAAAGTTGTACCCCGCCTGGGATGGGCTCCAGCCTGCCCCAGGATCCTAATGAGGATTGGAGCAATAGAAAATGGATGGAAGTTGGAAGTCGGAAATGGAGTATGGAAAAACTGATCACATTTTGGGGGTGATCCAGATCACCATCTGGATCCAAGGAATTTTTTTTAAGGACTATTTAACCTTGCACGACGGGACAATTTTTGGCATTTGTGCAAATAACTCCACAAAAAGATGTCCGGAGCAAAAAAATGGAAGAAAATTTCCAACAGGTTCCAACAAGACTGATCCAGATAATGGAATAATTCCGGATACCATGATTCACAATATGAAACTAGATATACTAGGTATTCTGGATCATAGAATCCTGAATTATTCCATTATCTAGACAGTCTTTGATATTTTGTAGAACCTGTTGGAAACTATTTTTTTTTGCTCTAACCATTTTTTGTGGAGGTATGTGCACAAATCCCAAAAATAGTCCTACTTAGCAATGTTAAAGAATGCTTTAAAAAATTCCTGGATACAGACCGGGTTCCAAATCACCCCCAAAATGTAATCAGTTCTTCCATATCCCATTTCTGACAGTTCCTAAAAATGTAATCCAAATCCACTCAGAACTTTGAGTTATTTTGAACATAAACAGATAAACGCTGTGAAAAACATAACACTTGGCGGAGGTAAAAATTGGAAATTTTCACCATAAGGAATACTGAAAAATATATTTACCACTGCATGACATTGTATTATTGCATGCAAATTGTCACGCCTTGCTGTGACACCTGGGTTTGTTTGTCCTGTTGTGGTGCTTTTCTTCCTGCCATCTTTATTTACTGTGTTTTTCTGTGCAGAGCCGTGAACTATGAGGTGGGCGGAGTTGCTGGAGGAGCGCAGCTGATCCTCATCAGTCTGCTTCCTTTTTTAACCCACCTGTGGCGACTGGATGGCATTTGGTGATTCTCACTTCTGGCTCCGACTCCAGCTGTCGTGCCATCCAGTCTCGCCGAGCCAGTCTGATGCACTTCACGTAACTCTGCCAGTCTAGTTTTTGCAATTGTGATTATATTTTTGCGCAGTGCTTTTCGGTTTGACTCAGCACCGTAGTCTTTAGTTTATTTGCTACAAAGGACAACAGTAAATATATTTTTGCCACTCAACTCCTGTCGTTCCGGTTGCTTTGTGTAATCCAGTCGTGCTAAAGACGCAGGGCGTCACAGAATCACCAAGTCGGTTAAATGGATTCCACAGAGGAAGATCAGGTTCAGCTAGCTCTTAGAGCCCATGGTCAGCGAATTAGTCACCATGAACAGACATTAAATAACTTCACTACGCTCGTATTGCCTGTGTTATGGAGGTTCCCTTGGCGGCAAAGACCCCGGTTCTGCTCTCTTCAGGAGACCCCGCTGATGCCCAGGCCACCCGATACCCTCTCCGGGAACCTAATATTCCTCATCCGACCAGGTATGGAGGAGACTTGGGCCAGTGTCAGCTCTTCATCCATCTGTGTTCCCTGATCTTCGCCCAGCAGCCGAATACTTACGTCACTGATTTGGCGAGAGTGGCGTACATGCTTAGCCTACTCTCCGGGCGTGCCGCAAGTTGGGCCATGGCGGTATGTGCCAATAGAACCGAGCTCCGCTCCAGTAGGCCCCTGTTCACCGCCAAACTGAGGAACGTATTTGATCACCCGGTTAGAGAGAGAGAGGCCAGCGGCCGCCTCCTCGTCATTCGCCAGGGTGCGTCATTGGTGGCGGATCACTCTTTCTCTTTCCGGATCCTGGCGGCAGAGAGCGGCTGGAACGAGAAGGCTCTGCGAAGTGTCTACTTGGCTAGCCTTCATTCTCGTCTTCAGGACAAACTGGCAGCTCGCGATGAGACTCGCACCTTGGAGGAACCTATTCACTCTCCATCCGCCTTGACAACCGCTTCCTTCCGGTAATCATCATTAGGTTGTTGATTTTTTTGTGATGCCTTCACGCTCTGCTCCCATAGTACTGGGGCTTCCATAGCTTACAGAGGTTCTTGAAATTTGCTAACTTTTCCCGCCGCTTTATAGGGGACTTCAGTAAGGTGGCGGAACCTCTGAATAAGCTTACACCGCCAAGGGTTCCTTTTTCTTGGTCCCCGGAGGCCAACCGTGCTGTTGTACACCTCAAATCCTGTTTTACTTCAGCACCAGTGCTCATTCACCCTAACCCGTCTCTTCCTTTTGTTGTCGAGGTTGACGCGTCGGACAGCGGAGTCTTGGCAGTGCTCTCCCAGTGTTCCAATGCCAATCAGACTCTGCACCCCTGCGCCTTTTTCTCTCGACGTCTCTCCCCTGTAGAGAGAAACGATGACATTGGTAACAGAGCTGGCTGTTATCCTTGCCCTGCAAAAATGGAGGCACTGGCTAGAGGGCGCCAGAAATCCTTTTGTCATTTACACGGATCATCGTAACCTGGCATACATTCGCTCCGCCCAGCGTCTCAATCTGCGCCACGCTAGATGGGCCCTCTTTCTCACGAGATTCAACCTCTGCACCACCTTTCGCCCTGGATCTCGCAATGGGAAGACAGATGCCTTGTCCAGGATGTTTTCACCAGCAGTGGAGGACAACCCCCTGAGACCATCCTTCCCCAGTCCAGGATCCTGGGAGCCTTGCAGTGGGAGATCGAGAAACGTGTGGTGGAGGTCTCCAGGGAGACCCCCGTTCACATTGACTTCCCCCCTGGGCGCTTGTTGGTCCCGGCAGCGTTGCGCTCGGAGGTCCTGGTGTGGGCTCACTGCTCCAAAATTGCTTGCCACCCAGGAACCAGACGGACCGCTTTCCCCCTCGCCCAGCGGTTCTGGTGGCCGACCTTGCTTGCGGACACTAGGAGCTTTGTGGCTGCCTGCTCCGTCTGCGCAAGGAGCAAATCCTCCCACCAGGCACCAGCGGGCCTAAGCAGCGGGCCTGCTTAGGCCTCTTCCCATTCCTTCTCGTCCGTGGTCACACGTTGCGCTGGATTTTGTTACCGGACTTCCCTCCTTCAGAGACTTCACAGTCATTCTCACCATTGTGATTCTCCAAGTTCACTCATTTTGTCCCCCTCCGCAAGCTCCCATCCGTCTTAAGGACTGCCAAGTTATTAGTCCAGCACGTGGTTCAACTGCATGGGATCCCTCTGAAGGTTGTGTCAGATAGGGGTCCTCAATTTTCTTCCGCCACCTGGATGGCTTTCTGTAAGAGTCTGGGGGCCACAGACATCAGGCTACCACCCTCAAACTAATGGACAGTCAGAGCGCGCCAACCAGTAATTGGGGGCAGCGCTGAGATGTGTTTGTCAGCAGTGCCCGTCTTCCTGGTCCTTTTACATTCCTTGGGTGGAGTATGCTCATAACACGCTCATCTGCTCCTCTACAGGATTATCTCCCTTCCATGTGTTTCATAGCTTTCAGGCCCCCATCTTCCCCTCCCAAGAGGAAGGAGGTTCCGTCCCCTTCTTGACCACCTTTCTTTGCCGGTCCAATTAGGTGTGGCGCAACACCAGGGCGGCTCTGTCACGTAACGCCAAGCGGAACCAAAGACTTGCTAACTGCCACCACAGGCCTGCACCCATTTACTAGCCAGGTCAGAAAGTATGGCTGTCTGCCCGGGACGTTTCGCTGGCAGCGGAGTTGCGGAAACTGGCGGCCATATTTATTGGCCCTTTTGTGGTGGAGCGGGTAATCGACCCGGTGAATGTCAGTCTCCCCGCATCGGTCAAGCGCCCTCCGGTGGTCCAAGTTTCTTCCATCAAGCCGGTTACGTTCTCCCCCTTAGTCCTTCACTGGGGTCGCCACCACCACCCTTGCAAGTGGAGGGCCATCCAACATTTATCGTCAAGGCTATCCTGGACGCCAGGGGGCGCGGTAGGGGTGTGCAGTTTCTGATAGACTGGGAGGGCTATGTTCCTAAGGACCGTTCTTTGATTTCCCGGTCACTCGTTATTGACAAGTCCCTTATCACGGATTTCTAAGCAAGTTTCCAGACAAGCCAGGTGCACCGCCAGGGGGTGTTGGTTGATTTGGGTGGGTGGATGGGTGGGGGTGGGGCGAGGGTGGGAGTGTGGGGGTTACTGTCACGCCTTGCTGTGGGTTTGTTTGTCCTGTTGTGGTGCTTTTCTTCCTGCCATCTTTATTTACTGTGTTTTTCTGTGCAGAGCCGTGAACTATGAGGTGGGCGGAGTTGCTGGAGGTGCGAAGCTGATCCTCATCAGTCTGCTTCCTTTTTTAACCCACCTGTGGCGACTCGATGGCACTTGGTGATTCTTACTTCTTGCTCCTACTCCAGCTGTCGTGCCATCCAGTCTCGCCGAGCCAGTCTGCTGCATTTCACGTAACTCTGCCAGTCTAGTTTTTGCAGCAATTGTGATTATATTTTTGCGCAGTTTTTTTTTGGTTTGACTCAGCACCATAGTCTTTAGTTTATTTTCTACAAAGTACATCAGTAAATATATGTTTGCCACTCACCTCCTGTCGTTCCTGTTGCTTTGTGTAATCCAGTCGTGCTAAAGACGCAGAGCGTCACACAAATATAAATAATATTTTATTAATAATGTATGTAAACCAAATAAGACGGTATTGTGGCCAATTTGTGGCATGTGGCTGTTTTTTTGGCCTGTGGCACATCTGAAAATATATATAGAAATATAATAAAAATAGGCGTTTTACGAGTATTACATTGTAATGTTATGAAAAATAGAATGCCATGTTAGTAACATGAAGTTGAAATATCAAACAAAAAAGTTGTAATACGAAAAACAAAACAACAAAAGTTGGAACATTAGGCTGCAGACAAGGCAATAAAGTAAAAGTTTTATGTATAAAATTTAAACTAAATAATTTTTTTCTAACTCCTAAAAAATGTGTGTAATTTGTGGCAAATTTGGTTGCAGAAAAAGTGATTTAAAGAGAATCAAACTATTGTGTTACTAAATTCATAATGTCAGAAGAAAGTTGAAATAGCTGGAAAATTAATAAAACTGCAGAAATAAATTAAAAAAGGTTTAATTTTATGAGAATAAAAAAGCTCTAGTGGGGGGACACATTTTACAAGAATAAAGTAAAATGTCATGAGGACAAGTAATGTCATTTTAGTTTAAATGTGTATATATACAATCTGATAATAAGTTTTCTTTTCAGAATGTCTGGACACCCCTGGGTTAGGGTTAGGTTTCGGGATCGGGTTAGGGTATACATGTTTGTGTGTCTTGGACCTGAGCATGATTTGGTAAACCTCAGCTGCCTTTCTTGGGAAGTAAAATCTCCGAGCTCCAAGACAAATTCCAGCCATTTGAATGTTGATTCGCATGTTCTTAATACACGCAAACACCTCGGTAATCCCGTCTACCTTCTCATTATGGCTTGGGAACGAAATAAGACCCAGAAAGTAGCAGCATTCCTCCGAGCAGATCAGCAATACAATGCTGGAGATGATCGAGTCTTAGTGTCAATACATCAGCCCAGAAAATTACCTCCTCTCTGCTTGGCCTACTTTAATCTCTCGCCCTGTATAGAAGGAGGCGACCGCTCCTCCGTCCTATTGATGACATAAAATAGCTTTTGCCGCCTTGATTGACAACTTTGTCCACCTGACAAAATGTAAGGCGGCGAGCGGACAAAAACAGATCAGGGATTCTTTTTGGACTCAATCTTGCGCGGCACAATTACATTTTCTCTCCCGCCATCTTCCTTTATTGTATCAGGCGACTTCTTTTGCAGGAGTGTTTTATTGTGCCTTGTGCTGCTGCATGGGTGCTCAGATGTGCACTTCATAATGGCTGGAGAAAAAAAAATCCCCAATATTTCTTTGAGCCTAACGATCATTTGTGAGCCGAGCAGTTTGCTTATGCCAGCATTATTGTGATGCCGCAGACGCCAACGATCTTCGAGCACCTCAGGGTGATGGTGTGGACTGATACACAGGTTCCTACCCCCTATTTGAAATAAGCATGGGTCCAATTAGCGATGTGCGTATGTGTGAGTGGTGAGAATAGACTAAACTACTACATTCTCAAGGACAGTTAGGACCTCTCTACATGAAAAGGTTGGGCAGGCAAATAACGTATTTTCTGGACTATAAGATGCAACTTTTTTCCCACGCTCTCAACCCTGCAGCTTATGCAACACTTTTTCGCTACGGCTAAAACGGCGTATTTCTAGATTTCTAGATTAAAAGTCAGAATTTTATGAGAAAATAGTAATTTTAGGAGATGAAAGTCATAATATTACGTGATTAAAAGTCGTAATTTTACAAGAAAAAAGTCATAATGTTGCGATATTAAAAGACGTAATTTTATGAGATTAAAAATGGTAATATTACGTGATTAAAACTCTTAATTGTACGAGAAAAAAGTCGTAATATCACGAGATTAAAAATTTTAATTTCGTGAGAAAAAAGTTGTAATTTTACGAGAAAAAAGTCGTAATATTGTGAGATTAAAAGTTAAAATATTACGGGAAAAAAGTCGTAATTTTACGAGAATAAAACTTATAATTTTACAAGAAAAAAAGACTTAATATTACCTTTGACCCTGGCCAAAGGTCTCACACGACCCTGTGTTTACAGCTGCCTCGGGCAATGCCTGTTAAGATGGGAGTGTTAAAGAATTGTCGTAAAGTCGTAACTTTATGAGAATAAAAGTGGTAACTTTATAGGCCTGGCCTGAGACTACTATGAAACGGGGAGCTCTTTGTGGCGGGGTGGGGTACTAGAAAGTACCGGTGAGATGATACTAACCCATGCTAATCTGTTTAAAAAAAAGTCCTAAAAAAAACGTAAAATATAGCGTAGTTCTTCAGGAAGGAGGGAAACTTTCCTCTGGTTTCGGACAAGTTTTACTTTTTCTAATAAATGAACGACGTTATAGTTGTAATTTACGACTTCCATCCATCCATCCATCCATTTTCTTCCGCTTATCCGAGGTTGGGTCGGGGGGGCAGCAACCTAAGCAGGGAAGCCCAGAGGTCCCTCTCCCTGGCCACTTCGTCCAGCTCTTCCCAGCGGATGTCGAGGCGTTCCCAGGCCAGCTGAGAGACATAGTCTCTCCAACGTGTCCTGGGTCTTCCCTGAGGCCTCCTACCGTGTGGACGTGCCCTGAACACCTCCCCAAGAAGGC
>QODF01000145.1:8816-195425 GCA_024372805.1 Oostethus manadensis | reverse complement strand
CGGCAAGGCAAACCAAACTCTGACACCGGTCATACAGGGAACGAACCGCCTGGATTAGGTGGTCCGATACCCCATATTCCAGGAGCACTCCCCACAGTATTCCCCGAGGAACACGGTCGAATGCCTTCGCCAAGTCCACAAAACACATGTAGACTGGTTGGGCAAACTCCCATGCACCCTCAAGAACCCTGCCGAGAGTATAGAGCTGGTCCACAGTTCCACGGCCAGGACGAAAACCACACTGCTCCTCCAGAATCCGAGATTCGACTATTTGGCGGATCCTCCTCTCCAGAACCCCTAAATAGACCTTACCGGGGAGGCTGAGGAGTGTGATCCCACGATAGTTAGAACACACCCTCCGGTCTCCCTTCTTGAAAAGCGGGACCACCACCCCGGTCTGCCAGTCCAGGGGCACCGACCCCGACGTCCACGCAATGCTGCAGAGTTGTGTCAACTAAGACACGCCCACAGCATCCAGAGCCTTAAGGAACTCCGGGCGGATCTCATCCACCCCCGGGGGCCTTGCCACCAAGGAGGTTTTTGACCACCTCGGTGACCTCAGCCCCAGAGATAGGCGAACCCGACTCAGAGTCCCCAGGCACTGCTTCCATGTTGGAAGGCGTGTTGGTGGGATTGAGGAGGTCTTCAAAGTATTCCCTCCAACGGTCCACAACATCTCGGGTCGAGTTCAGCAGCACACCGTCCCCACCATACACGGTGTTGACTGTGCACTGCTTCTCCCTCCTGAGACGGCGGATGGTGGTCCAGAATCACTTTGAAGCCATCCGGAAGTCGTTTTCCATGGCCTCTCCAAACTCCTCCCATGTCCGGGTTTTTGCCTCAGCGACCGCCAGAGCTGCAGACTGCTTGGCCTTCAGGTACCTGTCAGCTGCCTCCAGAGTCCCGTGGGCCAAAAGGGCCTAATAGGACTCTTTTTTCAGCTTGACGGGATCCCTCACCACTGGTGTCCACCAACGGGTTCTGGGATTACCGCCACGACAGGCACCGACCACCTTATGGCCACAGCTCCGATCGGCCGCATCGACAATGGAGGCACGAAACATCGCACACTCGGATTCAATGTCCGCTGCCTCCCTCGGAACATGGTCAAAGCTCTCCCGCAGGCGGGAGTTGAAACTCCTTCTGACATTTACGACTTTATTCCTGAAATCTGATGATTTTAATAGTCCCATTTTTTCCATAAGCCGCGGATAGAAACGTTGTGAAATAGAAGATTTACACAGAAAGACTTTGTAAATGCCCTTCCGCCCCGAACTCCCGTCCCGGGTCGTTGCCGGGCTGGGGGCCAAGCTGGCTAAGGGTGCGTTTAAAAACATAGTCTGGGCACGCGTGTTGCTGGAACACTTGCATTTAGTCAGTCCAGAATTCGAACTCACCCAAAGTGGCACAAAAATCCATAAACACTGCGCTTCGTTATTAAAGCCGCAAGGTTCTACGGGAGAGAAAAAGTAGCAGCTTGTAGTCTGAAAAATACGTTTATAATAAAAAGTGTGCCTGGTAGCCCTGCGACCACCCCCGTCATAATGCCGTGCCCCCCTAGGGCGTGCACCGCCAGTTTGACAACCACTGCTCTAAAACATGATAAGAAAAGAACATTCCCTACAAGCAAAAAAGTTTTTTCTGTAGCTAAAAGCATGCATGGCAAAAAAAAACCTATTGTAAGGTGAAACCAAGACTCTCACACGTACAGTAAAACATACGCTTGTTATGGCAGCAACCACCGTGTTTAAATCCAGAGCGAGATTAATGATTAAGAATTCATTAATAAATGAATAAGTCATTACATTTTACATATTAGGCGCTGCGATATTACTTTTCTGAGCGCTAACAAGCCATCTTAGGAGTGTCTGAGGAGATCTTCTATCACTTACAAAATACATCATACTGTATCTACTAAGACAGAAGATGGTCCTTTTACAGCACGGGGGTCCAAACTTATTCCAACGAGGGCCACATAGTAAAAATGAAAGGATGCAATTTGCCACTTTGATATTTCTTAAAGCAACACGTGTGGATATGCTAAGAAGTCCCAGCTAGTATGTGATATACCGTAAGTGAAAAATCCTGTTATTCTTATCAGCTTCAGCATTTGCTCTTTTTTCCCCATTTCTGCTGTTTTTTGTATTTTCTATTTTTTTTAAAGCTTTCTCCTCGCAATACTTAATTTTCAAAATGTTAAGACTTTGTTCAAAAATTATTCATCATAATTTTCCATCATAAAAATGATAAAGATATTTGGGCCGCACGGTGGTCGAGTGGGTAGCACATTGGCCTCATAGTCCCGAGGTTCAGGGTTGAAATCTCCGCTGGGCATCTCTGTGTGGAGTTTGCATGTTCTCCTCCTGCGTGTGTGGGTTTTCTCCGGGTACTCCGGTTTCCTCCCACAATCCAAAAACATGCTTGTTAGCTTAATTAGCCATTTTAAATTGTTCATAGGTATGAATGTGAGTGTGAATGTTTGTTTGTCAATATGTGCCCTGTGATTGACTGGCAACCAGTCCAGGATGTACCCCGCCTCCCGCCCACAGTCAGCTGGGATAGGCTCCAGCATACCCACGACCCTAATGAGGATGAGCGGTATAGAAAATGGATGAAGTAATGATAACGATATTTGTTTCTCATATTACAACTTAAAAAAACAACAACATATTTTTCTTCCACATCTCTACTCTATGCTATTAAAATTTCAACCTTTTTTCTTTTAATATTTTTTATTGTAATAAAATTACAATTTTTTCCATTTCCACTGTATTTTCCAACTATTCCAAATTTCTTCTTGTAAATTTGTAAAATTTCTTTTCATAATTATGACTTTATTCTCATAACATTATATTTTTTCCTGCAATGTAATTTTTAAAAAATTCCCTTCTTCTAGTATTCTGACTAGGAGTGATGTATATTTTTTCTATATATTCCAAATTATATTTCCAAATTTGTGCTAGTAATATGTGATTTTTCATCATAATACTACTATGTTATCCTTGTAAAATTGTTTTTTAACAATTTGATAATATTTTGACTTAATTTTACTAATTTCTTCTGACATTTCTGTATCTTTTTGGAATAA
This sequence comes from Oostethus manadensis, assembly GCA_024372805.1. Taxonomy (NCBI): domain Eukaryota; kingdom Metazoa; phylum Chordata; class Actinopteri; order Syngnathiformes; family Syngnathidae; genus Oostethus; species Oostethus manadensis. Next base: position 192,337 of record QODF01000145.1, on the reverse strand, counting down.
GATGGTGGGCTGTAAAAGCCCCTCAGGCCGCACATTGGACACTCTGTTTGTTTTGTGACAATGAAGCTCCCCTATTATGCGGAAAAAATTTACTTATTTGCTCCACTTTGGAGAAAACAGGTCCTCAAATGGTGGCTTTTCAAGTTTTGGGCTCCCTTCTCAGGCTTTGCTACACATCTTAAAACGGCGTCTGGAGTTCTGCCAACTATCCGTCACTAGGTTTGATCACGTCGGTGAATACGCTAACCTAGCCTGATGTTGCTTTTTGCCAATGAAAAATACAATAAAAAGGGACCTTAAAAAATAAACACTTTGACGGACAGGAAGCTGAAGACTGTAATGTTTAGTGCATGTTGTCAAGTTCTCTGTTAGCAGGGTATGGCGTGATCCAGCCAGCTGATGGGTAAGTGTGTTTTGCGTTTTCATCTGTGCCAAGGGCTTTATACGTCCTGCGAGAGGCCGGTATCGGTGGCGGCATTCCCGCCCCCGACCCCGCCTTCTGCAACCCGCCGCCCGCCAACACAATCCTGTGTGAGCCATTTCCATTAAGCCACGGCTGAACCTTTTTTCATGATTATATGTGACCTTTACAAAAGGTTAGTTGTAGTGCTGCGCCGCCGTTATCATTGTTCTCCCAACTGAGACAAGCGAGTAGCGGCATCGCTGGCGCTATAATATCGTCAGGCGCCGGGCGCTAAAGCAGGGGCGAGTCAAGCGAAACGGGGGTTGAGTCCTCTCAAAATGTTTATTTGACAGCTATACAGCTTTGCTATGTTATAGACGATGGAGCAAACCAATAGGATTAAAAGCTCTGTCTTGACATGCAATGCTTTTTATTCCTTAAATGTAATCTGCTGAGAAAAAAAGGAGTCCTGCTATTACTTTATGGGCCGGACACAATTTGGGCATCCGGCCCTGAGGGAAGAAACTTCTGGGACGGGAGCTTTTTTGCTATTCCAACTGGGGATTAAAGTTAAGGGGATACTCATCTTAAAAGATAGAATTAGGTTAGCGCTCACGCAGAATATTGTCGTCGCCGAATGAGAACGAAAAAAAGAAAACGAGACAAAGGTTTGTCCGTTTGCTGTGACCTCGATATATCACACTGCTGGGGTTCTCTTCTTCTTGGGCAGGGGGAAACTTTGAAGAAGTTTGTTGGGAGCTGGAAAGTTTCTAGGAACAGAGCATCGACAGACTTGTAAAACCAACCGACCCTCTCCGGACCTCACACTTGGGAAGTCCGACAGGTTGGGGTTTGTCTAGGAAGTTCTACTTCATTGTTTGTTTAATAGCTAACAAAAAGAAGCCTTCACTGATGCATAATCAGTCTCTGGCATTCTGGCTGGCAGTCACTGAGTCATGGAAGTCAAGGACTGGTTTTTTGGATTTCCTTTTTAGACTCTCTGAGGGAAGTTGCTTTCGAACCAAAATGGAACCTAAGAGATAGAACCTAATGATTAGACATTCTTCGTCCCATCCATCCTTTTTTTTAATGCTTATTTGGGATTGGGTCGCAGAGGCAGCGGCCTAAGCAGAGAAGCCTAGAATTCCTTCTCCCAAGCTGCTTTGTCCATCTCCTCTCGGAGGATCTTGAGGTGTCCTGGGTGCAGCTGAGAGACATAGTCTCCCCAATGTGTCCTGGGTCTTCCTTGAAACCTCCTAATGGTTTGGTGTGCCCCCAACACCTCACTAGGAAGGTATCCGGGAGGCATCCGGATCAGATGCCCAGGTCACCTCACCTGGCTCCTCCCAATGACAAGCAGCAGCTCTATGCTGAGTTTGTCCCTGATGGCAGTGCTTCTCGCACTCTCTCTAAGGGAGAGCCCAGCCAGCCTACGCAGGAAACTCATTTCGGCCGCCTGTACCCCCAACATTGTCTTTTTGGTCACTACCCAAAGCTTGTGAGGAAATGAAGGTCAACCAAGCCTTTAGAGTCAGCTCCCTCTTCACCATGATGAGGCATTCTACTTGAGTATAAATGACTCAGACCTTCTTCCAAACTTGGACCCAATGACCTAGGTCTTGGCTTTGCATTGAACCACATAACCTAAGGCCTTGGTTAAGACCTGGAGCAGATGCTTTGAGTCTTGGTCAAAATATCAATTCACGAATTCAATTAATCTCCCATACTCGCTGTGTGTGTGGTCTACAAAGCATATAAACACCACAGCTCTGTAATTAGCATCAGGTTAATACATAATGGTATTGAAAGCTGTGGCTGTAGGCAACCTACTAATGTAGTAGCTGCATTTGAAGTATGAGTGGTCAGCATCCAGCAGCTTTATCTACCTCTGCATGTGGTTTAAAACATTGTACTACTCAGCTTGTGAGTGTTAGGCTTGCTGTATGGTTGTTTAGGATGAACTCAAACTCTGCCATGCACTCCAAATCATTATTAACTCATTCAATCTCAGCCACTTTTCAGTACTGGCCATTTTAGAACATTTTGATTCATCTCTGAAGGGACACAGAATATTGTGTCCTATGGCTGTATAAACGTGGATACTTAGACTCCAGTCTTTTATCAGAAAAAAGTGTGTTTATGGCATTTTTTTTGTTCCTCAGCACATACATTGGTGTGAAAAACTATTTGCCCCCTTCCTGACTTGTTATTCTTTTGCATGTTTGTCACACAAAATGTTTGTGATCATCAAACATTTTTTTAAATTAGTCAAAGATAACACAAGTAAACACAAAATGCAGTTTTTAAATGAATGTTTTTATTATTAAGGGAGAAAAAAATCCAAACCCACATAGCCCTGTGTGAAAAAGTAATTGCCCCTGCACCTAATAACTGGTTGGGCCACCCCTAGCAGCAATAAATGCAATCAAACGTTTGCCATAACTTGCAACAAGTCTTTTACACGCTCTGGAGGAATTTTGGCCCACTCATCTTTGCAGAATTGTTGTAATTCAGCTTTATTTGAGGCTTTTCTAGCATGAAGCGCCTTCTTAAGGTCATGCCACAGCATCTCAATGGGATTCAGGTCAGGACTTTGACTAGGCCACTCCAAAGTCTTCATTTTGTTTTTCTTTAGCCATTCAGAGGTGGATTTGCTGGTGTGTTTTGGGTCATTGTCCTGCTGCAGCACCCAAGATCGCTTTAGCTTGAGTTGACAAACAGATGGCCGGACATCACACAGGGCCATGTATATTTGGAGTTTTTTCCCTCCCTTAATAACGTAAATCTTAATTTAAAAACTGCATTTTGTGTTCAATTATGTTATATTTGACTAATAGTTAACTATTTTTTACGAGCAGAAACATTTAAGTGTGACAAACATGCAAAAAAGTCAGAAAGAGGGCAAATAGTTTTTTTCAGGCCACTGTAGGTAAGTTTCAGGAAAGTATCAGTTCCCGACAAAAAAAGGTTGGTATCTTTTCACCAAGAAAACGTTTTTGGTGCAAAGGTAAATTTCAAGCATAGCTTTCACTTTGGAACAAACCATAACATGAATAGCACCGAGAAAGGGTTGTTTCACATCAAAATAGCAATTTATTGGCAAACATTTTTGAATGCACTTCTGCCCCCTACTGGCCGTTCTTATGGTTCGAAACTGCTCCGGACTCACATGCATTCCTGCGGAGTTGCGTCATCACTTCTTTTAGCCCATCACGGCAAAAAAAAACACGTAAAATGCGTAAAATACATTTTTGGTAGTGAATGAGTTAAAGGTTAAACATATGTAATGAGTTAATAACAGCCTCTCTCCAATTGTCGCAGTTTCGGTAAATAATGTAAATGCCCCAGGTGTAAGAAATTCAGGCTAATACAGAAGTCATGTGATTACACTCCATCCTCCCCATCCTTCCTTCAGACCATGTCACATCCTAAGACAAAAAGCCAACTTGTCACATTCGCAGACGTGGATGTCCACCATCTGTCCCCGAAGGTGACGCGGTGTCGCAATGGAGACGCCTCCCGAGCGACGAGCGAAAAGCCATTTGGGTGAGCGACGGCGCTATTGTCGCCCCCCCCACCCCCCTTTCGTCGCTTCTCCCACTGTTAAAAAGCTGGAGGCATATTCATGAGGGAAGCGTAATTAGCCAGTCAGGATTTGGATGGCTTCCAGATAGATGACTTATTATTGCCATTATTGATTTTTTTCTTCTGCCTGCTATGAGCGCTGCTATCTGGGATTAATGCTGTTAGAATTTAGAATCCCGACACCATCTTACCACTTAGTCCCATGATGAATGGTGTTAGGCAAAATCGTTTTGCGCTGACACTCACTTACTTCCACTCATTTTATGTACTTTGCTTGCCTTATTAAGGCTCTTACCACCGGCTTAATTGCCTGTTTAGAATTCTCCTCTTTGTGACCTGGATGTGTTTTATTTGGTGAGGGTAATTAAGTTACCTGTAAATATCTTTGCCGGAGCGACCATCCATCTCTGTTATGTGTCTAGCCCCATTTTGCTTTTAATTAATTTAATGGCTGCCGTGTCTGGAAACTATTAACCTCAATGAAAGCAAGAGGAGACATTGGTTTCACCAACGCGTCCACGGAGATTCACACCGATTCCACCTGTGAGCGAGTAGGAGGAGTCTCTTATTTGCCGCTTCGGCACCAAGCGTGTCGGTACACATTTTTACTTTGCGAGTCGGGCCTGAGACCAACTCTGGATGGACAAAGTAGGTCGCCTCATACTGTTATTAAAACTTGACACCCCGACTCCCATATTTCTCACACAGTTTGGGGAAGGTTTGTCTCTGCTCCCTCTCAGGTCCATAAAGGCCTGCTTGGATGAGTTTGGGCCAACATCAGTGATCTCTGACCTCACAAATCAAGGGTGGGTCTAAACATAGGTGGCATCAAACAGAACAACACCCTTGCTCACGGGGCAACGAAACAAAAACACAAGACATCCACAGCAAGTTAACGCATCGCACAAATCACCAACATAACACATGAAACTCTTGAAAATTTCCAAATGCCCACAAGGTATGCCGGGGAGTCCGGCTACAACAACAATATTAACTATGAACAAAACATTTGATATCACACGTGTGTGAATTCCTCATTGTTTACTTCTCTGATGACCTCCTCAACATATTTTGCAATCTAGCAAAAATGCGGTAAAAACACAGCAAAATGTTGGGAGTACCACAGGCTACCCGGCATGCCTTGCGACAGGGATATATGGGTGCTTTTTGGCATGGGTGTTGTGCGTAGATATTTGTTTGTATGCCCAGATGGTGCAGTAGGTAGGTTATGTTGTGTGTCGTGTGTGCTGACGTGTTGTGTTGTTTGGATGGCTTTTTTGTACAAGCTACAGAGTTCACTACTCAGGCGTGCCTCAACAGCACTGCAAGTCATGTTGTCGGCTACACTTTCCATGTTAAAGGGAATTAAGAAATGCCCAGTGGGCCGGATTAAGACACTTGGCGGGCCTGATGTGGCCCGTAGGCTGCAATTTATCCACCCTTGTCACAAATTCCACAATCAAAATTTTTGCAGAACATTTTTCCAGAGGAACTGTCCTAATCCTTAATCCCTCGTTTGTTGCGGTTAATTGATTAGCATTTCTGATTTATATGGCAATTTGAACACCTCAAAATATGACAATTAAACAGAACTTCAATTCACCATCCACTTTACCGGCTGATGTATAATAAGCAGTAAATATCTAAGGCTAAATAAGAGACAGGACTGGCACATTCAACATCTTAAAGGCAGTAGACTACTAACAAACGGTCTTCTGCGACAGCGGGTTTCAAATACACACCGTGCCGCATAACAAAAACCCTTCAGGATAATAGCGCAAGATTATTTTTGTTGCAAGTTGCAAAGATGGGATGGAAGGCAGACAGCAGCTTGACAAAAATAAAACAAACCCACAAATGGAACTTTAGTTATGTTGAAAGGCAAAATGAATATCAATTCGCAGGTGAACATACCACCAAAATACCACAAAACATGATCCAGCAAATTTTTCAGGGAGTATAGGGAGACCTTTTGGTATTATAACCTCTGAGGGGTGGGGCTTACTGTGCCACACTTTCAAAACCCCTGCATTCAAGCATGCAGCGGATGCACAGAAACAAGTTCTTGGCTTATTAGTGCATTGTCTAAGAAAGAAATACGCCATAGGAGCCTCCCTCGGGACGCGGGGTTGCAGAAGCGGCCCTTTAGGGTACTGTGGTAAAACCAAGATGACACTTAACTGCTCTAGTGGGTCTTTTTAGGGGCTGAAAATGCATTCATCAACTTTAACAAAGGATGGAAGGCAAGTGTCTATTTTGTAACAGTGTGTCATGCTAATGCTTTCCTAGAGCCCTCTTCCACTGTATGTCTTTTATATAACACAAGATGACGTCCTTTGCAATTTTGCAGTCTTTTCTCATCAGCACTACATTTCTATTCGACAGCTTTCATACAGAAAATGCATTTCACCAGGGAAGCAATTTAGAATAACATAATACACAACTGTCAAGGGGTCAATCTGCACAGTTTACACACTGTGTACAAATCATGTTCCGCAGAGGTGTTCCATAATGAAAATGTTTGCTCTTTGAATGCGACGGGGCTGCAAAGTGAGGATAAATACGTGTTATGAAAATATGAAAGAGCATATATATATATATATATATATATTGAAGGCGATATTGGCAGTTGTGGCCGTGATGTGTGTTTACAGTCCAAAGGACGGCGGGGATGGCCTTCTACCCATTAAAGGTCCTGCTTTAACACAGGAGGAGGAAATACTTGCTTTGATTTCCTTCAGGCTTCTTTTTTCCGCTCTCTGAGCACAATGAATGAAAACGCAAGAGAGAAAAACACAAGCACACACACACACACACACATATATAAATATATATACAAATACACACTACTCGTGCAACACAAGCATCTGGGAGATTTTTTTTGGCAGCGAAAAGTTCCCCGCATTACCGAGTGACCTTGCACCGCGCCGTAGAACATGATGGATGCCCGACTGCAGTGCAGCATGACAAGAGGATTGATTGTGTTGAACAAGCAGCTTTATGCTTAACACTGTGGCGCTCGCCTTTCGGTGCAGAGTTGAAACATTATACAGGAGATCATCGCAAATCCATACTTATTGCAGTGCAGTGTCTCTTCCACATGTTCTTCTGTTTGAAAGTATCTCCACCGCCAACAACACAAAGCGGGGGGATTGTGGGAGGAAGGATAAATGACTATCAAGGTTTATTTTCAAGCAAATTCCACATTTGTTTTGAATAAATCAAGCATTTTCTAGTATAAAAATGGGCAAACAAATTAAAATACAAATATCCGGTGTTCAGAAGATGCAACAAATACACTGTGAATGACAGCAATGTTACTGTAACGTTCAGTGAGACACACAAGCACCAGAGTTGACAGGCACAATAATTCCCAACATGGAATACTTTAGGGAAATGTATGTATCACCAAACCAACACACACTCTAGCCATATTTAATACAATTTTCCCATAAAAATAATAAAAATCCAATGATCCGCTCCAGAAAGCATGCCACCCGTTTGTACAGTTTTGAGTTAATTGTAAGGGGATTTGGAAGACCTAGGTCCGAATCTCCGTGGAGTTTGCATGTTCTCCCTGTGCGTGGGTTTCCGGGTTCGCCGGTTTCCTCCCACATTCCAAAAACATGCACATTAAGTTAATTGGCGACTAAACGACGGTAAATTGCCCATAGGTATGAATGTGATTGACTGGCGACCAGTCTAGGGCTCCAGCATACCCCCCACCACCCATCATAGAAATGGATGGATAAATGATGGACCATAAACATTAAAGGTTGCTTTTATCTTCAATGAAGTCGGGATTTTTGAACAAAGGCACAATGTGGCAGCACGATCAACATAATTTTATTTCTTCCAGAGTTATTTATTGAATTCAACAGCATTTTTCAACTCAAGCCTCAGCTTTTCTTTTGAAAGTAAAAAGTAGCAAGAGCCAGGATGTTGTTAAAGAAGGTGAGAAATGCTATTGAAAAAAAAAAAAAAAATCATGTCGGGGCATCAAGTCTTTGTCTTGCGTCTTCAATGAAGATAAAAGTAACTTTAGAAGTTAATTTATCCCTTTCATTCATCACGTACGTGGATTTAGAATTGTTTTCCATCCATCCATTTTCTATGCCGCTTATCCCCATTAGGGTATGCTGGAGCCCAGCCCAGCTGACTTCGGGGGGGAGGCGGGGTACACCCTGGACTGGTCGCCAGTCAATAGCAGGGCAGACAAACATCCATTCACACTCTTCAATACAATTGCAGAACTATACATATTTGTTTTTGAGAATTGCTGCTTAATCCATCCTCCTCTCAGGTGTGGCATTTCAAGACAGACTGAGGCTGGCCACAATAAAAGGCCATGGCAAAATGAGCATCAAACATCTGTCTAATGCTTATAAAAGTGCGAAAAAGTGTGAGTATCGTGTCACCCGTGCATGTGAAGTACGACCCATCGGGGGCGCCACAAATTTCCACTTCCAGCAGCAGCAAGCTCTGCTTTCATGTAGCTCCAGCTAAGAGACGAAAGCAGCGGTGTGATACATCCTTATTTGAGATCCCTGATCCTTAATTGCACATGAGCAATTGCTGACTCTCATGCATGCAATGAGCAGATGTGTTCAGTGGCCGCAAGCGCTTTGCTCTGTGGCGAAGATGGGAAGGGGGCGTCGGGGTGTTCTCGCCGCAGGTGGCCCAAAGTTGCGGCGGTCCAAAAGGTGTCAGAGACAGCAGCGAAGCGACAAATAAATATTCCCCATGGTCTCATCACACATAAAAGCTACAGGCTATTATTAATCATTTAGCAGCTACGCTACTTTGGGTGGGCGCTCACGCGCGCTCGCTTCTCGCTGCGGCGCACTCTCGCTTACATTGGAATAATAAAGCTCTCCTCTCGTCCTCTACCAAAAAGGTCAGGGAACATCCTCGTCTGACGGCCACACCACAAGCGAGGCCGCCTCACATTTACACAGACTAATCAATTCCCTCCAGCGGGGGCCAAAAGTCGGGCGCCATGCTTTTTTTGTCCTTCGATATGAGCGGTTTATAGCATTGGAACAAAGGTAGGAACAATTGTACACTGGATCCAGTTTATAGCCCTATTTATTGCTCATGAAGTACTGGAGCTTAAATCAATCCTTTTCCTTTAACATGTTTTATCATTTTGAGGAGAAGAAGCAGAACACAAACCGGTCTATTGCAAAGTAAGCAGCCTTTCATCATCGGCCATTAAAGTTAAGGCAGGCACACTTCACTTCTTCTTATGCTTTGTTATTTGAACTGAAAATTGGTATTTCCTGAGGGAACACCTGGATGAAGGACACCATGGGCAAGCACCCTCAGGTGTAGCATGTACTGCAGATACTGTAAAAACAATGATAAATATTATCGGCCCGATATTGGCATAATAAATGCGATATCGGTAAAGTTTTTTTCACTGTAATGAAAACCAGTATGCCCAGGCATCGATCGGCCACTGATCATCATCGTCCGATTTTCCACAAACCCTCGCGAGATCAGCCTTTCAATGCACTTTCATGCTGGCATTTTTGCAGCCCACATTTTGTGCAGTGTCGTATCTTGACTAAGTAACATCTTTGGCGTTGTCATCTTCCCACTTTCTCCTCCAACAAACCAAGTTCCACACGGCAAACATGTTTGTTATGAACTGCCAACACATGCCGTGGGAAACTATACTACACGGGTACCACGGGTGAGTTCAATCATTCAAACGGCAGCCATGTGGCTAACATGCACGTGTGTGTGTGGCAGTCAGAAAGCTAAGCTAATATGCCAAAACAAACTTGAGTTCATCGGATGGGATGAAAAGCCTTTCACAGCAGTGGAAGACAGCGAGTCGGCAATTGCTTTTTCACGTACCCGGAAGTTGCACCAGCGTACTCTCACATCCAAAGTCTCCTTAAAGAAAGCATGTCATCCTATGGAAGTGTCACCATACAGTCATAAAGATGATTATTGATATTATGTTCGCTTTCTCCTATTAAAGTGATTTTCTGGTTTCTTTTTTCATATATCATTTAGACAGTATCGGGTGTCATGGGGCATTGTTAATAATTAGTAATTACATATTTTTTGGGTGCCTCGGCAGTCAAAGGACATTGGAATTTTCTTGTTTCTTGTTCATACGGTACCCAATAGCGATCATTATAAATAAAGTGGAGCAAACACATATTGGCATCGGTTGATATTGGAATTGGATATTGAGCGATGGACAATATCGGCATATTGGTTATTGGCAAAAAAGCCAATAAGGAACATCCCAAGGAAATACCAAAATAATACCCAATTCACGCCTCTATTAATCTTCTACTACTGCAGAGTGTGTCGGTTCCTCCTGATGTCCGGCCATTCATATTTGTCCACTAATCTGAGGTCGGTTCTTGGGGAAGCAGCCTAAATGGTAATTGCTAAATCAACTTTCATTTGTGCAGTCATTTGTCGTTTATAGCAATTAATTGGTTCCAGACCCGATCGGTATTAATGAATTTCCGCAATAAGGTTTCAATGTTAATAAACTGAATATTTTTGTGGTTAGAGGATAGAAAACATGTTTATGACTTTCGAAATATGGTTTTTAATATCATTAGAGCCCTCTAGACATGAAATAACACCCCTGTAAACTTCTGTTATTAATTGTTTACGCCACATTGCGCAGCTCTTATGCTGCAGGGACTCGGGGCGGCCTAGCCAGCAAGCTAGACAGCCAACAATCTACCGAGCTCGGCAGTTAGCCTCAAGCTTATTTTGTCTAATTTAATAAGCCAAAAACGTACCACTTCCACACAGGATGGGAGGAGAGTGTTTTTTTTTTCACTCTGTCAAGTTGGACATGTCATGGCTGGCTTCATGCAGTGTTACGGTAATGTAATGTGAGGTAACGTAATGTTTGGTGTCATTACCAGAATACTACATATGACTTGTATTTCAATATTTTTGGACTAAAAATAGGCTACAGTCTACCACAAAACATTAACCATTTATTAATTAATTTCTGAAACAAATGTGATGAAGCGATAATGAAACTGCGACATTGCAAGGGACTACTGCGACCTTTAAGTTACAGAAAGTACTTTGACGACGTTACCTCATTTACCTACTGAGGATACAGCATGAGGAGCAACTGGGGGTTCAGTAGCTTTGCCAAAACATCACGTCACGAGCAATTGAATCGGTAACCTTAAGGTTGGGAGACAACTTTACCACCTGAGCCACGCTGCCCTGGTGTGCCGCCCAGCACGAGAAGCCCAGACGTCCCTGTTTTCAGCTGCTTTGTCCAGATCCTCCCAGCGGATCCTGAGGTGTTCCCAAGCCAGCTGGGAGACATAGCCCCTCCAATGCATCCTGGGTCTTCCCTGAGGCCTTCTACCAATCAGACGTGCCCAGAACACCTCCCCAGGGTGGTGTCCGGGAGGCATTCTAAACAGATGAAGTCATCTCATTTGGTTGTACTTTGAGTTCCTCCTGGATAACAGTGCTTTTCATCTTCTATCTGAAGACTAGGTCACAATCAGTCTCCTACGGCCGGTCTACGTGCAAAAAACCCCACACGAAACAAATGAAGGGCGCTCATGTGAAGTGCTAAACTGTCCACAGACCAGCTGGAAAGGTCCTTTGCCATGTCATGTCATGACGTCGCACCAATCCACCTGTCAATCTGGTGATCCAGCTTCCACACTCGTGAGGAAGACCAGAGATAATTAAACTCCTCCTGGAGGTGCTGATTCTCAAACACTCCCGACAGCTTCACACTCGTCTGCAAACATATCCAGTGAGTGCTGGCCAGCAGTACTGCATCATCTGCAAAAAGCAGAGCCCCAATCGCGCAGCCACCAAACCGGATGCCCTCAACGCACTGGCTGGGCTTTGAAATTGGAATCGATGACAGCCCTGCCAGAGTCCAACCATCACAGCTGAACTGACACCCCGTGATGCATTTTTTAATTTGACGTATCATGAGTGGTCAGCATCCAGCAGCTTTACCAACCTCTACATGCGCTTGAAATTATTGCACTACTCAGCTCATGTGTATTAGTTGTTGTACGGTTTACCATGAACTCATCAGCGCTATTAATGCTGGCTGGCTGAGGAGATTCCGCCTACCGCTGTTACAACATTGGTTCTAGTGCTGCTGTGTTGCACAATTTACTTGTTAACAAATGACAGTTTGGTCAAAGAGAGCTATGCTTTCTTTTCCACCGTCTCACGCATCCCAAGTCATTATTCAAGTTTGAAAAAAATCACTGGTTGTGTATCTTTTTCAACCTGTCTCTAATTATCACCTGCTTCCAATTAACTCCCTGTCGTCTTTGCGGTTTAGAAAAGTAAACGCACATAAGTTAATAGGAATAGTAAGCAATCACAACACATTTGGACACGTGTCGACATGTTGACAACTTTATCAGGTTTAGACGTGCAAGAGTGCACCCCCACCCACCACCAGTACTGGTATCCGTGTGCACAGCAGAAAGGACAGTGGCTTTGTATCCTTTTTGAAGTGGGATCCAAAAGAGCTGCTAAATAAATAAAGGAATAAACAAGATGCCGAGTGGGAGTGCAAAGTGATGCAACAACAAAGCAATCTAACACTTGCACAAGTTGCGAAATGCGCTAATTACCAAGTCAGGTGGTAACAACAGGGTCTCTATAAGCCGCGTTAGTGACATTTGCAGCACCAAGGCTGCGCACGATTATTGGACTGGATTTGTTCATGTAAGGCTCCGGTCTTGGTTGAAAGTATAGGATGAGTCTGGCCTTGGATTCATTGTTTGGAGGTTCGTACAAACCTGAGGTAACAAAGAATAGATGATTTTTGAATGACCTGCAAGTAAAGACAGTTGAGCAGCTATTGACATAAAATGCATTAGTAATAACAGGGGCCATTTTTTTAAATTGCCCGAGCGACAGTCTAAAAATATAATAATAATTATTATTATAACATTATTATAATTTTTAACTAAGTTTTTATTTTGTTTTGTTTATTATAATGATAAAAACTACTATTATTGTTATTATTATTATTATTATTGATGATAATAATAATAATAAATACTACATAAATTATTGTTGATTTTTGGTCATTACTGTTTTTTCTTTTATATTATTTTATTTATAATAATAATAATAACTCCATTCCATTTTCTTCCGCTTATCTGGGTCCGGGTCGCGGGGGTCCCGGTCTCCGGCGACCTCTTCCAGCTCCACCCGGAGGACACCAAAACGTTCCCAGGCCAGCTGTGAGACATAGTCCCTCTAGCGTGTCCTAGGTCTTCCCCGGGGCATTCTCCCGGCTGCGCATGCCCGGAACACCTTACCAGGGAGGTGCCCAGAAGGCATTCGGACGAGATGCCCGAGCCACCTCATTAATAATAACTATTATTATTATTAATAATAATTATTATTATTATCATATAATAATAATAACAGTATTATTATCATATAATAAAAGTAGTAATAATATATTTCTTCTTATTGATATTAATACTATTATTATTAAAAATAACAATACTAAAACCTGTAATGGAAAAAAATCAACAGGAATTTTTACCAAAAAAAAGTCAACAAATAAAGAAAAGAGTTAAATATTCATTTATTTATTCATTCATTTTCTTTGCCGCTTATCCTCCTTAGGGTCGCGGTTATGCTGGAGCCTATCCCAGCTGACTTTGGGCAAGAGGCGGGGTACACCCTGGACTGGTCGCCAGTCAATTGCAGGGTCAGAGTTAAATAATGTTGTAATAATATTAGAAAAAAATAACATTTAGTAGCAGAAATTTATATTAAATATGTTATGGTTTTTTATGCTGTAATGTTATGACAAACAAGTCAAACAACTTCTTGAAAAATTAGGTTGTGTAAAAAGTTGTAAAAGAAAAATATTATGACAATAAAGTCATAACTATGAGAAGAACATTTTTTAAAATAAGTTTTTTTTTACACTTTTTTTGACACTGACGCTTTTTTAAAAAGAAGTGCCAATTTTACGAGATTAAAATAAGGAAAAATAATGTAATTTTACTAGCATAAAGGTAAAATATTAAAGTCGTAATATTATAAAAAACAATTTTTTTTTTAATTTTTCGGAAAATAATGTTGCAGAAATAATTATGTTGTTATAATAATACCGTCTAAATATTATGGGAACAAAGTCATACTTTAAAAAAAGTTTTAAATTTGGCCCCACGGTGTGTGAGTGGGTAGCATGTTGGCCTCACAGTCAGGAGGTTCTGAATTTTAACCATACTGCCATTGCAACATTGGTTCTGTGGTCAAAGCTTTGCTTGTGGTTGCAAGCTAAGCATCCTGAAGCACATGAAACACTCGTCACTGCCACAGAAATGAGATGAGCTTAGCCTCAGCCTAACAGTAGTTGAGTACTTCACAGGAGCCCGGTAACGTCCTGGTGTGGTATTTGAAGAAATGGTGGACGAATAGGGTGTTTTCCGTAATAAAAATTTCCAATTTCAGGTCACCATTGTAAAAGACGGGGAAGGAAAAAACAAACCCAACAGCGAGCAAGCGAATGTCGGTCTCGTCTTTCATGATAATTCAATCAAAGCCGTCCAAATGGAGCTGTGCTTTTAGTCTCTTCCAGATCGGAATGAAACATTACTCCCAGGAGTTCCAGATGGTTCCTTTGTGATCACTAGTTGTCTTCATCAATCAAGAAGGATGATTCTAAAACTCAAGGGGGGGAACCTCTCCGAGTGCTCCACGCGTAACAGCAATAAATATCCTGACACGGCACCAGAATTCACATCCTGGTTAAAAAAGCGGCGGGCGAATCCGACGTGGGAACACCACAGAGTCATGAATATTTCATTGTAGGGCGCATTTAGAGCGGCTCCAACTGCAAATATAGCACAAAAGAAGGCTAATGTTGCTGGGGGGCGTTTTATTTATTTCACTAGCGGGCGTTCTCTGTGGAGATCCTTGTTTACCCATCCTCCGGAAGAATCCGGAGCCGGGAATTAATTTTATTGGATAGCTGTCAATATGAAAACTCTCTATTATACAGTAGCTTACCTCCGGTGATCTCCCAAGGATTCATCAGCAGTCAATCAAAGGGAGTTTATGCACAGATCTCATTCGGGATCCCCAAAGCAACAGCACGGCGAGGAGACTACGTTCACACTGCGGGTCAATTCCCATTTTTTTGCTCAGGTGTGATCTGTAGCTGATGTTCTCATGCCAGTGTCGATTTTCAAATGCTACCCTGCCCTTTGTTGCAGGTAGATACAAAGTCACTCATCAAAAATGCTTAGCTTAATAAAAAAGATCGCATTTGAACCAAAAACTCTGATTTGGACATCATACCCAACAGTCAGTCGATGACTTATGGACATGTAGTTTGGTGTCCCTGCTTAATGGTGGCCATGTTTTTCAACCAATCTTGCTTTGTAGAACGTAATGAGTTGTATGAGAAGTTTTTGTCCCTAATAATGGACATGCCTTGCCATGTCAGCTGGGATAGGTTCCAGCACACCCCGCAACGCTGGTGAGGAGAAGCGGCATAGAAGATGGATCGATGGATTTTCAATGTAGCTCAAATTCCACACACATGTGCTTGACAGTCCGGTAAAGTCAGGGTTGAGCAAACTGCGGCCCGTGGGCCATCTAATCCGGCCCACTGGGGATTCCCAAATTCTTTTTTTTAAACGTAAAACTGTAGCTGTAGAAACTGTAACCTACCTACTGCACCATGCGGGCATACGAATAAATATCTACGCATGATACCTACCTATAAAAGTATGCCACAGGGTATGCCGGGTAGCCAGTGGTACTCTTTCTCCCAACGTTTTGCTGCTGAGGAGTTTGACAGGGAAGTAAACAAAGATGAGTTAACACTCCTGATAACTAATGCTTTATTCTTCATAGCTCATATTGTTGTTGCGTCTAGACTACCCAGCATGCCTTGCAGGCATTAAGAAATAGCAGTTTTAAGTTACGTGTCATGTTTAGTTGTGGCAGTGGCAATAGATTTATGTGATGTGCTAACTTGCTGTGGACCTGTTTTCTTTCATTGCACCGTGAGCAAGTATGTCATTCGGTTTGTTGGCCACCTATGTATAGACTATGTATAGCTACTGTGGGTTGTTTTGTTGAAAGCGCATCATTTCAAGTCCATCCAACTTATTGGGTTTAATAACAGCCAAGTGGTGCATTTGTTAGGAAAAAAAATAGCACGGTGGTACATTTGATACATTTTCACCCTTTTGTGTGCAGCGGTTCAGGAGTAGAAGCAAAAGATGCAAAAAAAACACAAGGAAAGATGCCACGTGATGATGTCGAAAGGGATGGCGAACGCTTTTAGAGCAAAGGGTTGCATCAATTCCTCAGATTTCCAAGGTTCTCTTGTTGTCTTACTGGAATACAAATAAAAGTATCTTTGTGTGGCCCATTGACCCAAGCTGCTGACTGGCAGCAGAGGCTCTGCAGGGAAAGTGCGCAGTCAAAAAAAGTTCCCTTTGAGTGAAAAGCAACATGGCGGTGGTCGTCAATAAGGAGCTGAAAACAGCGTGCGGTCGATGTAGCACTTCACGAGAGACCGCTACGTCTAAGGGGAGAAATGTATGCACCCGAAAGCACTTGGAAGGGGTGGGCATGACACTTACTACCAGTAATGACTTCCTGATGCAATTTTCCCCCTAACTTCCCAAAAGGGCCGCCGCTTCACTGAACAATCATGGCTTCATCTACCTCTGCATGCGCTTTAAAGTGTTGCTAACCAGCTCAAGTCACACCGTGTTACACGCCCAGCACTGTTGTTTGCAATCAACCCATCTTCGCTATTACAACATTGGTTCTGTTGATGCAGCATTGTAATCGTGCACGAGCAAGATGGAGAAAAAATATGCTTAGAACTTACATATCTTGCTTTAAAACTTCAAAAGAATACATTCTTACTTTATATTCACCTCTATGCTACTAAAATGGCATTTTTAAATACTACAAATGTTGTCTCATTTTTTCGCATTTTTTTTCCTACTATAATTCCTATTATAATAGTGATGATAATAATGCTAATGGCCATAATCAAGCAAGTAAATGATGCTTCTAATAGGACATCATATATAAGCAATATATGTACTATCCATGTGTAATATGAGGTATGATATTCCTATTCTATTCTTAATATAATGCACTGTGATGCAATGACCATTTTACATAATTGTGTGAACTGTCATGAGCCAATGTTAAATAACTAATCATAGAGTGAGTACATACTTCGGGAGGTTAATAGACAGCATGCTATCTTGGCCTTCCATAGTTATGAGTAATGACCCTTCCATTGTAACGATATTTAATAGTACCCGAAACACAAGGTAGTGTTCAAGTACCTCTTTCCTAATTCACGTACAGAGACAGAACCATTTCTTTGTATTTTGATTTAAATAGATGGATATTTGGACATTGCTTGAGCTTTAACCCCAATCTGTTCCAAAGTTTGACGCCACATACAGACACACACAAACTTTTCCTGGTGCTTCTCACTGTTTGAATTTGAAAGTTATCACATCCCCTCAGTTTATAACCCCCTCGTCTCTGTGTAAAAAACTTTTGAATGTTAGTAGGAAGGATATATTTACTGGCTTCATATAAAAGCTGTGCAGTATAAAAATCAACTAAATCCAAGAACTTTAACAATTTAGACTGCAAAAATAAAATATTGGTATGATGACAAAAAACAACCCTGTGTATAGTTCTAACTACACGCTTTTGGAGTACAAAGAGGGGATGAAATTAACGTTTGTAATTATTCCCCCAAACTTCTATACAGTAAGTCAAATTTGACAAAACCATTGAACAGTACAAATACAGTGCATTATTCATTCATTCATTTTCTATGCCGCCTATCCTCATTAGGGTCGTGGGTATGCTGGAGCCTATCCCAGCTGGCTTTGGGCAGGAGCCGGGGTACACCCTGGACTGGTCTTCAGCCAATCGCAGTGCAACAGTGCATTATATTCTAGCAAATATTTAGCTTTATTTATGATTGACACACTTTTAAAAATTGTATTTTGTATGTGTCTGACGTGTGCTTTCCAATTTATTACACATTACAACATTATCTATAAGTTTAGCATAATTATCACTAGAATAGAATATATTTGTGTCATCTGCAAATAATAACAACTCTAATAGGTTTGATACAAAAAATACATTACATTTTTCCTCATAATATAATTTTATATAAGTTATATAAATTCTATTATATAAATGCACATACTAATATTTACTATATAAATTATATATTATATAAATGACATTGATATATACACATAATTACTGTTATATAAATATATAACTCATAAGCTATATATAAGTTTAAAATTGTAAACCTTTATCTTGTTAGCATATAATTTCTTCTCTTAATATTTTGACTTTATTTTGGTAAAATTCCATCTTTTTTTCCATTTCGGCTGCTGTTTAATGTTTTGACTTTATTCCCACTAAATGACTTTTACTGCAACCTAAATGTCCCCAAAATTACGTTATTTTGTTTTGTGCCTCATAATATTACAGCTTAAAAAATAAAACTTTACAAATATATATATTTCAGCTCTACGCTACTAAAATGACGTTATTTTCTTCATATTACTCATAAAATTGCGCCTTGATATTTTGATTTTATTCTTGCAAAATTACTGCAGATTTCTCAATTGTTGTTGTTTTTTTTAGTTCTGTTGTCAAATTAAATTTTTCGGATGCGCTGGGGGCCAATGAAATGGTAAGAAATGGTCCCCCGGCCGCACTTGGACTCCCCTGCTTCAAGCAAACATGGCCACTCTGGCCGGCGTTCAATGTTAATGGCGTGATTAGCGCTTCCCTTGTCGCGGCAATTTATTTGGCCCCATTAAGCATGCGTGCCGCCATGCCCTGCTGACTCAGACGCTCTTAGTAACAAACAGTATTATTAAAACGGCCATCAGCGTTTAGATCTATCATCGGGAATGGGCTCTGAGGTCAGAACTGAGTGGATTGCCTGAAAAAGAGAGAAAAAAGGCACGGCAATAAATCTTCATTCGCGCGATAATTTTTGCGATACGGTGAGAATTTCACCCGCCGCTTTGCACGTCGGCGCA
This sequence comes from Oostethus manadensis, assembly GCA_024372805.1. Lineage (NCBI taxonomy): Eukaryota > Metazoa > Chordata > Actinopteri > Syngnathiformes > Syngnathidae > Oostethus > Oostethus manadensis. The sequence continues at coordinate 173,260 of QODF01000145.1, read as the reverse complement.
CCAGTAGCAGGCTCGTCCATCGCGTCACGTGACATTCCCCTTTTAGTAGCACAGTGGATCAATGTGATAGACAGGCAGCGTATTGAGCAGCGTGCCCTTTGTGTTTACGCGGCTTTAATATGATTATGCTGCGTCATCTGGCCAATCAGATGCTACACTTAAAGCTGTAATCGCATTTGATTGGACATCAGCGGGGCTCTCTGGCAGAGGCCCAAGCTCTTATTGAACAGATGAGCCATAACTATTCTTTCTTTTTGTTTTTTTGCTCCCCTAACTGCAATGCAGAGTTTATGAGCGGCGGAGGCGTGCACGCTGGGGATGTTTTCTCTCTGACGATGATGAATTGCCCGCGGCTTATCAACAGCACGCTGGCGTTCGAGATGTCGGGGCAGGGCTTGATGGCTTGTCAGTCAACGTGTCAATGATTTCAATGCCACTCCCGGTTCTCATGCCAGGGCTCTAATCCCGCCGTGCTTCTAAGCGGGCGCTAATTCCACGTCACAATATTTGGAGGTAGATTTGCCTCGTGTCAGTCAGCGATGATTCCGCCGTCTGACAGGCCAGGGATGAGCGGCGACGCCGGATCGTCGTTTATTTCCTGACCTTTTTCGTCTTATAGCCAAACGCTCTGTTGGGAGACGTGAGAACACCGGAGTCATTATGAATACGACCGCCGGATGAAAAGCGAACACGGCCAGTACGCGGGCGTGGTGGTTTTGACCCAATGAGAAGCAGCCTTCATTACAAAGTTGGCATGCAGGAGCAGGAGCAGGAACACGTCTAATACATAGTCCAACCTGACTGTCTATCTTACAGAACACAACAGCATTTGTATGATTCGGTTTTCAACTGAAAATTTGCCTCGGTATTTTTGGTTTTTGTACAATAACAAATTGGGTCTGTGCAATAGATGCCCAAAAAAACATTTTTTTATATGCTGCAGCTGCTAAATAACCCACATTCATCATTTATTATTTTGCATTACTTTTTGCATTTAATACTTCGATAAAATGTACTTATTGTTAATATATTTGGGTATCTGGAAGGGAATAATTTGATTTACATTATTTTCTATTGCAAAGGTTTGATTTTCTCCAAACCTTTTTGGAACTAATCATTAATGAAACGAGATACCACTGTATCTGTTTGCTATAGTGCTCTGTTGAGCATTTCTGAACCTTATAAATCGCAGCTAATTGGTTCCAGACCTGACTGTGAATTTCCACAATTCAGGATTTCTTATCTATGAATGGAATATTTTGTAGATAAAGCTTAGAAAACCTGTTTACATGGGCTTGGCCCCCTTGAACCTTCAGGGATTACTTTTAATGTTACTGCAGACCTGCCAACACGTACACATTTGTTGTACTCAACATGCCATTTGACTCTTGCCTACGCTTGTATGTTTCACTGCTCTCCATTTTGTTACATTTTCCTGGTTTCAGTTTGGCATTCAGTCGGTGCAGTACAGATAAATGAATACATATCAGTTTCTCAATACTACTACTACTACTCACATCGGAGATGTGTGAACATATTCCTGTCCCCTAGGTGGGGCATGACAGAAAATAACGGAGAACCACTTCTTTAGACATTTCCCTCAATAATCACCGTTACATTCACATTACCCAATATAGTAGACATAAGAGTAAATAAGCCATGTAAGACATAAATAAGACGTAACACATTAGCACTGAAAGTGTTCCTTGTTGTTTTTCTGGACAGCGTACTTCGATGTAACATTACTGACATCTACTGACCGGTGCAGAATACTTAATGTCACGTTTAAATGCATCTTCTGAATGCCTTATATTTGAATTTTCATTCGTTTAGCCACTTTTATGCCTGGGAATGCTTAATTTAGGCCAAGAATTCATAACATTAGCTTAAATATGTATGTTTTTTTAAATAATGTTTTGTAAACAGCATGGGTAGCTGAGACCAAGACAAATATGGACGCTTAAATGGCTAGCAGAAGAGTAAGTGTGGAAGCATATATACTGTATATACTGTATATATATATACAGTCTACAATATTATGAAATATTACATGTATTTTTATGCATACATGATGTTGAAAATCATCTATACGTGGCCCATGGGACAACATAAATAAGAAACAATGGACCACCCCATAGAATAAGTGTAACCCTTCTACGCCTGAACAATTGCACACAGAAAGTTGAAAATTTGTCACACCATGCGCCCCTATTGTGTTGCCTGTGCTAACAATTTATTGACAAATACACCACACGGTGGCGCTGTTATTAAACCCCATACGTCGCATTGAGTCAGCTCAGTGTGCTTTCTACAAAACAACCCGCTGTAACTTTAGCGTGTTTGGCAGAACCGCCACAGACTTTGGTACACGCCCTTAGGGGACTGTCAAGCACGTGTGTGTAAAACTTGAGCAAGATTGGTTGAAAAAAAATGGCCGCCACCGGGCAAACGATCTCTGCAGGGACTCAGGCAGGACTAGTTAGCAACCACCTCATTGAGCATTTGTCTAATGACTGTAAAACTTTGAGGAAATATAAAAATGAGCTTTTTTTGCCTAAATCCACTGACACCTTCAATCTGTTGTTTCAGCTTGCATAACTTCTATTATCCTCCTTGATGTCAGCGGATGAGATCCAAATCAACTGTGATGACGTTTATATACATCCGCAAAATTCATTCTTCACCCTGCTGCATTGTTCCCCGGGTTGTCAATCATCCCGCGTGACAGGTGAGGCGTGAGAGGGGTTGTGACAGCCGGCTGGAGCTCGGCCGCCCGCCGGGGATTTCCTCGTTTTGTAAATAAACGAGCTTGGGCGCGGCGTGTGTGTGTGTTTATGTAATATGCAGCGCACCACTTAGGAGAAATGATTCTCCGGCATTTTACAGTGGGATGATTAGGAAAACTCATTTAAACAGACACAACCTGCAGCCAACACGTCTACTTCAATCAGATGTGCTACATTTGGACTTAAAGAAGGCTCAGAGCATCTTGTACTTGATTGCATAGAATATAGATGAGAAAAAACAAACATTCACCCCTCATATGTGAGAGCATCACTGTGTGTGTGTGTGTCAGGTGATTGCATCTTAAACTCCTTGGGGAGCAATTGGACATCACGGTTAGCAATTTGCTCGCCGCACCGAAGGTGGAACACAATCAGTCAGCATTTACTCGCTCGCCTGTCGTAGAACTTTTTTTTTTCCAGACGTATGTTTTACTCTCAAAGGTATATTGCGGCGATGGAATACCAATGTCTGTTTTTATCAAGCGTGCAGGTGAGGCCAAAAACATCCACAACAGTCCAAAAATGCCTTTCGGTTTCCTCCCACATTCCAAAAACATGCATGTTCGGTTTATTGGCGACTCTAAATTGTCCTTAGGTATGAATGTGAGTGTGATTGTTTGTTTGTCTGCCCTGCGACTGGCGGCAAGTCCACGGTTTAGCCCGCCAAAAGCCAGCTGGGATAGGCTGCAGCATACCCGTGACCCTAATGAGGAGAAGCGGCATAGAGAATAAATGAATGAATAATTCAAAGATCACACAACCCATGGGTTAACATTGTATTAGCTTCTGAAATGTACGCAACAAAAAAATTATTTTTCAGGAGCTGCACCCAAAGATTACAGTTAGTGGCCTTTTATTGTGGCCAGCCTAAGACACACCTGTGCTGTCTAATTAGCATTTTGAATCGGATGGTTCAACACAGGCTAGGCCAATCAATGCCAGCGTGTTTGAATACTTTCTTACCAAACGTGTCTCCTTTTGTCGACAGTATGCTTGTATCTTTGTTACATGCTTTGCTAGCTGTCACTCACTGCACTTTGCATTGGTGGCTAACTAGCTAGTGTTATCAGCCTACCTCCCTGCTCCTCGGACTCTAAATATGAATGTTTACCACTATGAAATTTTGTTTTAAATAAACCAGCAATGTCGTTTGTTTGGAGCTCATTTTTGTCCCACAGGTAGATAGCACATTTTTGGGGTATGCACTTTTTCAAGGGTCACTGAAAAAATTTTGCTCTCTTGTTGTCATTATACTATTTATGTATTGTCCTCCAAGCTCTATATGTTGTTTAATGTACACAAACACATCCTGCGTCCAGTCTTATGATGATGATACCATCATTTGTATCATTCATTCATTTTCTATAACGCTTATCCTCATTAGGGTCGCGGGTATGCTGGAGCCTATCCCAGGTGACTTTGGGCGGGAGGTGGGGTACACCATGGACTGGTCGCCAGTCAATCACAGGGCACATATAGACAAACAAACATTCACACTCACATTTGCACTCTAATGGACAATTTAGCCAATTAAGCTAACATGCATGTTTTTGGAAAGTGGGAGGAAACCGGAGTACCCGGAGAAAACACACACACGCACGGGGAGAACATGCAAACTTCACACAGAGATGCCCGACGGAGATTCGAACCCTGAACCTCCTGAGTGTGAGGCCAATGTGCTACCCACTCGACCACCGTGCGGCAATGTTTGCATTAATGTTGTTTTATTGCATGTGATATATGGTATCTACTGTATTACAATGGACGAGAGCAGATAAAGACACTCTGAGATGGACAAACAGCTCATTAGCGTTAAAGCTACACACAAATGGTGGCTAGGAGCACTTTTAAACTGTCTAAATTCCACATTTCCAATACATTATTGTGGCACCTCTGAGACAGCTTATTGGAAAGTAGTGTAATATTGGATCGCTAAATATCCGCTTCTATTTTCTCTGGTTTTGTCTGTTATTTATAGAAGGACTTTTTACTTGAGTCTGCACTCAAGAACAAATAAATCAATCGATCTGTTTTGTCTTTGCTCCCAAATTAAATTACCGGCATTCAGTCCCTTTAGGCTGATCAGTTTATTTCCGTCTCCGCCCCTTCATCCCGTCTGTCCCTGCTCCGTCCTGCCGGAGACGAGGCTAAAAAGCTTCCCGGGGCTTTCAGTCGGGATCAATGCGGGCTGATAAAGGAGTGGCTGCTTTCACTGTGGCACTCAGGCAAAGTTGGAGTGTAGGGTGAGAGTCGGAGCGTTTCAGCACCGCCACCTAAAGAGAGAGCGGGGACCGTCACGGCTGCTATTTAAACCCGAAGTCAGTGTGAAGCCACTTCCCGTTCCGATGGCAGACACACATGCAGAGAAAATGGACAGGCGACTGCTGTCTTTGAAGGACATCTGGAATTCAAAATTTAATCACACAAGTAATTATGGATGATTGCTAACAAACCAGCCTCTACAACAACAATATGAAAACGCAAATTTACAAAAGACCATGAAGTCAAAAGGACTACAATGCTGCATTGCAAGTAAAAGACAAGTACCAAAATTGGTATCATAACGGCACCAGTACCAACATAGATGGTAGTAATCAAACCAAAACCAAAAAAAGTACATATCAATGCCTGATTTCAGTCAACTGTCCGGATGATGTTGCAGTTTATGTTGGTTTTTCCGGGCAAAACTAAACCAAACTAATGAATGTCAGTCATAGTCCTAATCTACCACCCTATCGTCTTTGCCTCGTCATTTGTTCAAAGTCACTAACATCGAAGCCCTACTGCCTGTGGTGAACAGACAGCAAGGACTGTCTCACTGTGGAGACGACATCTCCCGTCGCACCTCCTTTATGGGGCAGGGACCTGGCCACTCTGCAGGACCACTGCTTCCCAGATCCATGGCTTTGAGTCCTGCTAACCCTCAGAACCATTGAGGGTGAGCAGTTGTATGACCACCTCTCCAGTGAGGAGCTTCGCCAAAGAACCAACCAACCCCCGTGTCCTTACCAAGCGCAGTGCTGGCTGGGGCATGTTCTCAGCAACACCTTGTCATCATGGAGTTTGATCTGCCAACAGGCGTCTGGCAACGTCCTTTTGCACCACCAAGACTGTGCGAACTGGAGACGTATGGTCACCCTTGAGGGCTCGACGTTGTGCTGGTATGATTTTAACTTTGCTACACAAAACAGCAGCACCTGCCAAAGCGGGTCAATAAAGAATCAAAGCGTAACATCACTATGCAAGATCTTACGTCATGACGAGACAGAGATTAGCGCTCCTGTCGACCTTCACTCACGCGAGCCCGCCACGCCGTCCGTGTTTATGGTAACTGCGACCATTGGGCACCCGGTTCGCCGCATTTTTACTGTTTTAAACTTCCGTTTCGCTTGTGATTTATATACTACTTTTAACCAAGCATTACACACTCATCCCTCGTCACATCACATTGGGAAATCCTCGGCTTCACTCCATCATCTTTTTTTAAAAAATGCTGTTTTGTGGTTGAGTTAGTAAACGCATTAGTAAAAAATCTGCATGTATAAGCAAATTTTTGGCCTAAAATAAGCAGTTAAGCACAAAAATTGATAAATTAACATTCAAATATGGAATTTTGAAGTCGCATTCAAAAACATGTGTAGTACTCTACACTGATCACTAGGTGTCATGTTTGGTGACACACAAGCACCATACTTGATCACCGGAATATTATTATTTTACTATGTCTATTATTTTGAGTATTACAATGAACAATGTCACACTAGGGGTGCTATTTCATGTTTAGAGGGCTCTAATAATGTCAAAAATTGTTTTTAGAGGGCCATAAACATGTTTCACTTGCGCTAACTACAGAAATATTTCATTTATAAAAAAGGAATCCTACTTTGAGGAAATTCACTTATCACAGTCGGGCCTGGAACCAATTATTTGTGATAAACTAGGGACTGTGTATTGGTTGGAACTAATGAAAAACAGTCTCAAAAATGTTACTAATGCAAGCCCAAAAGCCATGAAGTGGTAAAGAGTATGTGAATAAACTATATATAATTAGGTATAGATACATATGTATAGGTACAGTATATGTATGTGGGCTGTCAAAAATAGCGCATTAACGGTGGTAACTGATTTATTTAATCAATTATGCTAAATGTTTTAGCGTAATTAGCGCTTACACATCATGGCAAACCACAGCTCCCTGTTATGTGGATGAGTTTGACGCTCTTTTATACCATTTAACATATTCCCACCCAAACACAACAGCCGTGCAATTCTAACACCATATATGTATCTCCAACTCCCAAACATGTCTCTAGTCCATTCGTCATTCTAAAAACACTTTCTCATTGTCAATGGACAGACCGCAAGATGCATTCACAGACACACTGAAAGCCATGATTTGATTTGTTCATTTGATAGCCCTAGTATGTATAAGTACAGATGCACGTATGGCATCACAACGAATCAGAGAAAAGGCTCTTTTGAAGCATGTACAATGTCAAAAACCTGCAAGTGACCCCTGCGGCGCTCCTTTATTTTATTTTGGTGGGGGACTTGATGGAAGATAGCTCAGTGTTCTGCGTCTGTGTTAATATTTTATGAGCTCCTCAGGGATTAGTAAACAGGGACTTTATGATGGAGGGCGAGAGGACCGGGCGATCCGTCTTACTCGTGTAATAATAATAATGATAATAATAATAAAAACGCTCTGACTAGAAGTTGTAGAGTTGTTTTACGCTTGCTAGGCCTGTGGTGGCACGCATACACACACACACACACGCACACACACACGCACACACACAGTCAGGCTGATGAATCGCTTCAGTTGTTTGCACTGCACTCACCCGCCATTGTGATGCTGCGCGGAGCGGGAATAATAAGTCAAATATATCCACGAGTGCTTTTTGGCCACGGAGCGAGCAAAGCAGAGGGTTCCGTGTCAACATTCATTACCATTTAGACACGCGCAGCACAAACGTTTACTTTAGGAGATTAGATGAACGAGGGCCAAGCGGTCTGCACTGCGCGCTCGCAGGCTGTCGCGCAGTCAGCGGGGGATTAAGGGAAGTTTAGGTGCTGCGCTACTAATGCCGGCTAGACGTTGTACGCAAGTCTCTACGACAAAAGCAACGTTGGTTTCAAACAACACACACAAAAACATGTTTTGCTTAAGAGTACATAGTCAGGCTGACGTTGGACTAGACCTTTTAGTGGCAATTTTCCACTCCCTGGTAAGCACTCAGCTCTACTCAGCTTCAAAACAGTACAGTATGAAATATAAAATATAAATAAATGCTAACAATAAACAACGACAGGATCTGGTGGTCGGCATAGGAGCATAAGAGCAAATGCCCGCAGGGGCTGCCACAAAAATCAGGACAAAATTCACCTTCAATATAATTATAATAATTATGGTTCAGACGGTGCCCGGTTTGGGGCCTTAGGATCTCGTCTCTGCTATTGTTATTGTTCTCCTGATGGCCCCATCATGCTGTTACCTTCTACGTTTACTGGGGCGGTGTGCAGCTCAGTGTGACGATTATTGGTTGAACTCCAAATCTGAGGCCGTGGTTCTCAGTTGGAAAAGAGTTGATTGCAACCTCTGAGTTGGGAGTGAGTTCTTGCCCCAGCTGGAGGCGTTCAAGTATTTTAGGGTCTTGTCCATGTTCATGAGTGAGGGAAGGCTGGAGTGTGAGATCGGTGCAGCGTCTGCAGTAAAGCAGTTGTGAACCAGAAGGGAAACCTCTCGATTGACCGGCCGATCGATGTTCCCACCCTCACTTATGATGAGTTTTGGGTTGTGACCTAAAGAACAAGACTGCGGATACAAATGGCCGAAATGAGTTCGCATCAAGAGGAGGCAGAGACGAGCCAGGCATCTAGTCCTCGTGGCTCCTGGATGCCTCCTTGGTGAGGTGTTTTGGGCATGCCCAGCCGGGAGAAGTAACTACTAACTAGTAGGATTATGGCTCACGGTTGGCCTGGGAACGCCTTGGTGTCCACCTGGTGGAACTGGAAGAGGTTGCCAGAAACTAGGATGGCTGGACTTCCCTACTGAGACTGCAATTACCTTTGTAATCAAATGTAAAAGGGGAATGGAGGGGAGTGCCACATAACACCTTGGGTAGGCCACGTTACCATTTCCAGCCCAATGACTCCATCGATGAGCAACCCAGCACTCACCCTTTTGTTATTGTGTATCGTATTGTTATGTATTGAGAGCATCTAGTCAGCTGGGCTTCCAAGGATGCCGAGATGATACGACTGATAGATTTGTGACTTGGCTAGAAAAAACTTCCCAGGGGCACACTGTTGGAGACAATCTTCCCAGAAGAGTGTAAGGAGTGTGTGACGTTGCCTCATTTGCAACACAATCGATGGCGGAGCGTTGACTTCATGTTTGGTCGCCACTAGGGGAAACCTCGAAAGAAAATGTCCTTTTCGGACGGCGGCCATGAATATTTAAAAAACAACAAGACCGCTCCAGAGAGGGAACAGCAGCAACAAGACATTCTTTCTTTTTGTTGTCTTCAGTGGACACCAGCTGAAACCCAGCTGGGGACCTCAGAGCATGTTTTGAAACAGAGTGCATTCATGCGCTAACACTTAACTTTATTGGACACCATGTCCTCAATGGCAGGGTCATGTTTTTATTCAACTCCCTTGTGCTGCCACTTAGTCAGAACATGTTCTGTTTCACTGGCCCAGAACGATGAATAATTATTTATAAGTCAGCAGCTGCACATTTACTTGGGCTCTTTAAGGATTGTTGTTTGAACATTTTTAAATAAAGGTCTGAGGTGCCTCAATAGTCTATTGGACGTGCGCTGTACAAAATCTAGCCTTGATGCTGCAACTGCAAAAACAGTTTGAAAATGCTTTTAGTAACTTCTTGAAAAGTGTCTACAAGAATTACATTTCTGTACTGTAACTCTGGTGGAACATAATACATAACAATAACATTGTCTGAGAGGGGCAGAAGGACACAAATGTTAGCAAGACTAGTGATTCTAAAACACAAACATTGCATTCACATTTCAACAGCAACATCTAAAAACGAAATAATCCTACAGCTCCCACATCTGTAGCTGACTGGTGGATATTTGCCAGAGCTCTGGCCCTAATTCTAAGATGTGTAGTGAAGCCTGAGGAAGGAGGTTGTTTGCAAGGTCATGAAAAACCAAGATTCTCTCAAAATTGAGGGAGATGTTTGGTGGCCATCAACAGTCTCAAGGGCAGTGGCTCACAGTTATTTTCTGTCATGCCCTCCCCGAGGGACTGAAATATTTAAACTCAAAGCTACTAAAATGAATTTTTTCTTATAATATTATGTATATTATATTATAATATATATATATTATGGGTAAATTCTCATAAAATCGAGACTTTTTTCTTTTTTTTCGAATGCAACTTTTCTTTTGATGTTTTGACAGGCCGCACGGTGGCTGAGTGGTTAGCACATTGGCCACACAGTCAGGAGATCTGGAAGACCTGGGTTCAAATCTCCGTTGGGCATCTCTGTGTGGAGTTTGCATGTTCTCCCCGTGCGTGTGTGGGTTTTCTCCGGGTACTCCGGTTTCCTCCCACATTCCAAAAACATGCATGTTAGCTTAATTGGCGACTCTAAATTGTCCATTGGTATGAATGTGAGTGTGAATGTTTGTTTGTCTATATGTGCCCTGCGATTGACTGGCGACCAGTCCAGGTTGTACCCTGCCTATCGCCCAAAGTCTGCTGGGATAGGCTCCAGCATCCCCGTGACCCTGATGAGGATAAGCGGTATAGAAAATGGATGGATGGATGGATGGATGTTTTGACTTTATTGTCTCTATTTACTTGTAAAATTATATTTTTTTCAATTTTTATTGTTTTTTTATTACTATTTTTGAACTATTTAAACCTTATTTTTTGTAAATTTTCAAGTAATTCTGATGTTATTCCCATTATATTTGTACTTTATCCTGACTTTATTCTGCAATAATTGAATAATTTTCCGCAATAATTTCCAACATTTGGAAACACTTTGTTTTGTTTTTGACTCAAAAACATTTTTCCTTTAGTATTTCAACTTCATGGTACTAAAATGAACTTGTTTCTCATATTACAACATTAAATTTTCTTTTCTAGAAACTTTTTCTATCTTAATATCCATCCATTTTCTTTACGGCTTATCCTCATTAGGGTCGCGGGTATGCTGGAGCCTATCCCAGCTGACTTTGGGTTGGAGGCGGGGTACACCCTGGACTAGTCGCCAGTCAATTGCAGTTCTATTTTAATAGTTTGACTTTATAGTTAAATTACTGCTGACTGTCTCAGTTTACTCACTTTTTCCTACAAAATAAAACTTTTTTATATTATTATATAATATTATTGTTAAGAATATTATTACATATGATATCATATATTAAAGTATCATGATAGGATGACAGGACACTCTCAAATGTCTGTATGTGGTAAACATGTGAGAGTGAATGGCTGGTGACTGACAACCAGTCCAAGGTGTACCCCACCTATCACCTGGGGTCCTTTAAGCCTCATTCCTCCACACCGCTGCCCCAGTTTTCAATAATTAAAAATTACTACAAGCGAATGTAGACTATAGAGCTAATTAACTAACACCTATTTCGCTTCTCAGCAGCGTCCCAAAGGCACAATTTGGATGTGACTGATTCAATTATGTCCGATGGATTCAGGAAGTGTGTGCGAGAGCTAAATAGTTTTGCCAAGCTCTTAACCTCACGTCGGCAAATCTTGTTTGTTTTTGAGCGAGGAGGCGGAGGACGGGGGCGAGGGGGTGGGCAAAACAACTTCCCAGTGTTTATTTACGACAGCGATAATTCACTGCGCGCGGCTCCGAGCGGTACGAGTCCCCCCGGTGACGCGACGTCCGCCATCTGCTGACAAATTCCCTCACACACGAGCCGGAATAGTGTGTGGAGGTGTGCCTAATAAAGCGGCAAGTGCGGAAAGGGACTGCATCATGATTAGCGCCATCAGCAGCTTTCTTCTCCAAGTCTTAATGGTTTCATCAATTAGCTATTAGCTTAGCACGAGAGCGTGGCTGCCAAGTAGAAAGCAGGTTGCAGCAAAAATCAGAAAAGTGATTTATTCTATTATGGCTGACACGGCAAATAATTACACGTAAATATGAATGCTGACACAGCATGAATGAAAGAGGCTCATCTTAGGACGTTAGAAAAAAGGAAGTCATCTGAAAGGCAAGTAGTAATAATTGGCTGTAGAATTAACGACGTGATGTCACAATCGGGAAACGGCCATAATACTCGTCCAATTCATCCAAAAACCCAACTTTGGCGATTACAGCGACTTTATATGCAGTACAGGTGATGTTCAAAATAACATTCTAACCCAGTTTATGGTCATGTAAGTGTAAAAGCAGGTGTTATCAATAACAACAAACAAATGTGACGAGAAACTTACATTTGAGGATTGGTTTGCATTATGAATTTGTTCCAAAAGGTCGGACAAAAACAAACTGACGCAATTATTCCCATAGGAAATCACGTAAATCCCATGCATCCAATCCAGGCACCCACAACACGAACCGCAAATACATTTGATAGACAATAATTCTAGTTTTATAGGCAAAAAGAAACGAAAAAATAAGTATAAATGACAAATAAAACACATAATAACACATTCATTCATTAATTCATTTTCTATGCCGCTTATCTTCATTAGGGTCGCGGGTATGCTGGAGCCTATCCCAGATGACTTTGGGCGGGAGGCGGGGTACACCCTGGACTGGTCGCCAGCCAATCGCAATAACACATCTATGCCTAATAATAAGTGGCATAGAAAATGGACGAATGGATGGAACTCAGGTCTCGTTTGGATGCAAATACAAATCCGATGTGCGTGCGATACAACTGCAGCATGAAGGGTCAGGTTCTCGTCAGTTGAAAATTATTTTTAAACGTGTCGGTGAAGCCGCCCTTAAGTTCCACACGAACTGCCGTAATTCTTGCCCTGTCTCTTCTTATCTTCTACATGGAATCAAATATTGACTCTCGTAGCAAAAAAGTCTTGAAATCGCCATAAACACGTTAAGGAACACAATCTTTACTTCAAATGCATGCGGCGTCGTGCTTTTGCGCGTGCACGTCACTTCCTGGTTGATTTATAAAAGACCACCTAAAAAATGTGAAACATTTGAACAAAAAATACAAATTAGGCATCATATCCTGGAGTGCAAACATAGCACTAGCTTCACGACAACAACTACGATGCAATCGAGGGCTGCAAAACAAAAAGCTAAATCTCAATGTCTGAGGAAAAAACATGATCAGGGAAGAATCGTGCGCTTTTGAAAACAGCAGTACATGTATAGTGCATATTCTTTTTGTATTGCAATGTATTTCTAACTTAGGATGAAGGAGTTGCCTAAGACGGCCTATTTTCGGATCATTTTTTCAGGCAAAAATCAGCAAATTTGTGGGTCTGTGGATACTGAACGGCGAATGTGTGGGGATCCACTCTATGTGAAAAATAGCAACACAACGGCCCTCCCCTATCGCTGGAAGACGAGTGGCATAAATTCCGCGGACTAAATTACGTTGTCACTCCAAGAAGGACCTTTTGAGCATTTTTCTGCTTTTTATTCAGGATGAAAAACATTATTTTCTTATCCCGCACGGCCTCCATAAGGTGTCCACGTGTCAGCGGCTAAGAGATTGTCTCTCAATGAAGAGTAGGGGGACGAGGGATCGCGGCCTCTGGCTTTCTGTCTCTTTCTTTTTCTTTCTCCTGGGTTGAGACCGCTGAGGGAGAATATAATTGTTTCTGGAGAGAAGAAAACGGGACGAGCGAGCGAGGGAATGCTGCGCCAGGCCAACGGAGCAGAAGACATGAAGGCGGCGAGGAGGCTTCAAAGCAACACTACTTCGCTTTGGCTTGAATGGCTCCGTTCCCAACGTGATGATGATTGCGTGAGCCGGCCCAGACAGGCGACCGTACCGCCGCTTAATTGAAGAGGAGCAACATTTATCATCTATTAGATTAGAAAGCACTGCCCTCAGGTGGAGGCATCAATTACTACAAAGGATTGAATTGTCTTATTTGCGGCACACACAATTAGATATATGACACACACACACTATTCATACATCCATATTACAGCCCCCTGTGACTTGTGGTTTTTATTAAAAGCTGCTTGCTTGCTCGGAAGGAGAGATTGAAAAATGCAGCAGAGCAGAGTTTCATCAGATGTGACTCGCTTGTTTCCATTGTAGCTGACTGCTTAGCAAAACAAATCATCACTTCGCGTCGCGCGCACCGGGGAGGAACACACGACACTCCCACCACCGGGAATAACGGGAATGAAATGATTTGACCACCGATTTTCTCACTTCTTTTGTGGTTAAACAAAAATGCAACTGGCAGAGTTGGCATAGCAGCTCATCATAGAACTCTGACCCTTTGAGTCTTAGGAAATACTAACAAAGAACCCTAAAATCATCACACAGCAACTTACTATGCAAAAAGGACATAGAAAACATACAAGAGTGTAGTATAAAAACAACTTTTGACTGCTTCCCATCATGCATTGCTGCCCAACAAAGCTCTTGTTGTTGCAATGACGTATAGACAGCCACCCATGAGATAGATGAGAAATATATGACATACATGAAATATATGAGATTAGAACATGGTCATATATTAGCCACTGTATAAGATAAAAGTTTAAGAAAAAAAGGAGCAGCTTGTACACCGGAAGTTACGGTAAATTGAATTATTACATTCCAGATACCCAAAAGCATGAACAAAAAATATGATTTAAGAATAAGAATTATTGTGTATTATTATTTGTAGAATAGGAATGATTATATTCATAAAATGTGAAATAATTAAAATAATAAATGGATGGAAGTTATTGTTGATCCTGGGGAGATTGAAGTCAGTCCATTTCTCACCTTCCTTACCAAAGTGCCCATGGCGGGTTATTTAGCAATCACACTGAACACAAAAAATGCCAGGTGTAGGATGCTTTGTTTAGCCACTTGATTTTACAGGGCAACCGGACTAGTTTTTTTACGTGTAATTTTGTACAAAAACCAAAAAATGGAGTTGTACCAAAACCGAGGACTCCCTTGCTACACGGTATGAATTTTACGACTTTACGATATCGCAGTTTTTCCAAATTATTAAATAAATCATGCTGTTTTGTGACTACGGCCTGTTATTAGTCAAACAATTGGCATGTTTAAGCCAACTGTACATATTTTGTGCCTACATTGAACATTGTCAATCATAGAAATGGCTCAATGAACTAAAATTGAGTTCTAAGACATTTAGAAAACGCACTGCGACACATTTTATGTAGTGATCGACACTGGTCACTAGGTGTCAGTGATGTTACGTTATGTTACATTGATTCTAGAATAGCCCCCGATGTAGACTGCCAACCGGAAGTGAAAAAGGAGTAACAAGAAATCACCCAATGCTCACATGTGTGAGTCTATGTTATGTCTTATTTTGTCTTATTATATTGGGTCATCTCTGTATTGCCTC
This sequence comes from Oostethus manadensis, assembly GCA_024372805.1. Taxonomy (NCBI): domain Eukaryota; kingdom Metazoa; phylum Chordata; class Actinopteri; order Syngnathiformes; family Syngnathidae; genus Oostethus; species Oostethus manadensis. The sequence goes on along the minus strand of QODF01000145.1, from coordinate 157,946 downwards.
TGCTTTCAAAAGCCCTTGCTCTGGCTGTAGGCGGGATAACTGGATCCTGCTGATTGGCTGTCTGGCTACTTAAAATGGTACAGGTGGGAGTTGCTTGTTCTTTCCTCCATGCTAAGAGGGCTACTACTACTTTTTGAACATATTATAGTTGGTCTACATGTAGTGTCTCCCTGCCATCCAGCCTGGCCGTCTGCTTTTGTTTTTCATTGTGCCTTTTTGAATAGTTGTCGCACACCATCGCCTTTGGCTTCTGCATTCTCCTTTGTTGGCTTTGCTGGCTTTGTGTGACTCTCATTAAAGTGACTGTAACGGTTTTCCAGCCTCAAGTCTCTGCATCTGGGATCTGGACCTACTCAGCATGTAACAAGGTCATCTTACATTCTAGATCATACAGTTTTAGTCTGATTATTATTGTTCTGCCAACTGAATTACCTTTTTGGAGGCTTTAACATACTCCTAAACCCGTTCGGTTGCCCTTGGTTTCTTCTTATTATTATAATAACCTGCATATAAGACTAAGTGTCTTGTACTTTATCGCAATCTAATTACTTAATGTTGTTCAAATATGTTTTCAAATACATATTTTTTTAAATTGTGTTTGAGTTTGTAAAAGATATTTAAGGGATCCTCCTATATTGTGTGATGTGTGATAGAAGAGTTTCAGCTAAAATGAAAGGAACGGTATACAAAACGTTGGTGAGACCAGCAATGTTATTTGGTCAGGACAGTGTCGCTGAGGAAAAGACAGAAGGTGGAGCTGGAGGTAGCAGTGATGAAGATGATGACTCTTTGGGTGTGACCAGGATGGACAGGATCAGGAATTAGCACAACAGAGGGACAGCACATGTTAGAGGTTTTGGAAATAAAAAAGATAAAGTTAAAGGCCAGATTGAGATGGTTCGGACATGTCCACAGGAGAGATAGTGAATATATTGGTGGAAGGATGCTGAGTTTTGACTTGCCAAGCAGGAGGCCTAGAGGAAGACCAAAGAGGAGGTTTATGGTTGTAGTGAAAGAGTACATGAATGTAGTTGGTGTGAGAATACAGAAGACAGGGTTAGATGGAGGCAATTGACTGCAGTGGCGATCCCTGGAGGGATACGTCGAAAGGAAAAGAAGAAAAGAAGAAGCCTCTTACATTGCGAATATTACTATTGCACCAACTAAATCACCTTTGGGAGTTTTTACATACTCAAAAATTCCCCACAATAATAAGTTGAGTTTTTTGAAGTGCTCGGTTTGGTTAATTTTCGGTACAAAAAAGGCAGAAGAAGTTACTTCAAATGCTTTTATTTAAAAAAAAATTCAAACAATGTATATTTTTAACTAAATAAAGGGACTCTTTTCGGTGATATTTCAAACAACTCAGACTCTGACTTTTTAAAATAGAAAAATAATCAAATAAACTGTTGCATCAGTCAGTAGAGTCTGACACTTAGAGGCGTCCATGCGGACACTTGGCCAGGATATTTGTTCCGCCCGGAGTGCTTAGATCACTCTAGTAATAAATTTAATGAGAAAAACAGCATAGAATATAAACAAAACGGTACGCAAGTGGACCGAACCAAGCATGCAAAACCGAAACGGTTTAATAAGTCCATGTGAAGTGAGTGAGTTTGTAATATTTGCAAAAGGGGGTCAAAATATTAGCGACACCATGATGCAGTGCATTGAAAATGAAATCGCAGTAATATGACGCATCTATGATACATATTGTGTTTTTAGGTGTATAGTATTTGTAAAAACAGCGGGGTTTTTTTCTTGTGTGTTTTGGGTTTTATTAGATTGTGTACCTAATGAAGGGACGGTTGTCTCTGAAATCATCCTATCTATTTTCCTGCAGGCCGAGGCTGCTGGTGCTATCAAACAGCGACACAAAAAGATGAGAGGTGCGCTCACTCGGTGACCTTTGCACTGTTTTACACTCGTCTGATGTGGATAATGAATTCACAGCAGCGGTGAGTCAGTGCGGATCAAAGAGCAGCCTCCACTTGAAGAAGACAACCCGCGTGACGCCACACAAACACTGCATCACAGCCGCGTCAAGTCGAGCAGGTCGGTGGGAAATAAATTATTAAATATAGAAAAAAATAAAGAGTAGCACCTTCACAAATGTGCTAATGAGTGCAAGCGATGCTGGCACGCTTTCAAAGGGTTGCCATGGCGACGGCGGTGGTGCAGTAGTGGTGGTGTCATGACCACACCGGCTCAAAATAAAACCCCAAACTAGGCGACTCAAGCGCCAAAGGAGTGCCCTACTGCCTCGACATGATGTCGTTTTGATATATTCTAACTTTAGCGCCCGACCTTGGGCTTACCCATCCATCTAGAATGTTGGAGGCTTTAACTTTGCTATATAGACAAGGGTGATAACAATGATCTCTATTCAGACCCGCTGCCAAGAATCAAACAAGAAAGGACAGTCACAGTCTTGGGCTGCACGAGTGCTTCCTGCACTGAGGGAGCTGTAGGCACCAACAGAACTCCTAATAGCTCCAAGATCCCAAGTGCCTTGTTGGAGGAAGCTGCAGGCGATGGATGAGGGAAGTAGGTTTCCAGAACGGAAGCTGGCTGACCACAAACGAGATGCTGCGCCCCCCCACTGCGGGATTGTAACGCCTACTTAAAGGAGCGAGCAAGGGGGTCAGGTTGCCATTGATTGCAAGAGAAAGCGCAAACAGTCATTCGCCACAAGCCGTTGGAAGCCATCACACGTTGACCAAAGCGGTGGTAAAGAGCCGTCCAAACGGAATACAAGTAACAACCTCTGGTGAATCCCAAGCCAAAGAGTTTTAAGAGTGGCAGCAAATGATGCAACGCGAAGACGGAGATCCACCGATACATCAAACCATGACAAACATGAATAATTCATTGTGAATTTTGCAGATGACGAGGTTCTCTGGATGCCATGTCACACCGGTTCTGTTCTTACGCAAGAGCTGAAGCGCTCAATTTCACGTTCCATTGGGTTTCGGGACAAGCTTGGATCTGTCTCTGGCAGACTAAATGTTAATGGACCTTTATCATCTTGCTCAACTGTGATGTGTTAAAAGTGCGTGTTTGGGACAAGCCATTCATTTTTCCGCTTTCCACAACTGAAAGATGAATGAATAATATCCATTCGTCCAGCTTCTATACCGCTTGTCCTCACTTGGGTGTGCTGGAGCCTATCCCAGCTGTCTTCAGGCGAGAGGTAGGGTAGTGACAGGAAGCCGGACAAGTCCACACACAGATGTTCCAACAAAGATATGAATACGAAGCCACAACCTCCCGACTCCGAGGCCACCGTGCGGCCCAGAGTATTACTGATCCATATTTTAATATTCATCGTACTGTATTGTAACAGTCATACACTGCGTAACATAATCCCTGATTGACTTCAACATTTTTGCAAAGCTCTACAAAACATCCACAAAACTTTAAGGTGTTTAGTGGAATGGTCATCAAATTTGGTAATCACCTTTAGGGGACGGACAAACACACATAAGTCCATTTTGGGCAAGATTGGTTGGACAACATGGCGGCCATGGAGTAAAAAGTCTTTGCGTTCCAAAGCATTGTGACCACAACCCACAGAGGGCGCCACAAGTGATGTGGTTTGCAACTGCATACAGCGATGCCACTCGTGTAAGAATCTACACAGAACTCCACTTCTTTTAAATCACGGAAAGAACAGGAATTGGCAAAGCTGGTTTTTTAAGATACTTTTGGGGGGCAGCTGCAGACCAGCCAAGCACCGGCAGACAGAGGTTTCCAATTACCCAGCACTGGAAGGATGAAGGGAGGAAAAAACAGGTGGTGCCTTTAATTGCTTTCTGCTAGCCCACGAGCTAGCTAGCCATATCGTGAGGAGGAGCGAAGCCCGCCGGGAGCCGCCGACAACTCAAATGAAAAGATTGAAGGATTAGTGATGTTATATCATTAGTCTTTGGTCTAAAATATTCAGTAAGTCATAACTAGTGTTTGATTGTACTGATGCATATGCTCATCTTGCTCCAGATCCTTTGTCTTTCATCTTCAAGGCTCGGTGGGACTTGTGGGATTCGGCCCGTTTTTGAATATGAAGGAGTTGCAATTTGCAGGGAAGTGCTGATGTCCAAGGCTGCCTGAGGATGCATAATCAAATGCTTCAAAGTTGACGCCGACAGCAGTTTACGTAACCTTTCCTCATCAGATGGGCGCTAACGCAATTTGCATGACGATAACGCAGTTGGATGTCGATCGTGTACAGTATTTTACTAAAACCTGGACCTGTCACGGGGCAGCGCTATACAAAGTAAATTTAGACTGGGAATGCACGAGTGCTTCCTGCACTGGGGAGATGTGGGCGGTTCATTTGCTGTCCACTGAGAATGAGTCAACACAGCCGTCACTGTCTAAATATCTAGCAACACAAGTGAATAGCAAGATACAGTAACTGTGTCTTGCCTACACTCAAGCATGCTGATGGTAGCGTGCGTGGGTGCCGTTGCACTTCACTGGAAGGAACAAGTGACACTGAATATGTTTTTTTTCCACCAAATTGAGTTCTAACCGACCTCCAAGATGATCAAATGCCTTGCTGATGGAGTGAAGAAAGATATCCACAGGCTCCACCAGTGATGTCATGGAGGAGTGGAAGATGATTTCATGCCCAGGAGGATTAGGGACGCGCTAGATAATGACAATTTGGACTTATTCACTCTGAGGTCATGTTCTGCTACATAATACACATCACAGTACATGTTGGAATTTAGTGAACCATAGCTCCTCGCAACAGCAGCACTCGTGTAGCCATAAGACCATGACTCCAGCACCACCATGCCCGACACATTTATCTTACTGGCTATTTAGCCCATAGTAGTGTTGATTTCTTTTCAGTGGATTGTATATCTATACCGTTATACAAAGCTGTACACTGACTACTCCAGAGTGTATCCTTGTTTACTTTCTGTAGTATTGTCCCTTGAAAAGATACTCGCTTTTGTGAGATACTGTCTGTGTGTGATGAGCAGCTGCTGGCAGCGATTGCCCTGTTTTCCCATTTCCCCTCTGGCTAATCACCAGAGTCCCCGTAAATCCTCGCTATCGCCACAGGATCAGGAGAAGGCCTCCAAGCCCCCGAGGGAGCCTATTTCCTCAGAGAGCTCGACAAACTGGAAACTTCGGAATATATTTGTCGTGGCCCGGGGATGGCCGGAATCGGCGGCTGAGTGGAGCGCCGCGTTTGGCTTCGGCATCGAGTTTGCAAACTCGATCAGGTGTAGAGCGTCCGGAGAAATGTTATTACTAGAAAGTCATAGAGTCGAGAGAGGGAAGGTCATTGGACGGAGCCACCTAAGCAAGCAAGCATGCATGTGTGTGTGTGTGGGTGTTCCAGCTGGTGCAGCTACACAGAATAATTACTTTGGTTGGAACAGAACCTCGAAAAGGAGGGGGGGTGCTGGATTAGCTCTTGGAGGGCAGCCTCTGTGATGCATGATGAGATATAGACTGTCATCCAGCAGGCACCAGCAAGCTTCTGATGGTCTTAGCAGCCTTGAGCGGGGGGGACAATTATAGCCTGAATGGTAAACAGGGCCCAAGATGTTCCCAGAGGTCGCCTCGCGAACGACCTGAGCTCGCTATCTTAATGTGAGTGATGGACGCCGGTCTTGAAGGACATGTTATCATGACAAATTAAGATGGAAACGTCAACAACTAAGCCGATGCAGAGATACCGTGACAAAAAAAAGCTCTCATCTGCATCACTTGTTTGTGCCAGAGAGACGGCACATTGTGGGTTTTTATGACGTCATGAAGGGGAAAACTTTCTTCAGGCTTCACTCCACATCTTAAAACACAGCTTGGCACTCTGCCAAACTATCTGTCAGTATGTTTGATCATTTTGCTTTTTTTCAGCAAATACGCTAACCTAGCATGAAGTGATTGTGATGTTAGCACTTTAGCAGATAGATACAGTATGCTAGTGTTGCTAACGTTTGTGTCCCCGTGTCCCAGTCCTTAACGTTACGATGATGTATGTGATATAATGTTGGATAAGTGCAGACTTGCAGTGTCATCCACGTCACTCCATTGTGTTTTTTTTAATTATATATTTGTAAATCATAAAGACATTCATTAAAATACACAATATTGCAAAATAAGCATATTTAAAATATTTGTATATATTTTTGGGCAAGCATTTTCAAGCATAAAAACTGAAATTATAACTTATAAGTCATTCAGTAGACGCATTCAAAGATGACATGATATGTTGTATGTCTTATTTTCTCTTATTATGTCTACTATATTGTGTCATAGGAGCGTAAAGGTGACTATAGGGGTGTTATTTCATGTATAGAGTGCTCTAGAAATGTTAAACTGTATTTAGAAGGTTGTAATTGTGTTTTGTATGCTTTAACAACAAAAGTATACCATTTACCACTAAGGTATTACTGTAACTAAATAATGTGGATAAAGTACACAATTGTGCTTCTTGGAGACAAACACGGCTCATTAGCATTAAAGCTACAGACACACAACACTAATAGGGTTTACAAAAACAGCACCACCAATACACTATCGTGCCACTTCAAACTTGTTTAAAATTGGTAAAAATTAAATACTGTGGGGTTTTAATTGTCATGAGTAATTAACTACAGTAGAAAAAAAAAACGTTACATTATTGACATACTAACGCTTGGGGCTAACAAAGTTCATGGCTGACAGGCACGTTAGTCATGGCCAACGCTTCGTCCGCCATTTAATAACCTAACGAGCTGTTAGTTCCAACATGGTGGACCCCAGACTCCACAGTGCTGCAGTACCTCAGCATGCTGAACCAAGGCCGCGTCGTCACTCGGCTGTGAGAATCAGTCTCCAGAAGAGAACTTGATTAGCTTACAAGCGAGCACAAAATGCGTGTGCGATCAAACCGGGAGGCGCGCTGCCAGAAGAAGTTCATCATCTAGCGGACTGCCTCCCCAATAAGAGCGCCGCTCGTAGCGCAGATGCCCCGCTGGGCCAGCTGCCTGCGCTACAGAGCCGACGCGTCTCATGCCAGCAGCGAGACCTTTAATGGCCGTCCAGCTTGAATAAATTTAGATCCATGCTACTTTAGACCCAAGCGGTAATCACAGTTCTTTCTAAGTCTTTAAAAGTGATCCATAATAAATAGAAACGGATTATTTTGTCATCGGGAGTGCTCACTTGTACACGCAACACGACTTATTTTCCTTTTCAATGCACATCTGCTTTGGGAGGATTGTCACCATCTTTTATTCATGCGTCTTTTACATTTTTTATAACGCCTTCGTGGGCGGCAGGAACAAGGCGCGGCAGTTGGTAGCGCAGTGACGCCTCTCTGGGTTCAAAGCATTGGACTCGCTGCAGCCACTGTGGTCCCGATTCTGAAGAGGCCCTTTGAGGACTGCCCTGAGTCAGTCCGTTTTTTCCTTTGTTTGCCGTTACAACCACTTGGTCAGGATTTCAACGAATGTTGGTTATAAAGATTTGTTCTCAACAGGCGTTTCTCCATATGTGTGAGTGACAGGAAGACAAGCTCTGACTTGCTTAGGAGAGAAGTTGTGTATGAATCTGTAAATGATAAGAGGACCTCCGCTTAATCTCATTTTTCTCTTGGTGAGTGACCGGAAGAAAAGCTCCTACTTGTCATTTGGTAGCCTCTACCTTTTCAGTCTGTTTTCTTGGGAACAAAATGTCACCTTATATTTGGGTCAATGCAGTAGGATTTCTACAAGTCTACGCAGGAGCTCAAGTACTAAACAATCAAAGCTTACGATCCATTTAATCAGTTAAGCCTGCAAAATACAGACACAATTAGAAAGAGTGATATAGTAGGACACCAGTACACTAACCTGCCCCAAAAGACTCCAAGTCCTCGATACAAAAACAGAACCTTTCAAGGTAGACAAAACACTATACCCCAAAAGCTACATGGCTGTATAAATCCCTACATTTCCTTTTGTCATTTTGCCTTTTCTACACAGAAGCTCTAGTACTACACAATCAAAGTTTAGGATCCGAGTATGTCACACTTACAAGTCTGTAAATAATGAGTGCTTAAGTAGGGCACCACTACAGTAACATGCCTCAAAGGTAACTTTATATATCCTTCACAGGCCCCAAAAAAGGTACAAAACCTAAGCACACACGCCATACCCCTAAAACACCCTTAAGAACTTTTATCTAAATGTCTGGACCTCTAATATAAAACAACTCATCTTTTTCCAGACAGTTTTCTAAGGAAAAAACATCGTCTTATATTCAGTTCAATGAAGTTTACTTCCTGACTGACTTCTCCTCTTTCCATTCTACACAGAAGCTTGAGTACTGCACAATCAAAGTTCAGAATCCATTCATACCACACTTGTAAGTCTGGAAAAAAACCTACAATCAAAGAGTGCTGAAGTAGGTGACCGGTACTCTAATGTAACTTCTTCTATTGTTCCCAGGCCACAGAAAGGCACAAAAAAGAACCTTTCAAGGTAATACCAGACCAGTAAGTAAGACCAGTACACTCCTGTGCACCAAAAAGGACTCCAAAATAACTTTCTGCACCATTACCAGGCCCCAAAAAGCTACAACAGAACCTGCCAAGCTAATGTCTACTGATAAAACCCCTAAAGCTACAAAGCTGTATAAATCTATATAAAACAATTCATACAATTTCCTAAGGAAAAAGCCCCATCTTATATTCAGTTCCATGCCTCATGCTTACTCTCCAGTACTGCAGTCCTGAACCGAATAACCTACTGTAAGAAATAGTAACTGCAGTAGTAACCAAGTGCAACAATACTGTGACATCACAATCCAGCGTGAGAAATATCTAAAAAAGGGTTGTCTCCAGTGACAGATACCGGTGACAACGGCACAGGCGGCGGTACTGCATCACCTGTTCCGCCCGGCGTGCCCTCATGCAAATAATGGCTAAATGATCACGACGCCGGCGGACGCCTCTGACAATAAATAGAAATGGTGAAAAGGAGAGCAGATGCATGAAATCAACAAGTAACAGTAACAAGTAACACGTAGATTGGTCTGTCCTGCGTTTTGTGTTTTGGGGGTGAATATTTGTCAGGAACGGGGCTGGCCTGTTTGCGTCCCCCTGAATTCGCTTGGTTTCATTTAAATGAGGCAGGAACAGCTTTTAAAATGGCCCAACACTTGCTCACAAACATTTTTTGAACCTCACCCGAGCCACTTTGTCCTGGAACATGACGCATGATGCTACACAAACGGTTCAAGTGACTAAGGGAGGTTTTTCTTTTAAATTCCTCTCCTCCATCGAGCCTACTGAGAGGTTTTGCTGTGAGAAACACTCAAAGAAGAAGAAGTGACTCATGGCTGCTCATGTTAGTGTGACTGAATTATGAGTCACGTTGGGCATATCTCCACAGCAGATAGTGTACGTCTTTGAAAAGGCAACATACACGCCTATGTGACTAAACAGCTGAGCTTAAATAATGGCACTGAAAGTATCGGCGCACTCATGGCTTATTCATGTCTTCCATGCCGCTATCATTGTTGCATACGTCTGGCAGAAATATCAGCTCCCCTTCCAGGGCTTAAGTGGAAGCGATCAGCGGCGTGATGCCCCCACCGTGATCCCATCAACGGAGGTGGGATAGACCGCAGCAGGAGGCGGCTAACGTGTTAACATATGTTGACTTAGTGCATGTGAGCAAAATGACATTTACATGCTCATCACTGACAAGATACAGACCTGATCAAAGTCTTAAGACCAGTTGAAAAATTGCTAGAATTAACCTTTTGCACATTTGGATCTTAATGAGGTTTTAAGTAGCGCTACAATATGCAAAAGCAAGAAGGGGAGTCTGAGTAAACCACTTTGAAAAAATCATTTATTGAAAACAACAATGAAACTGAAATAGGCTGTTTATCAGCTGATCAAAAGTTTAAGACCATCACTCAAAAAGAATGACAAAAACTCTCCAAACCAGAACAAAAATGTTCTCAGTAGGACTCAGTAATGAGTAGCTCCACCGTTCTTGTTAATCACTTCCAAGATGGGTTTGGGCATGCTTGATGCAAGTGTTTCCAGGAAGCTAGTGGGAACATTGCTCCAAGTGGTGAAGATGGCTTCACGAAGGGCATCAACTGTCTGTAACTGATGGCCATTTTTATAAACATCCCTGGCCATCCATCCCCAAATGTTCTCAATGGGATTTAAATCAGGGGAGGATGGTCCAAAACAGTGATCTTATTCTCCCTGAAGAAGTCCTTCTTCAATCAAGCATTGTGAACTGCAGCGTTGTCCTGTAGAAAAACCCAGCTGTTACCACACAGACGAGGGCCCTCAGTCATGAGGGATGTCCGCTGCAACATCTGAACGTAACCAGCCGCCGTCTGACGACCTTGCACCACCTGAAGCTCCACTGTTCCACTGAAAGAAAAGCACCCCGCATCTCAGGTGGGATCTCCTTGTCATGCCAGTAACGTTGGAAGCCATCTGGACCATGAAGGTTGCGTTTTTTTCTCATCAGAGAATAAAACTTTTTTCCACCTTTCAATGTCCCATGTTTGATGCTCCCTGGAAAAGTGTAAACGGCGGATGGTTACGTGCAGATGTTTCACCGGGCTTCCCTCATGACTGAGGACCCTCATCTGTGTGGTACCAGCTGGGTTTTTCAACAGGACAACGCTGCAGTTCACAATGCTCGCTTCTTCAGGGAGAATAACATCACTCTTTTGGACCATCCTGCATGTTCCCTTGATTTAAATTCCATAGAGAACATTTGGGGATGGATGGCAAGGGAAGTTTATAAAAATGGCCTTCAGTTCCAGACAGTTGATGCCCTTCGTGAAGCTATCTTCACCACTTGGAGCAATGTTCCCACTAGTTTCCTGGAAACACTCGCATCAAGCATGCCCAAACCTATTTTTGAAGTGATTAACAAAAACGATGGAACTCATTACTGAGTCCTACTCAGAACATTTTTTGTTCTGGTTTAGAGAGTTTTTGTCATTCTTTTTGAGTGATGGTCTTAAACGTTTGATCAGCTGATAAACAGCCAATTTCAGTTTTATTGTTTTTTTCAATAAATTACTTTTTCAAAGTGGTTTTGTCACACTCCCCCTTCCCTGCGTTTGCATGTTGTAGCTATACTTAAAACCTCATTAAGATCCAAATGTGCAAAATGTAAATTCTAGCAATTTTTCAAATGGCCTTAAGATTTTGATCAGGTCTGTATATACTGTTAGCTTTGACTGACACTATTTAGCAATCAGGCAATGTAACAAACACATTAGTGTTTCATTAGAAATTAAACACAAATTAAAGATCATGAAGCCATTCCCGTATAGCATTCCATTCCAGTGCAGGGGCGTCAAACTCATTTTCACATCCCAGTTATGGTTACCCTTTGCAGGTTGCCTATAACTGTGAAACCATATACTGGTAAATGTACATATAATCACCATATAATATCGTGATGACACATTTACATTGAAATAAGAGGTCAAGGTGCCAAGCAGAAATTGGAGTATACAACTCAATCATTTATTCATTTTAAATGGGCTTTGGCGAGCTGCAAGCAATACAAATGTTTGGCAAACATTGACAGAACAAATACATTTTATTTTTGACGTTTAAAAATAATTTTGTCTTTGAAAATGAATGAATTAATTAAAATACCCAATATTTTTTAAAAGGGTCTAGAAGTGTCTTTTTGACAAGCATTATTTCCAGGATTTTGCGGGCCACAAAACTATATGACGGTCCAAATCTGGCCCCTGGGCCATGAGTTTGACACACGTATCCTTGTGGCTGTAAGCACTATTTGGATGATCTGATTGGAAGCTAGTACAAAATATGGAACTGGTAAAAAATAATGCATGCATTTGTCTTTTGGTCAACAGGCTAAGGTATTTGTCAATGAAAATATTTGCAAAAAGGTCTATGACCCACAAGCAATAACAACAATAACAATTACGACTCAGACATTCCTAGGCTTTGTTATCGAGCAAGTATTTAATATGCCGAAGTAGAAGAAAAACATCTTTACGATACACAAACGCATACCGAAGAAGACATCTTCATAGTCTCACGATTTGTACAATTCAGAGTTGCTCAAAACAGTTCGGGATGTTACAAAAAAAAAAAAAAAAAACGTCACCTTACGGACCTTCATTAGCAAACAGCATGCGTGTTGGCCTGGGCTTCAACTGCGACGGTCCCATGACCAGATGGTTGCAGGTTCAAACTTCCAACTCGCAATGTCGCTTCGTCCTTCAGGTAACGACCCACCGCCATCCCCGCCCGCGCTCACGTTTAACTCAGTTTTGCGTTGTCCTGTGGCGGCCGTGCACTCTGTAGAGGTCATGTCCATTTGTCCGCATGGTTGTGCTGTTTGCACTGAACCTCACTTGTCAATATTTGCATCTGACAAAAGCTCCACAAGTTCATTTGGGTTATTACAACGGTGCTCAAAAGTCTGGATGATAGTGACATTTTCACCAGAGGACGTCCTTTAGCGCCGCATGTCCGCGTCAAGTGTATCCTTGCTCCCTAACTCCGAGGATACCCAGGCTTTGTGTTGGGATTTGGTCAGGATTGAGCAGCAATGGCTGCACACCGTTTTGCAATCCCGGAGGATTGGCCTGATGAGGCCCAATTGGACTCATCCGCTCCACTTCCCATCGATTTGTTTTGCGCCGCGCTTCACTTTTCTCATTTCTAACGATGTGTGAAGACCATAATTCTATCGAATGCCATCGGGTCGCGTCTTAGCTACAGCTTTGTTTTGATCGCAGCCCTAAAAAGTCTTTAGGTCCAAAAGGAAGAAAACGCTGAAGGAATTCAATCTTTTTTGAGGCATCCGCTTGGATCGTTGAGGGTCGGACTAATTGATTGTGGCCTTGAAATTCTCCGATGAACATAACATTGATCTAACACATTTTATACAATATAAGAGTTGTCTTAAAAAGTACCAGTGGCTGCACATCCAAACTTTATGTAAGCCATTAACCATTTTGCAGTTATTATAATAAGGTTACATAATTACTTTGTGCTTTCAAACTTGCTGGCCTCATGTTTACCAGCCAAAAAGTCATAAACTATACTTTTCTTTCTCACCTTGCAGTTAGCATCTCCACGTTAAAAGGTACATGCAACCATGACGCTTATTGACTAGCTCAGAAGGCCAAATTAAGTGTAGTAATAGGTGTAGTAATTCATATGGCGCGTAAAGTGACTATGTCCAACCTGACAAAGCACCCAAAAAAAGGTAATTGTGTTCCTCCAAGACAACACAGTGACGCAGCCGCTTATCACCTGTCGATCAACAAGCAGAAGTACTCAAAAGCACGCAAAAGGAATCAGAAATGAGGTGTAGGTGTGCGCTCACACCGTCCATCTTTCTGGAAAATGACAGCAGAGAGGAAACAGGCCGTTCTCCTCTGGACTTTGTGACACTTATGAGCGGAATTGTTCCGCCTCAAACTTCCTGACATGTTGGACAAGCGCTCATCAGTTTTATCGAACATCCATCTATCTGCCCAGCCAGCCAGCCGGCCAGACAGACTGCGCCGTCTCTCCGGGGAGGACAGGCAAAGCAGCAGCGGGGCCTGTCGGACCGTGCTCAACTAAGACAGATCTTCCTCGTCCTGGGCCATAGGAGGGCAGTACTAATGACAGCAGGCTTACAGATTCCTAGGGTGACTGCAGCACCAGGAAAGACAGTCCAAGAGGAGGTAAAAATCTGAATTGTCAAACTCAAAACAATCAATCATAAATGACAAAGCTGGCATGGACCATCTTAGGAGTTCTTCTTAGGAGTTCTTCCAACAATAAGACACCACCAAGTATCTATCAGAATTAAAACCGTGGTCCTTTTTGACTCTGCGTATCACAGAAAAGTCATCTTAAATCCCCGATCCGATCCTGAGCGCAATATCACTAAGTATTAGTTAAAAGTACATATACCTCAAAGTTTACTTGCGGTTCTCTGTTTGTTCATGGAAGGTACATTAACTAATGGAGAAAAAGAAAAGCGCCACAGGGATTCATCGACATTTGTGGTGACAATAAATCCTTCATGGAGTGAATCAAAGTCGGCTCCACTAACTAGGCCCGACTGAGTTGTGGAATCCTCAGCGGAAGGTGATTGGCGGACTCCTTACTTAGTGCATGTGACTATTGATTAAAGGCTCCCCTACTCGGTTAGCGTCGGTACCCCTCATCTCCATCCCTAGCAATGGATGGTCGATATTTGATCAACAAGACGTTCCCATAAGACGTTCCCTGGAAAACATGATGTATTTTCCCCGACTATTGCGAGGAATGAGACGACCGGAATGCTAATTACGCAGATACTGACGTGAAATAAGAAATTTTGGGCTTTTGAATTAATAACATAGCTTTTGCTTTAAGATGACTTTGGCACAAATTAGCATGTGTATCAGATTTGATTTGCATTCCTGTGATCCGAGAATGTATTATCTGCGTGCGATTCAGCATCTCTTATCTGGAGCGCTCCCAATCAATGGAGAGCGCCGCTGAATATGGATTAAGGATGGATATCTGAGGAGCTCAACTTACATGAACTGGGGGCGCCTTACCCCGTTCAACTCGTTTATTCATATTTGCCTTCTTTATCTGCGCTGACTGTGTCTGGAGAGCAAAGACAATTAGCATGAGGAGTCCTGACCTCACGGGGCCCCAAACATTAGGATTCCTCAGGGTGTGTCGTCTTCTAAATGTGCCCAAATCAGTGCAAAAGCGCGATGTGGACTTTGGCACCTTTCCGACAAAAGGCAAGAGGGATATCTCGCTGGGTGATAAATGATCCAAAAAGTCGGAAGGATCTCCAAAGAGATAGCTTCCATTCTGCAGCGCAGACTGATTTGGACTGCCAGCGCATGGAGGAGTGATGAGGGCCTCGCAGATTTATGATGCTTTTTCCTCGCACGTTAAATATAGACTTTGAAACATGGCGCTCAGAAAGAAGCGCTTTGAAAGCCTTATCAGGAGAGAGGATTCATGGAGGAGGCGCACAAGATTCCCAATTGGGTCGTTTTTTTTTTTATATGACACCCAACACTGCTGGCTCCAGATGCTCTGGGAAAGCTAAAGCTTTAAGGGCTTCGGAACGAGAAGGTTACAGAACCAAGAACTTGGAAAATGAATTTGGTTGCACTTGAGTTTCCGAGAACTATCATTTTAACCTTGAGCAAGAACTGGCATGACATCTTTTTTGTAAAATCTGTAGATTGAAACGGTAACGGGACAAATCTGAGCTTGTGTGCGTGGCCGTAACATTGCCATTAACTTTAAATAAAATCAACCGTGTCGGACTTTAATCTGATTTATTGTCAGGTTATGAAATAATGAGGTGACGTCTGCAGAAGGAGAACCTCGAAGGTGAAACTAAAGGAGGTTGCTAATAACGGCGCAATTATCTCACGACCCTAATTGAAATATTACTTAATTGGCTTGAAATAACCCACACTGGAATGACAAACTCTTCGGCATAAAGAGGTTAAAATACACTTTAAAAAAAACCCTGACAGGAATAACATTACACCTAAAAAAAGTTAAAACCATGAGGTGATCGGCAGCACTCACTTTCTGCTGACTCGGGTTGTCAGTTGGCCACACTTAGGAACAACCCCAAAGGCCTGGAATGTTTCTTGGATTCAGATCACACTTTTTAATATGTGGAACTGTCTGCATTATTTATCGAGACTGAGGCACTCAAAGTGGAATTTGCACATATTGAATTCTTTCAAAGATATCATCTTGTCAAAATCCGTTCATCCCATTCCCAGTATTCCAAGATAAGCATGGGTTTCAGGGTCGAACAACACTTAGAAGACATATTCAGACTATGACATCGTTGTTAGTACAGTAATCCCTCATTTATCCTGTTAATTGGCTACAGACTCGACCGCAATAAGTGAAGTTCTGCGAAACGAAAGTCCTTACATTTAAATGGAATATTTTCTGAGTAGTGTTTTCAGAACGGATTGAGTAAGGAACTCAAACTATGTAAAGGTGACTCTAAAAGTGAAATGAGCAATTTCAAGAAAAAGTACAAGCAGTTGATGTTCACAAGGCATAAAGAAGAAAAGCCCTGAACCATCAAATGCTATGTCTAACCACTACCACACTGACTACTAACTCTCATTTTTTTGCGAGAGTATTGTCTGTACTCACTCATCTATCATCCAACTGGCAACTATTAACTCCTTCATCAGGTATTAAAATTATGACTTACAGTATATAAATTTTGACAGTGACTACAACCCTGACTCCTGTTATTTTAAAACCAATAAACCAATCAGCACCTCCAAGTGATGCATTCTGCATCACTCTGTTGTGGTGAAGAGAGAGCTGGGCCGAAAGGCAAAGCTCTCAATTTATTCTCCTACACTCCTACCCTCACCTATGGTCATGAGCTTGGGGTAGTGACCAAAAGGACAAGATCGTGGGCACAAGCAGCCGAAATTAGTTTTCTCCGCAGGGTGGCTGGGCTCACCATTAGAAACTGGGTGAGAAGTACTGTCATCCTGGAGAGACTGAGAGTAGGACCACTGCTCCTCCGTCGGATGCCTCCCTGGGGAGGTGTTCAGGGCACGTACGACCGGTGGGAGGCCTTGGGGAAAACCCAGGACATGTTGGAGAGACTATGTCTCTCAACTTGCCTGGGGATCTGCCAGGAGGAACTTGATGCAATAGCCAGGGAGAGGGAAGTCTGGGCTTCCCTGCTTAGGCTGCTGCCCCTGCGACCCAACCTCAAATAAGCGGAAGAAAATGGATGGATGAATGGATAAACCATTACCAGTACTGTGCTTGTACAACGCACTTGCGCTTGTGTGTGTTGCTTTAAATGTGTTCTGTGGGTAGGCCGAGTGGTGGAAGACAGAAAATGATGTCGGGAGTTGTTCTTGAGGTGGGTTACGGTTGCAACAGTAGTCCGCCGTCTGATTATTGTGCCAGTTGTAAGATCATTCAAACGTGCAATAAAAGCCTGTTGTTTCGACAATCGGGTCTGGGGCTTTTGTGTCTCTTCAAACATTACAGTAACATTACTGACACCTAGTGTCCAGTGTAGACTGCTACGTATTACTCACAGGGGCCTTGAATGTGTCTTCTTAATGGCTTGTGTATGCAGAGGTACAAAAACTACTGGATGTATGAACTACTACTACGCTACTTTACAGGCTTAAGAATCAAGGATCAACAGCGCCAACTTCAGGCCTGGCATGCACATTACATCATTTATACCGATATTGGATTTTTTGCAGCTAAAATCCTACCCTGGATGGTATCCTTAGCTCCCCGGCCTGATAATGGGAAGCTAATCTATTCCCACGTCCAGTTAACCTGAAGATTAGGAGACAAATGGGATAGTTGAAGGTGGAATGCAGCGGGTCATTATTCCCTCCTATCCCTCTCAAAGCCATCTAACGTGCGCACCTCTTGCCGGGTGCTTGACTTTGATCTTCAAAGCTGACCTCCCCCCGCCGCCACCTGCCACTGATTGATGGATGGGCGGCGCATTGACGGCTGCTTATCCGTCAGGCAAGGGGCGGGCAGGATGAATGAAAATGTCCTTTATCACGCGCACATCGCCTCGTGAGGAATCGTCCTCCCTCGGCCAACACATTCATCCCTCAGCCAGCACATTGATTAACCACCCGCCTGATTCCGTCAGTAATTATGACCTCATCGCTAATCAATCTACCTCTCGTCCAGGAGGGACCTGCACACACACACACACACACACACGTACGTCACTTATCAACAGCCACTTTTTTCCGAGGCTAAGGGATCATGGGAAAGTTTGTAAGCGCCACTAATGGTGTCACCGGGGATACCGAGGATTGGCGGGTTGGCCTGTCTGGTACCGCTGACGTCTCCCAGCTGGACAGATTAACGTGGACAAAGACAAAAGGTCCAAGTTCCTCCATAACTTTTTATTTGCCCGGAATGAATTACCTTGATTTGATCGCCATTAATGCTGCGTTAAAGTGTCAATAATGAATGCTTGTTGTCGTCACTGTCAGTTACATTTCTCATAATCCATCCATTTTCTATGCCGCTTATCCTCATTAGGATCGCAGGTATGCTGGAGCTATCCCAGCTGGCTTTGGGCGAGAGGCGGTGTACACCCTGGACTGGTCGCTAACAAAAGCTAACATTCATGTTTTTAGAATGTGGGAGGAAACCAGAGTACCGGGAGAAAACCCACACACGCACAGGGAGAACATGCAAACTCCACACAGAGATGCCCAACGGAGATTCAAACCCTGATCTCCTGACTGTGAGGCCAACATGCTACCCACTCAACCACCGTGTGGCCATTTCTCATAATAATAATTATAATAATATGAATGCCCTGCGATTGGCTGGCGACCAGTGCAGGGTGCACCCCGCCTCCCGCCCAAAGTCAGCTGGAATAGTCTCCAGCATACCCACGACCCTATATCGAGGATAAGCGGTATAGAATGAATAATAATGAGAATAATTATCATATTATAACACTTAATTGGCACATAAAAACATCTAAAATAGATAACACTATTTCTATAACCATAACAATAACTACTCTTGACATACATATGATTTTGATGAATTATAAAGACATATTTGTACAATACATATACAATAAACATATTTTGTAAATGTGTTTTTAATTATTCTCATTCATAATAACAGTATTGCATGTAAAAAAATACAATAAATCTCCATGCAGTGCCATTGAATTTCTTGCATGAGACTTATAATTGTAATATTTGTATTATTATTTTGCTGATTTTAATCGTCCACCTACAGTACATGTCCAAATGTAGTTCCTCAGATACAGTAGACACACAGTATCTATGCTAGTATGTCATTTAAAAACATAACATCATTTTAAAGCAGCGCTTACGCCTTGAGTCGTCAAATTCGCGCCGAGATTGATCGCCTCCTTTCCGTGACCTCTGAGGGTCACTGTCGTAATGGGCCAGCTTCCCACTCAGTGACCCCCTTTGGGCGACCTCGGCCTTTGACCGACAACACCCCCACAGAGGCGGCGAGCCTTGTGAGTGAAAGAAGGATACAAGCGCAGAAAAACATCAATGCTACGAGAGTATGCAAATTATACGGGTGCAACTGAGGACAAAGAAGAGTTTTATCAGATGAAGTCACTGTTTTCACTGTCAATCCATCATCAGAGGCACACATTCAGTGGTGGAACATTAGCCGACAAGTAAGTAAACAGGTGCTGCTAAATGAACACGAGCAAGAATAGCACATATATAATAGCAGTGTAAGTGCTAAATGTAAGGTGCATTCACGGATTCACGTATGAAGCCTGTGATGCACAAGCAGCAAGGGGGCTACAGAGATGCTTTCTTATTCTGTAATGATTAATAACGTATGCATGTGGTCAAGAAAACCGTCTGTTCTTTGTTAGACAGAAGCCTGCTCAATCAGGTGGCCAAGAATTAATTAGCAATGCAGTTCTTCTGCTTTCAAATCATTTAATTAATTCCACAAAGCCCTATAATTAATGGGGGAGAGCAGCAGAACACGAAGAATAGGCACTTGTGATGCTTTTTTTGTAGCATGTTGCACTGTCGTGTTTCATTTTACGCCTCAAGGGGCACTAATGACTGATGTACGCTAACTAATAAAAAAAAACAGAAAAAGGCAAACATCACATCACCATTGCAACATTGGAAGGTCAAACTTACTAGAAGCCTGTTGCATAATTAATGCAAATCTGCATATCTATTATTGTAAGTTCTGTTATATAAGCCACACCCACTAAATTAGGATGTTCCTATGTAAGCCACACTGGTGTATAAGATGCACTTTTTCACTCCATAAAATGGCTTGGTGAGGACCCTGCAGCTCTTTGACAGGACCCAATCATGAGCTATGATAAAACTCACAATGAGTTCTTCAACCCATTACAGGAGGTCGTTACGCAATATAACAGTCTGAGTTACGGTGTCATCTTACAAACAACGCTAAACTCATCACAAAGCAACTTAACACTCAAAAGGTCCTGAGTGTTACCAATACGAGTTTAAAACCAAACAGCTTTTAGCTGTTCCCATAAGACACTGTGTCTGAGCAACGTAGTTCATTGGAAGAAAGGCAGCATAGAAAATGGTGGCTGATGCAGCTTCTGTCCACCAGAGGGATCCAGAGGGATGTGGACATTATTGCAGCGCTCCAATGAATGCGATGCTCAGTCTCAATGCCTTATGGGAAAACTTGTTCCTTTTTTCATTTAAACATGTGTTTATATTTCTCAGGTATAACTTTTGAGTGGCTGTATGGGTAGCATGTTGGCCTCACAGTCAGGAGGTTCAGGGTTCGAATCTCCATTGGGCATCTGTGTGGTGTGGAGTTTGCATGTTCTTCCCGTGCGTGCGTGGGTTTTCTCCGGGTACTCCGGTTTCCTCCCATAATCAAAAAACATGCATGTTAGGTTAATTGGTGACTCTAAATTGTCCATCGGTATGAATGTGAGTGTGAATGGTTGTTTGTCTATATGTGCCCTGTGATTGACTGGCGACCAGTCCATGGTGTACCCCACCTCCCGCCCAAAGTCACCTAGGATAGGCTCCAGCATACCCGCGACCATAATGAGGATAAGCGGTATAGAAAATGAATGAATGAATAAATGAATGAATGAACTTTTGAGTGTTAAGTTGCTGAGTGATGAGTTTAGTGCTGTTTGCAAGATGACACTGCAAGTTAAACTGTTATATATACTGACCTGTGATTCCCAATGGCTTGATAAGATGGTTGTGAGTGCACTGCTAGCTCATGATTGACTCCTGCCAAAGAAAGACCTATTGTTTCCTCGCAGACTTGCGAGTGTCGCAGTATTTAAACAATTAGAAGCAGTTCTGAAGTAAAGGAGATTTATGAATCAATATATGTATTAAAAAAAAAACTGCGATAGAGTGAAGTTTTTAAATTTGAACAGAGAAGTGGCGAGAGGTTAGTATCACTCGAACATGACTGCAGTTTCACCTGCAACCAGTCTTGACAAACCAAATTATTCCTTTGTTCAGCCTGCAGGTTTCATGATTCGCGAGTGATCGACAAAGACTGGAGTGCCACAGATGGATTCAGCTTCTTTGCAAGGATCTGAACACGCTCTCGGTGACAAGTGACTCGAGTGAATCAGACTCAATCAGTGCGTGACTCATAAGAACTCAGGCCAGTGAAAGGAATCGAGCCGTATGTTTCAAAGTATTAACACAGCATGGACACACAGGATGGAAATCAGGTATTGTTTCTGTCCATGGAAGACGCACACAAAAAAGCACCATCTTTTGCTATTAGCGACAAACAAACAAACAAACAAACAAAACGAGGGCATCCTGAAAAGAGAGGGCAAAGCAAAGCTGGAAGATGAGCTTGAATAAATGAATTCATTAGGAGAGAGTGGCGTACTTTCAAGTGCCAGGGTCCTTATAAATATACATTTGAAAAGGCATGTGGCGAGATCAAGAAGTAACCTCTTTAACAATGAACTTGTGTATCATCGGCACTTTAGTAAACACCTTACACACACATATAGGCTACACACACACAGCCTTGTTAGCAGAGCAACACTTAATATTAATACATGTAAATTCATGCTTTGTTTGTCTGACTTGGGAACTCTTCTAAGTGGATGTAGTCACAACTCTCTCCACAATCACACGTTCCAAAAAAAAAAAAGGTCCCTAAACACCTCATCTTACTTTTGAACCCCCCTCGCCGGGATTCCCGCCGCCCCGCAAAAAAATCTATAGCATGTCTGGGAAAGCTGTTGAAGAGTTAATGAAGGCTCTGAGTGTGTGTGCTGAGTCCAGTATTTAGACAGGCCCCGTGATGTATCGCCTCACTCACTAAAAGTGACGCTCTCACCTCGTCTCGCTCCGTTTTTTGAGCACCTTTAATAAATTGGCCCCGTCCTGCACCAGCTTCTTGATGGATGGGCGCCGGGTCGGGATCTTTATCGGAGCGTGTTAACGTGGCAGGAGGTACAGACCCAAAACAGACACGAGGATAATTAAAGTACTGCAAATATCTCTTGGTGAACATACAACAGTAGCAAATATGTATTCTTGTTGTTCTCTGCTGCTACACAAAAATAAACAAATGTGCTAGCTAGTAAGCCTTCTAGAGAGGCTAGTTAGCTAGTGAAGCTAGTTCAATAACCAACTATTTTGCTAGTAAGCTGCGTAAGCATGTCAATATAGTTATGTCTCCATCTGTCTCGATTGTGAAGGTAGTTAGCACATACTGTCCATCATGATCTATTTAGCTAGTGGAATGTATTAGCATGTCTCTGCATAGCTAGTAAAGCGACTTAGCATATGATACAAATCAGCATGTTAAGCGCCTGGGAGGATAGTTTGTGAGTGAAGATAGTTTAATGGATGTCATAAGAACTAGTGAGGCTAGTAAGCATGTGACTAACTAGTTTCGTGGGGCTACTTAGTTTGTGAAGCAAGTTCTACACATCTATCTATACAGTTAGCTAGTAAGGCTAGTTGGCAAATATAGCGATCTAGTTAGCTAGTGAGTTTAAAGAGCAAACTCTAGCTAGTAAGCTTGTAGAGCTATTTAGGACATATTTATGTGCCAGTGATGCTAGTTAATATGTGAATGGAGCAGACTAATTTATTTACTTAATTTATGTAGCGCGTGAAGCATGTTACACATCTGTCAATGACACAGTTATCTAGTTAAGCTAGCTAGCGCGTATGACTGTGTGAGGCTGGTTAACAAATAAATATCGTGTTAATTAGCAGATAAATCACCATAACATTTGTCGATCGAGTTATGGACCTATTTATGACACATATCTAGTTAGGCTACTTAGCCTATCTAGCTAGTGGGACTATGTAGCTTGTGCAGCAAGTTAGCACATCTATTTGAGTGAGGTTAGGTCGCACATATGGCTATCTGATGCTGGTTAGCACAAAATGGTTTAGTTAATTAGCGTGGTTCATTCGCATATGAATCAAGATAGCATATACTGTGGAACCTCAGGATATGAAATGAATTCGTTCCAAAAGGATTTTTGTAAGCCTCATTTTTTTGTAACCCGAGCAACATTTAACATGTAAATTGGCTAATTTGTTCCACTGACCCGGAAGACCCCTCATACAATGGGAAAAAAAACCACATTCTGCACATTTAATACTGTAAAAATAACCAGTATTGTAATAAAAATGCATTGTAATAATACAACCTGAAATAGAATGTATATTGAGTTAAAATTCAAAAAGTTTGATACCTTTAATACACAGCGAAGTGCAGTGCGGCATTTAAACTGGCAGCGATAAACTAATCAGAGAACATTACGTCATACTTCCGCTGGCAGCGATAAACCAATCAGAGAACGTTACGTCAATTGTAGCATACGTACACTTCCCTCCGCCATGCCTCCAGTAGGTATCTTACCTGCTGCAGAACAACATTTTTGCCGGGAGAGTTACGCCAGCATATGTGAATGGATGGTGGATGCCTGGCTTGAGGTATCCGCTTTAACTCTTGTCCGAGGTTTCACGAAAGCCGGCATCTTTGCTGAACAGCAGGCTGGCAACGAGAGTGACGGCCGACAATGATGACAGGGAACCCGGCATGTTTGACGGCGAAATTGCCCAGCTGTTCGATTCAGATGCAGAAGATGGATTTGTGGGAGAAGAGTGATTAAAAATACAGTCAGTGTATTGTTAAATAGTAGAATGAAGTCCAACTAAACTCACTCTTTTGCTTCCATTGCCTTTTTTTGTAGACTGTATGTTTTAGCATGCGCCTTAAAATACGGTAAATCCGGAAAGTTCTGAAAAATACAAGTTTTGGTAAGATCGACAAACTTTCGTAAAGCAAATTAATTTTTGTAAGCCGAACCAAAAAACTCATCAAGGTATTTTTGTATCCCGGATTTTTCGTATTCCGCGGCATTCGCATCCCGAGGGTCCACGGCATATCTATCTAGCTTGTAATGTGGAGCTACGACATATCTATCTAGTGAGCTAGTGAGGCTAGTTGGCATATCAATCTGCCTAGCTAGTGGGACTACTTAGCTTGTGAAGCAAGTTAGCATATCACTCAACACAGTTAGTTACCGAGGCTAGTTAGCACGCAAAGCTATCTAAAGGAGGTTAACACAAATGTAGTAAACTAAAGAGGTTGATTGGCATATGAATCTATAGTACATCTAAGAGCTAGCTAGCCTTTAAGCCTTTGGAACTGTTTAGGACAACTATCTATCTAATTAGCTATTGAGGCTAGTCAGCATATCTAGCTAGTGGAGCTCCTTAGCTCCTTAGCTTGTGCAGCAAGGTAACACATCCATCAGTTAGCTAGTGAGGCGGATTGGCTAGTGAGGCTAGATAGCATATCTAACAAGTTATAGTGCGGCTAGTTTGCATGTGACTCATCTTAACATAGTTAGCTATTCAGCTAGTGTGGCTGTTTAATAAAGCTTGTTAGCGTACATCTCTATGTATCTATAGCTAATTTTGCTTTGCTCTATTTAGCACAAGGTGTCTGCCAATTTGTTTTCTATCTATCTACATTTGCTAACCTACATTTGTCTATCAATTTGCTTAGCCAGCTAGATAGTAGGTCTAGTTAGCTTGTGAAGCTAGTGAGCACATCTCTCTAGTATGCTAGTAAGGCTAGTTAGCTTGTAAATACAACATGTCTATTATTTAGCCTGCCTGACGAATAGCAACGTTTCTAGTGGGCCAATTAGCTAGTGAAGCTTAGCAAGTGTAACAAACGTCTTTTTTCCCGACAAAAGCCTCCTATTGACAAGACGGGTCAAGGTGGATCAGAACCCAGTCCTATGTGGTCCTGTGGCTTTCTCGGCCGACTGCAAATGACAACAAATGACAATCTTGCCAAGTTGTGACAAGCTTTAGCCAAGCTGCCCGGCGACAAGGTCTTATTTACTGGAGCGTGTTAGCGCTACTCCTACAGCCTAACATTTTACCTTCTAAAACAGATGGAAAAGATGATATTTGGGTGACGGATTCACCTTGAGGTGGTGTGATTAATGTGTAAAATATGCATGAATAGAGCTTTTCTATTGCGGCGTTATTGCGGCATCGTCAGGCTCCCTGTGTGCGAACAGCACCTCTTCAATAAGCCGCCATTCAAATGAACGATAATAAATTGCACAAAGGCCTCGCTGCCACTCGCAGCCGTGAATGATGACGGCAGCCCGAGCCCTCCGCTGATGTTTCACCTTCAAGGCTGACCTTGTGGCGTCTACTCTCTGCTGATGCTTGCCAAAGATAAAAGCTATGAGACCTTCTCATAAAGCTCCCTCCACCCCAACGCCCCCCACCCCCTCCATCGCCAAGGACGCTCACATTATCGCTTTACTGGCCTATCTGCACAGGTGATGCATGGCTCCTATAGCGCGCTCTGTTTATTAACTCTCAGAGGCAGCTAGCGAATAGCATAGCATATGTTACTTGACATCAACAATGAGAAGGATGCGATAACAAATATGACAGCTAATGATGAGTATGATTTCTATTTATAGTGATCACCAACTATAAAAATGTTAGACACCTCACTAATTAGCTTCTGGGCTGCAGCGTCCAAGCTAACAGCTAAATCACGCTAAAAACACGTCAGACACTAGTGATTAGGACGTGTAATTCAATGACAAAAACCAACAAATATACGGAAAATGTTTGCGCCAATACGAATGCTAATGCTAATTAGCTTCCAAACTGCAGTACACAAGCTAATAGCTACCAAACGTTAATGGATTTTGTCATAATACAGCCTAACTTTTAATGCAATTTAAAAAGTGAAATAATTTCTTATTAAGAGGCCAAAAAAACCTACGTGTCAACTCAGGACGTTGTGTGTGCGCGTGCGAGCGTTTGTGTGTTGCGACAAAGAAAGAGTCAATGCTTGAAATTCATTAGATATCAGCGGGAGACAAAGCACTGACAGGTGTTTATGCAAATCACTCGCAGAATGGAATTATCTCCCTAATGGCGGGAAGCGGCGGTCTCGGAATAGCACAGGAAGACAAGACGCTGGTCCACTTGTGGAGTGTATTGTGCCACACACACACACACGCACACACGCACACACACACACACACAGTGTAATTGTTGAAGGCTTCTTGTTGTGGCTGTAAGAACATATGGCGGAGCCGTTCCAATTCAGCCATATGCATATTTTCTCCTAGTTTGGACACTTTAATGCATTTCAATGACTGGTGGCTACAGTCTCATTTGCATGTTTTTGCTCGCCTGAAACGAACATTTTTTACTTTGAATATAAAATGACCCTACATTATATATTAACCTCATGCAGCCTTGCATTGTAGACTTCGTATTGCATCAAAACAAACTAAAGGTCTTAATGTAGTAAAGTGTCATATCCGGACACGAACGGACCACTGGGTCTGGAGACAGATAACACGGAACCACGTGACACAGCAAACTATAGAAGAAGAACGAACGAATGCTCGTAAGTTTGGCGTCTTTCGGCTTGGCTGGTTTGTCCGACTCCCCATGACGTGGATGTACTTCAGTGGGTCATTTTGGAGTATACTATAAGACAACAAAATATCAGGAGAATGTCAACTGGGGTGAGTCATGCCAGTCTTGTCACTTCTGGTCACGTGACGGCGACAGGGTAGTGATTTGCAGAGACATCGTTTTCAGAAAGTAGCGGTTTGCTGGTCTACGCAGATACAACAAGCAGATTTTACCATTTTCAAAAAAATACAGTTTCAAGGCACCAAGAACGAAATGTGGGTTTAGGGATGAAAAGCTTTGCTTTTTTGACATGAAAACATTTCCGTGTGGATGGACAGACCCTTAAAGTCAGGAATTGTGGGATTAGGAATGGTTTAAAGGGTTAGGTGGTACAGTTGAGTTATGGGTGAGAGTTAGGGCTTAGTGGGTTGGGGGAGTTTGGGGTTTGCGGTTATGGTTAAGCGTGACCTTTAAACTACGACCCTGTCCACACTGTGCATTCTTTGGTTTTTTTGGCAGGTTGGGAAAAAAAGGAGTCCAAACAGTGCTGGATCCATAAATAGTCACATCAAAGAGAAAGCGTGCGTACAAGGCCCGTCGTCTTCCAGCTTGTCTAGACTTACAACCAAATGGAATTACTTCTGAGAGTCACTTTTGAGTACAAGACAAAAAACAATCAAGAGAATGTTGACTGGGAGTCATGCCAGTCGAAATATTCCGGAGCAGTGACGTTGAGGTTTTGACAATACGGCGTTATCAGATTTTGTTTTCAAAAATACCAAGCCAAGCCGCCCAGAACGCTGTTGCTGATAAATAATTTACTGTGTCAACCTAAAATCATTCCCGTGTGGCCAGGCCCAGAATTAACATCAACATATCGTGGTAAAGTATGGCTTTGACATTTGGGCACTGAACCCTGCGAGTCTGAAGAAGGTTGGTCGTGAAAGCTATCTGATTCCTCATGATGACAAGATAATCTGAGCTAATCTTTCACCCCATCTAATTTTCATTCAATTATCTTCGGATTAAAGTGCCCGGAATCTAATGGGTCTCCTTCTTTCTTAGACAGAGGACAGTAGTGCCTCCCGTGGGTCTCTATTTCAATAATGGACTAATCTTACTTTTAGTAGAGACATAAAAAGTCGAGGCACTCACCTTCTCTACAAACAAAACAAAAAAAAAAAAACACGTAACAGTTGGAGAAGTTTATCCGTCAAGGCGACATCAATTAACACCACGCCCTGATGAATATTCAACAACCCTTTCATTCGCCGTCGCTTGGGAGGAAAAGTGGAGACGGATCAGGCGTCTTACGTGTTATTATGAATCTCTCATGGACTTTGATCATCACGCGCTGACATTTTGAGTTTTGTTTCCTTCCGCCGTGGAGCAGAAATAAACACGTAGACTGCAACTTCAAGCCAAGTGGAAAAGTGGCCAAAAAGAACAAACAATTGAGGAGTTTAGGACCATTTAAGGGTTAGGCAGCAGTGTCTTTTGTATGTTCCCCTCGAGCTTTTCTTCCAGCACTAACAAGCCCCTCTTATTATTGGGCATCGGGGCCCCGAGTGGATCCGATCGAGCAGGGAGGCGCGATCCAAAGAGTTCAAGCAGGAATCAGTAAGTTAAGGAGGAGCACATGGCTGCCAGTTGACTTCACTCTGACCCGCCATCGATCCGCCCTCGGCCAGTTAGCCCGGGCGCTCCAGTTGAGGTGAGGCCGTGCGGAAAGACGCACTCGGAGAGTGCAGCGTCAGGCCTGTTTCTGCCTCTATTTTTTGTGGTTTTGTTTTGTTTTTAAGTGCCCAGAGCGGCGTATTATTGGATGGATAGACCCGCAGCACTGTTGTAAGAGGCAATTACCAGCAAGATACACCTGCTTCTTTTTGCTTTGGAGATACTTCTTCAGTCCTTTTATGTTTGTAAGCTCTAAAAGTGCAAGAGTCTACACTCACTGGACACTTCTTTTTGTACACAATCCAATAAGCTCTGTATCGGCACCTATAAGTCTCTCTTTACAAACATAATAATGCTGGCATTTGATTATTAGTATTGTTTTTCCAATCCAATTTACTTGCCTTAAATGCCTTAATATATTTTAGCTGACATTTTATGTTGAGTGTAAGTTTTTGATTTAAATGTTTAAAAACATGTTTTAAAAGGATGTTTGGGGGGGAAGGCATGGAAATCAGTGTTGCTCTCCCTCATTGACCTAATAATAATAATAATAATAAATGATAAATGAAATCCCTACTGAATTGATTTATTTGTTTCTCTTTATTAATTATTATGCATGTTATGTTAACATGCTGGCCTTTAAATTATTACAATCCCCAAAATAGTATTACTATTTGCGGTCCATGTCAAATACAGCAGTTTCAAAATTTTGCCAAACAAATACATTGTGAATACAGTATTTACCATTTTTACTAGATTTTGCAAAGACAGTCTTTTTCATCTGGAGCACTATGAGTGTACGTTTGCTTTTAAATGTTTAAGAGCGATGTATTTTATAAAAGTTCATTTTATTACATGCATGGAAATCAATGCTGCTGCCAATTATTGACCCACCTCATTACCCATCTTGGACATAAGATTTAGATAGGGATACTGATTGTGATGTTGATTTTGGTATTATTAGATTATAAACAAATACTACTTGTTTTGTATTTTAGGAATAAATAAAAAAATAAAAAAACATGAAGTTATGTTAAGAAAGTTGGCCTTTAAGTGTAAGTTACTGTTTAATCGCAGCTCTTGTCAGCATCACTATACAGTAGTACTACTAACGACTATATATGTTCAATTTTTACAATACAAGAATTAAACATTGTTTTGAGGGTTCATTCCCAAGAGGCTTTTATATTCACAGCAATTTGCTTGAAGTCTGAATGCTAAAAACATTACATTGCGAGCTAACGCCTTCACAAACCAAAGCCAGTCAAATGTGTTTTCAAAAGACGTGGATCATAAATAAGCGATTAATGTGACAACAGCAAATGGCGGTGATGCCATCAAAGCCTTGCTAAGTCCAACAACAACAACAACAGCGATGACACACTCGGTTGATGAAAGCAGGAAGTGGAAAGCATCACGCCGACGAATAAATAGACGCGCCCGTCAAAAGACAGAGTCGCAGGGGGTCACTGCAGTTGTCAGCGCAAAACATATTGTTATAGATAGAGGCTGAAAGACGACAATCGGAGACCATCAGCAAAGTTTGCTGATCATTTGAGAGTAGAGAGGCAGACGACGCCCACACTGCTTCATGTGTTATATTACATTAATAACACCGCTGTCCCGTGGGTGGCACGAGTTTGGCAGCGCTGCTCCCAGGCTGACTCCCCACCAACATCCTATGGTGCTTCCATTGTGGGCTGCAGCATAAAGACACAGCAGGAGCGTAAACCCTCAAAATGATCGACTTTACTTCACGAATAATGCTATTTGACAAAGCATCGAGACTTAACAGTGAAAACCTGGCCAGGTAATGTTTGCAAATTTACAGCTGCGCAAACCAGCAATGCTATAGTGCTAACATTAACATGTAGTGTTAGCAGGTTAACAGTTTTAGCACTTAAGCATGTAGGCTCTTGGAGTACAGCAGCAGCTTTTGTGTGATCCAGAAGGAATTTGGGGTCAAAGTGTTGGAGGTTTGAATCTCATTGTGGACTTAATATATATAAAGCAGGGGTGTCCAAACTTTTTCCAGCAGGGCCACACACTGGAAAATGAAAGGATGCATTATTGTATTTTCACATTATTATTTTATCCATCCATCCATTTGCTACACCGCTTATCCTCATTAGGGTCGAGGGTATGCTGGAGCCTATCGTAGCTGACTTCGGGCGAGAGGCGGGGTACACCTTGGACTGGTCGCCAGTGAAATCACAAACAACCATTCACTCTACATTCAAACTCTAATGGCCAATTTAGAGTCGCCAATTAACCTAACGTGCATGTTTTTGGAATGTGGGAGGAAACCGAAGTACCCGAAAAAAAAAACATGCAAGCACGGGGAGATCATGCAAACTCCACACAGAGATGGCCAAAGGAGATTTGATTTGAGGTCTTCCAAATCTTCCAACATGCCAACCACTTGACCACCGTGTGCCCACATTATTACTTTAATCCCATAAAATGTAGCATTTATTCCCACTAACTTTTTCCCCAACCTAATTTTCCAAAAACATCACAACTTAATTTCATATTACCACTTTTTTTCTCTAATACATAACACATACTTTTTCCTCCTTTATTCTCGTAAAAATGTTGACTTTTTCTCATTACAATGCAACTTTTTTCTCTGTCTTCCCATCATTATGACTCAATTCCCATAATATGCAAAACATGCACGTCGAAACGTGCAAATCATACGTGGGACAAATGGGAGATAGACAAGAAAATTAAAAGGAATGCTAGAAAGAGACAACGGTAACTCACTAGGAGCCAAAGACGAAAAGCGCAACCAGAAACCTTCAAATCAGCCGTAACGGATCATTGTAAAGGAACTAAGCACATCATGGACTGGGACAACGCCAATATCATCGGGACAGATTGACAAGGAGTTGATTGAAAGAAGGAAACGGGCCGAGGACACCATTGTTGGTGTGTCTCACACTTTGTGCAGAGAACATCGACACCTTGGAGTAGCCAACCCATAGTCATGTGACCCTTCTGAAGGGGATTGCAGATGAGAGTTGAAGGAATACACCGAAAACAACTAAATATTTGCTACCCAGTCTTTATTTTTAGGAGTTTATCACATCCACGCTTGCCTCGCTGTGAGAAATGTGAAAGTCGAGTCTCACCAGCAGGAAGAAGACCCACGCTGTGAACGTCTGTCTAAAAGGAGTCTCGACTCACAGCTAGAAGAGCATCACTCGGTGAAAGGAGTGTAAAACCCTGCGATGGAGACCGCTTGCCGACACGTGGAGGATAAAAAAGAAGCAGTGATCCTTATAGATGGATAAGGATGGCTTTAATTGTGCATCA
Organism: Oostethus manadensis; assembly: GCA_024372805.1. Classification (NCBI taxonomy): domain Eukaryota; kingdom Metazoa; phylum Chordata; class Actinopteri; order Syngnathiformes; family Syngnathidae; genus Oostethus; species Oostethus manadensis. Next base: position 126,482 of record QODF01000145.1, on the reverse strand, counting down.
CCTCTGCCATCAATTGTGCTAGAAAAACACAAACGGAGGCGTAAATCCCAAAAACCTGCTGGCTACCAATTAGCCTCATAAAACAATGGCCGCTATCTTTGCTGATGTTTTGGCTGCAGGCCCGCCGCTAATGAAGGCCGAACTAAACAGCAGCTTGTGTTTTGGCATGTCGAGAAAACGCGCCGCAAGTTCACTTTGCAAGTGTCCCCGGGAAACGTGGCGTCGCTAATCGTATTAAATATTCGCTGCTCGGTGATACTGTTGTTTCACCGTCTTGGCGGCGCAGAAGAGGATGTGGCTGCCAAGGTATGAGCTGTGGTTTAACTTTAGGGGCTTTGGCTTGGCAACAGCACCAGTAGGGGGCGCGGTGACCTTTAAACAGTCGGGTCAAGACTCTTCCTACTCCGGGCAGAAGGCCCATCCACATATAAATGTTTTTCTGCTGCCAATGGACACTGACAGCAGCGATGGGATAGTCACAACTACTGCTTCAACATGTTAAAAGGGATCTTCACACATGCCAAACTGCTGGTTCAGATCCAGATTCAGATACAATAGTGTTCAAAAGAGTCAACCAACTTGTGGCACCTTCCAGCAGTTTTTCTACTCCAAGATTCTTTGACAAAATTTCAATTCATTAACATGTCTTGGTTTTGCTTCCGAAACAGCATTTTTGATGTCACCCCACAAGTTCTCCATTGAATTAAGGTTCGGGGATTGGGCTGGCCACTCTATAACAGTCATTTTGTTGGTTTGGAACCAAGATTTTGCTGGTTTACTAGTGTGCTTTGGTTCATTGTCTTGTTGAAGCAGCCATTTCAAGGGCATGTCCTCTTCAGCATAAGGCAACAAGACCTCTTCAAGTATTTTGACATATGCAAACTGATCCATGATTCCTGATATGGGATAAATAGGCCCAACACCATAGTAGGAGAAACATGCCCCTATCATGATGTTTACACCACCATGCTTCACTGTCTTCACTGAGTACTGTGGCTCAAATTCAGAGTTAGTGGGTTGTCTCACGAGCTGTCTGCAGCCCTTGGACCCAAACAGAACAATTTTACTCTCATCAGTCCACAAAATGTTTTCACCATTTCTCTTTAGCCCAGTTGATGTATTCTTTGACAAATTGTAACCTCTTCTGCACATGCCTTTTTTTTTTTTAACAAAAGGACTTCGCAGGCGATTCTTCCAAATAGATTAGCTTCACACAGACGTCTTCTAACTGTCACAGTACTTAGGGGTAACTCCAGACTGACTTTGATCATCCTGGAGCTGATCACGGGCTGAGCCTTTGCCATTCTGCCAATTCTTTGACCCATTTGGATAGTTAGTTAGTTAGTTGGATAGTTTTTCATTTTCTGCCACGCGTCTCTGGTTTTGCTCTCTATTTTAAGACATTTTAGCTAAACAGCCAAACATTTTTTGCACCTCTTCATAAGTTTTCCCCTCTCCAATCAACATTTTAATCAAAGTACACTGTTCTTCTGAACAAAGTCTTGAACGACCCATTTTCCTCGGGCTTTCAAAGCGAAATGCGTGTTCAACAAGTGCTGCTTTCATCCTTAAATAGGGGCTACCTGATTCACACCTGTATTTTGCAAAACTGATCACTGATTGAATTACACGGAGTTTTCTTTTAACACACCCCTCTCAACTAATTGCCCAATTGCACAGCCGTAAGGGCATGGATATCATGAATGCTGGTTTTTGTTTGTTTTCTGAGAATATAATGCACCTACTGGTAACTTGTTTGCCATGTAGCAATAAAAATATACTAATAACACTACTTAAACTGGTCAGTCACATTGGACTGCTATTATTTTGAACAACACTGTACGTGGTTACTGTTGTTTTACAGCACATGCTCACACACTACCCATAAATGTCAAAGGTCGTTTAAATTTACATTCTCATAAATGACTAAACATCCTGATGTTATGAAATTACAATTAGTGTTACTCTTTTTATTGTTACAGTTTTTTTAATATAAATGCAGCCCTAAATTACAATTTTTACCTCAGCTGCATTCTTGTAATCATATTTTGCTCACCAAACACACACTTTTTTATTTTATTTTTAAGTCCAATATGTAAATTACTGAAACACAAATGGAAGAATATGTCAATTACAATTTTTTTAGTGTCTCACGTTACATCAAATTCAAGTCAACAGCTCGTCCCATGTGTTTGCATTTTGCTCCTCCTAACACCAGAAGTACAATAAGTAACATACAAGCTGATATTAATAATATTTGTATTATTTCTGTATATTTGGTATGTACTTTTTAAATCTTCTAGCAGTGTGTGATCATTAATATTGGTATTAACTATCATAATAGTTGTAATGTCTACTACTGCAATGAGGTTATTATACAACACATGTATAATATTGCTGTAAGCCACTTCTGCACTTCATTATCGTCAACATACTTTGGGTTTGGCCAAATTCATTACGCAAAACAATACGTGAGGAGTGGTAAGAGCACCTTATTTGGAGAGCAATGCATCAAGTCCACAATATGCCCTTTGTATGTGATGATGTGGGTAGATGCAGTTTCGGTGCTATTCATTTACATTCACTGTTTATCTGCTCAAATGTGGTAAAAATAACAGCGGGGATACATGAAAGCACAGTATGAAATAGACATGATCAATCGGAGGTGTCGCTCATTACCTTACCCAGTTTACCCAAGAATAAAACTTCATAAATGACACTAGTGCGTGGAGGTATTTGGTAAAAAAATAAAAATAAATAAATAAATTTAAAAAGAGTAAATATTTGTATTCCTAAAATGATGATGGTAATAAAAGTACTGAACACAGAAACTTGCTGTTTTGTGTTCCATTAAAATACAGTATGTTTGATAGGACTCCAGCTAGCTAGACCAGTGCTTCTCAAATAGTGGGGCGAGCCCCTCTGGGGGGGCTGGTAGAGTGTCAGGGGGGTCATGAGAGGCTTGCAGTGTTTTCAGTGTTAGTGCAGGCCTGCCAACAAGTACAAATTTATTGTACTCAACATGTAATTTGAGTTTACTCTGCACAGTACAGACAAATAAATGGATGTTATTGGTTTCTCAACAGTATTTCAAATTGGGGGGGAGTGAAAAACATTTATGTCCCCTGGGGGTGTGGCATGACAAAAAATAATCGAGAGCCAATGCATTACACAGTTTGCATACTGTTAGCATGATGTTCGCCGGACACGGTCCTAATGTTAGCCTTATGTATGGTCACCCAATGCTGGTCTTGAGCTATTTCTATAAAATCATGTCAAACAAGAATAATTTTGTGCACAAAGGACTTTACAAATAACAATAACAAATGACTGCTCTGCCCGTCACCGACAATAGAAATACTCGCCAGACGCCGGAGGTCGAAGGTCGCTGCTAGCTGTCAGCTGTCAGTCTCTCAGTGTTTCCACGCACAAGAGCCTCAGCTGGTAAGTTGGTGTTTTTGATTTTCGAGCAGCAAATTGATCCGCTCGCGCCTCACCTGTTCCCTTTGCTGGTCTTGTTAGCGCCTAATGTGATTGGCCGCCTAGGATGACGGGGAGATGATGCATTATTTATTGTGTGCAGCTTAAACACGACCCACTGAGCTCCTGGAACGGGCGCATCGCGGTTTTATCTTAAATCCATCTGAGAGACAAGGTTTATTATAGTTCTTTTTATTGGCAGGAATGCTAGGACCAGTAAGCACTTTGTCTGGAGACAACATTACTGTTGTCAGACGATTATTTAAGGTACAACTGCATTACAAGCTATGCTATACAGTACACGGTCTGCGGTAATGCCTGCAGCAGATGGTCCTGATCGATGTCAGATCGGGCATGTGCAATATTTGTCCTCAAAACACGCTCATTTTAACCATCCGGTACAATAATGTGTCATTTTCCATCTGCCAGCACGGGCCGAATCAGTTCTCCAGTGTTTGGCCTTGGAAGAGGCAAAATGGGCTGTTGTTAGTCCAGGAATAGGATATGGCGGTCACTGGGATTTATTTTGATTAATGAAAAACAAATTTTACATGACCTCGGTCTGCTGTGCCCCATGACGACAAAATATGCTTGGTAAGAAAGGACAGAAGTGGAACATCGTTATTATAGTGCTTACACAACACGTCTGACTACAGTCAGTAGAAAATGAGAGGCGTACACTTTTTTCATGGCACCTTTTTCCCATCCGCTCGATGTTAGCATGGCGTCAAAACGACAACAACCTGGTGCTAAGCTAACAGTCACCTAACCTTTCATTTGCCTTGTTTGCATTATGCTGACTAAATGTTGGCCTTTTCCGGACTTTGTGTTTACCTAATGATGCTAGCCTAATGCTAGCCTAATATTCAACTCACAGTTTGCCTACAATATGTTAGCCTTATGTTGGCCTAATGTGCTACCGATATTAATTATTCCTCACCTGATATTTGCCTTGATGATGATGCGTGACGATGGCCTTATCTTGCACCAATGTTAGCAAACGATTCACCTGATGTTACCCTATTATTACCTTGAGTGTGGCCTAATTTTATCCTGATTTTAGTCCTTGTGAAGTTGACCTGACTTTAGCCTAGTGCTAGCATGATGTTAGCCTTATGTTGGTCTAACCGAAGCCTGTTTGTCACCTGATATCTTGATATATGATATTATGTTAGCAGAATGATAGCCTTATCTTGGACTAATTACTTACTAAATTATTTCCCTGATGCTGAAGACAACATGAAGTTGACCTGACTTTAGCCTATTTATAGTGCGATATTAGCCAGATGTTAGCCTAATGTGAGTCTATTCGTCACCTGATATTAGCCTGTTATGTTAGCATAATGATAGCCTTATCTTGGACTAATTAGTTACAAAATTATTTCCCTGATGCAGAAGACAACATGAAGTTGACCTGACTTTAGCCTATTTCTAGTGCGATATTAGCCAGATGTTAGCCTAATGTGAGTCTATTCGTCATCTGATATTAGCCTGTTATGTTAGCATGATGATAGCTTTATCTTGGACTAATGTTAGCAGATTATTCACCCGAGGTTACGCTCATATTAGCATGAGGGTAGCCTGATTCTATCCTATTGATGTTATTAGCCCTGCTTTATGTTAGCCAAAACTTGGATTTATGTTAATGATGGTAGCCTTATCTTGGACTAATGTTAGCATATTATTCACCTGAGGTTAACCTCATATTAATGATAGCCCTGATAGCCGTAAAATGTTTTTGTGTTATCCAAATGTTGCTTATAACCTGGATTAATGTTAGCCTTATGTTGGCCAGATGCTCGCCCTATGTTAGCCTGTTAGTTGCCTGACATTAGCATGAGGATAGCCTTATCCTGGACTCATGTTAGCCTATTCTTCAGATGTTACTCCAATATTAGCCAGAAGTTGACCTGATTCAGATGTTGGCCCGATGTTAACCCGTTGAATGCCCAATTTTATGTTAATCTAAGGTTGTTAGCATGTTATTTAGAAATTTCCTGTTGATGAGACCCGAGACTCTGAAATAGTTGGCGTCTAAGTTTGTCTGTTTATGACGGCAGAGGCTAATTAAATGGGCTTTCATGCGTCTGGTTTGCATGGCGTGTCTGGGAAAATAACTGGCTACTAATCAATGTCGGAAAATGTAATAATAATTATAAAAGCAAGGCTACTGTACAGTATGTGACGCACAGCAGCGTGCATCATTACTGCGGCTGTCAGGGTTATGATGCACGTGAGCTTGACGGGCGGGTGGTAAATAAAGCAACATGATGGACTAGACGGTAAATCTACTCCATGACACGCTAAAAAAAAGTTATTTTACCAAACACCATCATTACCTCACTGCTAATCAGTGGAGGGAGGCTTCTGTCCGAGGAGGTCCAGTTTGTGGATTTGTAATGTGAGGAAAGACTTAAAGTAAAGGTTACCTTGACAGAAGAGAATTTAAAAAGAGAGACAGAAAAGTCAGAAGGTGTTTCTTCTTCAAATGTCAATATGTTTGCTTTACGGCTGCAAACGGGAAATCAAGACCAGACCTTTGGACTCTTGTCTGGCATTTACATACCTTACAGTTACTCATCTCTTATTCTTTCTGTAGACAATGTGCTTTAACTTTTAGAGGAGTCGATTGTGTTATTGCAAAAAAGACCCATATTATAATACTTTTCAACAACCTAACCTAATAAATATGCATATCAAATACAACAATGTAACATTCAGGAGTGGGACAGGAGGACAGAAACGCTAGCAATGCCAGCATAGTTATGTGCTGAAGTGCTAACATTACGCTCATATTTTAACAGCAACATTATGCTAGGTTAGCCCGTTCACTGATGAAAAACGGATGAAACTGACAGCCCCCACGTCTGTCGCAGCTTGAAGGGTGGTTGGCGGAGTCATTTTAAAGCGTGTTGCAAAGCCAGTTTTTTGTACAAGAGCACACAAGAGCAGTGTAGGTGTAGAAAAAGGTAATTATATACAAGTTATATACAGTATATACAGCTGTGTACAAGTTGAACAGTTATTGCACAGTTATTGTATGGTAATTATAGGGCTATTGCACAGTGTATTGCACAGTTATTGTAGGGGATTTGGAGCAGTTCTTGTTATAAAGTCTGACTCCCTCAAAAGTGAACCAAGCAAGAAGGAGACGATAAAGTCGTCTCGTTTTCGGTGCTTCCATACAGGCTCTAAGGACTGGCTTTGTGAATTATTTTGAGTCTTTATTTGTAGAGTGGGTTCATAGACATAACCGCTGTGCAGAAACTCCGTTTTCTGAAGACGGGGCAATGAAATAAATATATCAAGTGTAGACATTGCCGACTAGTGGTCAAAGGGAAAGAGACAAGCAACACGGAGTTGGGCGTTTTATATTTCACGCGGCAGAAATGTCAGGTTGTACTGTAAAATAATCATAAATGGAGTAGCCTCTGTCCTCAAATTCCCAGTGTCCAAATGACAGATGCTATCACACATAGATTGATTTTGCATGGCACTGCAATGACTTATTGGTATATTTGATTTGAGCGGGCATAGGTAGACATTGATGGAAAGTGTGCCAAATCACATCCTGGCATCTGCTCATATTCATCAGCCGCTAACATTGCTTCCTTCATTAGACGCCTGACAACAACATCCCAGTGATGCTAGCGAGCGTCCACCTTTGCTAAATTGCATCCCAAATAAATGTCATCTTGAGTCGATGTGGCGACATGAAATATATAAGTTTGCCGCCACAATGTAGCACTTTTACCGACGGACGTGTCACATTAGGTTTCTGAAACTGGCAGGTGTGACAAATTGTATTTTTCCCCCCTGCCTCCATTGCTGACATTTCACGAAATGATAAAAATGGCAAAAAAACCCCAAAAAGGTCAAGATGCACAGTCAAAATTTTAAAAAGGCTGCCAAAAAAAGTGTACGGGTGGCTTCTTAATGAGCAAACAGTGAGCACTTTTCAACACCGTCGCTAACCATTAAGTAGGGCCTTGGGGAATCTGTTGTATTTTTTCCCCAAATTTGGTTCTATTTTTTTCTGTTGTCGTATTTTAGAAATCTGTTTTTTGCATTTTACACTTATTTTTTTTACCATACATTTACTGATGCAGTACATCAATGGACAATTCTTCCCAGTAAATGAAAAATGGATATAGCTTGGCTAACTTTTCCAATGGGATGCACACTTTGCTACATCATAAACAAACTGTAATGCCCGTGCTTGTGGAGCATGGCAAAACACTCCTTATATCAAAGCGGTAAAATAGTGCAAATATACTCATCCAGTCCGAGTCGCACACACAACAGCATTACCATGCTAACATACTTACCCACACGGACGTTCCTTCTTACGGTGGCAGGATTTGTTTCCCATTATGTCCATTTCCGCGAGATTCCGCTTTTATCAATATCAACAATTTTTTTGACCATTTCCACGGAAACCATAGGGCCGTAATTAAGATGTTCCGCTGGCTACAGTGAGTGGGACATGCTAGCTAGCTTCATTGGTACATGGTAAATGGATAGCTATGCAAACTAGATTCACCAGCTAACTAGCCATAGTAGATTATAGATGATAACTATTTTTGTCAGCGAGCTAAACTGATGATTCTAGTATCACGAGCAAACCGGCAACATTTGGGGAAAATTCTTGCTAACGATATGCTAACGAGCTTCACAAGCTGACCAGGCACATTATCAAACCTTAACAGACAGATGGTAGGTATACTAACTATGCTAGTTTCACCAGCTAATTAGCCGCAGTAGATTCTGTATATGATGGATTACTACGCTAACTATCTTCAACAGTTAAATAACTACGTTAGCTAGCTACATAGACAAACAGGTTGATTATAAATATCAACATACAGCATGCTAACTAACCACATTAGCTAACTACATATATACTGTAGATCGGTTATGGTCCAAACGGGGTTTCACGATAGAATATGACATTTTATTGTTATATTTTGCCTTTATTTTCTTAAAATTACAGCTTTTGTTTTTTGTTTTTTTTTTCCAACTATTTAAACTTTCTTGTGGTCAATTTTCTTTTATTACCATAATATTTTGACTTTATCCCGGTAACATTGTAACTTTTTCAAAATTGAAAAATGAGTGCTGTTTTGTTCCAATATTTGGTGTTTTAATATTTGATATTTATTTTTTATTTATATATATTATTTAAACTAATTAGCTTCACTTGCTAATCAGCTAAATATGCTACTTAGCTGAATTTATAGTTATTTGATATACTTACAGTAAATATGCTAACCAGCCACACTAGTTAACAACATAAACAAAGGTTGTATGTGCTAATTAGCTTTTAACTAACTATATATAAGCTAAGCTAACTAGCGACTCTAGTTAACTAGCTTCACAGGTTAATTAGCTGACAAGATGAATAGCTAGTTAGTGCAGCTAGTTGGCAATCTCTTACTAGCTTCACAGGCTACTAAGCTGACAAGACACAGAGACATGCCACACTAGCTAACTAGCTTCACAGGCTAATGAGAAAACTAGAGCGATATAATAACCGCAAGTAATTGGACTGCGCGGCGACAAGAAGCATCCAAAAGATGGATGACCCTGGCTATATTTTATCACGCCGCTAACGTGACCCTTCATTATTTTCCCGCCACCTGACCCCCCCTTTCCATATTACATTTCAAATGACATCCTGGTAATTTGATAACATATTAAATTAAACTGTGCGATCGCGTTGCCGTGTGGCATGAAAGCAATGGTGTCGCCGGCGTGAGAAGTGGGATCCTGTGTAATACATTTGCAGGAGGATGAGCAAACAACAAGCATAATGTTGTCGAATATCAAGTGTAACAGCTGCTACGCTAACAACAGCGTCATTTCAGCTGGTTCTCCCAATGGCCAGCGTTCCACGTGGGCCGGGTCTGGGGGGGAGTCCTGGCTGCAGTCAGATAAGCGGCAAAGCCAAAGTGACATTGGACCTGGGGGAGCCGCCGCCTGCTGCACGCGTGCGAGATGGCGACGATGTAAACACAGATTAAACATTGCACTAATTCACAGCAAAACGTTCGCCAACATGGCCGTCCGACGCGGGCAACCCATTGAGGCGCACAGGCTGGATGGAGCAGCTGGGGTGGGTGGGGGTGGAGCAAACATGGTGTTGGTAATCAAAGGCCTTCCTGCCGTCCCCCCCTCCTACCCTCCTTATCTCCTTCAGCCACTTGGACGCCTCGCCAGCCAGCAGTCGGAGGCAAAGCTGTGATGTGAAGACAAGGCGGTGGTGTGCCAAGGTGGGCAGCAGAAAAAAGTCAAACAACCCCCCCTTCATTCTCCATCCTTACTCCCACTCATAAGGTAGGGAGGGGGTGCTCTCTCTGACTGTGTGAAGGAGAGCATCTTTGGCAGATTAGCCTTCTTGCTCCTTTTGCATGTCTCCGTCATGCAGAGGCTGTTTATTGTTACCATGACGACATACTCCACCTATGACCCCCACCACAATAAAACATTACAATGTATCTGCAAACGCTTGCATAAGACAGATATGCTAACAAGATAATAGTTACTTTTGACAGATGTGCCAAATAACTAATTAGCTTAACTGCTAGGTAAATAACCTAAATAGCATAAACGGTGCATGGCGTGATTATATGCGTGATATGCAAACTGAGTAGCCACCATTTGCTCACTTAATGGAATTTATTAACAAGCTAATTGTTTTTCTAGACATATATCTGCTAGATATATAATTATTAATTTCCAAGAGAAATTAGCTTCACCAGCTAATTAGCTAATACTGTAGGTAGCTAGCTAAGTAGTGAGTTTCATTAAGCGGTATAGTATATACACTGAGATAAATACATACTCCAATAGACAGCTACACAAAAAGAGTTATTCTAAATAGCTAACAGTTCTTCAGAAAAAATAGAGATATGCTAACACAACAGATGCTAGTGAGTGGAACTGGCTAACTAGGTTGATTGCTTGATAGCCTGATACATATATATATTTAAAAGCTTATGCTAACTAAGCACAATAGCTGGTACTTCCTCGCTAAATAAAATTTGCTAACAAACAAATCGTTTTTCCAGGGACCGAGAATTTAGAGATAACTAGCTAACTAGCTTCACAAGCTATTAGCTAGGTAGATAGCAAACTATTGCGTTTGACTGACTGATACAGTACTGGGATAAAAAAAAAAATAATAAAAGAGTTAGAGCTCTTAAGCTAAATGCTAATGACCTAGCCACACTGGCTAATTAGACATATTTGATTGACCACGGCACAATCAATCAACAAATGTGCTAATAGTTGATTTAGCTAAATAACTTGAAAGACAGACCAGGAGAAGCTAACTAGCCACATAATTAGAGACAGTTTGATAGACTGATACAGTACTTGTAAAAGCTAATTAGCCACAGTAGCTAGTTATTATGCTAACAAGCTTATGTAGATAAATAGACAAAGGCTAACTTGCCTCACAAGCTAACCAGATGAACATAATTAGATAGACACTAACTAGCCAAACTTGATGACTGGATGATGGGTAGGTATGCTAACTTGATGCTATCTTAAATTGTGTGACTTTGGGTGCATGTGAACGCAGCGAGAATAAAAAAGAGATGATGTGAAATATTCAATTGCAATAATGCAGAGTCAAATATTAAACGAGCGAGGGAATTATTGAGCAGCGAGGCAGCGTTCCGGAGGAGGTTGCACTTTCTTTTGTGTCACGAAACACACTTTGAAACATCGGGTGTCAAGCCAAATGAATGAGCTTGTGTGCACACAAGCAGGTTTCATGTTGGATCCCTGCGGCATGAAATAAGCTTCTCCATCACGTTGCACTTCCCATGCTTCAATATCGGAGTGAGGCTACGCTGAGAGCCGCTTTGCAGGACACGGAGAGGACGCCTTGCAAATAAAAGCCCTCGTTACGCCAGCTCATCGGGGCGCAGAAACAATAAAAGTAAAAGTAAATAATGCCTTTTATTGTTGCTTTATAGCCACATAAAGGAAGAGGTGACCTTTGCGAGTAGCGGAGCACTTTGAGAAGACAGCCACTAGGGGGCATATTTGCACCTCGGGGTTGTGTATCGTTAGCTCTGTCAATTCCTGTCGCTCTCTGGTTTCTCGGAAAATGAGACACATACAAAGTCGCATCAGGCTATTCGCCGACGTCATTAAAGAAGCTCTGATGCTCGTTGAAGTGATGGTTGTGATGGCCGGGTTGCTTTTTAAAGCCTCTTCCCACACAAAAGCTACCCCTGCTGAGTCTGACAAAAAAAACAACTTTGGGGGTGGTGCACAAAGATCACAAAGGCAAGGCAAGAGCGCAGAGACAAAAGCGCTCGATTGATCAGCGGCGCAGACGAAAGTTTGCAAGCGTCAAGTCAAATACAAGGAATGAGGATTTTTAGCAGCTGGAAAGCTCCATGCCTGAAAGGACTTTGAAATATGTCTGGAATGACGAGTCTGGACTGTACAAGGACTATGAGTATCATTTATTATGAGTGAAGATGCGATGTTAGCAACTCTCTAGCTAGCTAGCTAACAAGCTACACGAAGAGACAGGTCACGTAACGTTTATTAACCTTCCTCGGTTGCCGTAAAGTCCAGTTAGCGGTGTTTCACGATAGTTTGTTTAATGTAACTCGTAACTAGCCGCTACTTAGCAAGGTGCCAAATGGTTCCGTGGAAACCAGAGATGTTTGACATTTATTATCCGTCCTTCCATCCATTTTCTTCCGCTTATCCGAACTCGGGTTGCGGGGGCAGCAGCCTAAGCAGGGAAGCCCAGACTTCCCTCTCCCCAGCCACTTCCTCCAGCTCGTCCCGGCAGTTTCTGACGTGTTCCCAGGCCAGTTGAGAGACATAGTCTCTCCAACGTGTCCTGGGGTCTTCCCCGAGGTCTCCTACTGGTCGGAAACCAGATGCCCGAGCCACCTCATCTGTCTCTCAGATGCGAGGAGCAGCGGTTCTACTCCGCGTCTCTCCCGGGTGACAGTGCTTCTCACCCCATTTCTAAGGGAGAGCCCAGCCACTGTGCTAGTAGCTAGCTGACGACGGGTTAGCTGACCGCGAGACATAGTGAGTGTGTTTATTAACCTTCCTCATGTGACTTTTAATTATTATTTCATTTTAAAATGAGTATTGTTTAAAGTAATATTAGACTTGTTAACTTCCACGTCGGCACATCAAGCTAGAGCTGCGTGACATTGATTGACCCCCTCCTTACTTGTCATTATAATAGTAATTTATTGTTTTAAAAGGCCATATTACATGTCAGCGTATGCAAGTGTGGTAGCGTCTCACGCTAGTCACTACTTAGCTGGCTAGCTGACGACTGGTTAGCTGACACCTAGACGTAGGTGTGTATGGCATTTATTAACTTTCATCATTTGCCTTAAAGTCAATTCAGTAGTATTAAAAGGTTGCTTTAAAAGTAATTTTATTAGACTGGTCAACCCCTGTCTTGGTAACCGCTAGCTAGCGAGCTGGCGACTGGTTCAGTGGGAGCTAGATCTGTGTGACCTTTATTAACCCTTTATTAATTTAAAAAATAATATTAGAGTAACAGTATACTTATATGGCAGCATGTTATGGTGTTTGCCAATTAGCTAGCAAGCTGACAACTGGTTAGCTAACAGCCAGACATGAAGACACATGACGTTTTTTAACTTTCTTATTTTAAATGCAATATTAGACATCAACAGTGTCGCTGAGGAAAAGACATCAGGCAGAGCTGGAGGTAGCAGAGATGAAGATGCTGAGGTTCTCTTTGGGTGTGACCAGGATGGACAGGATCGGAAATGCACACGTTACAAGTTTTGGAGATAAAGTCAGAGAGGCCAGACTGAGATGGTCCGGACATGTCCAGAGGAGAGATAGTGAATATACTGGTAGAAAGATGCAGAGTTTTGAACTGCCAGGCAGGAGGCCTAGAGGAAGACCAAAGAGGAGGTTTATGGATGTAGTGAAAGAGGACATGATGGTAGTTGGTGCAAGAGAAGAGGATACAGAAGACAGGAGATAGATGGAGGCAATTGATTTGCTGCAGCCCTTATCCCTGAAGGGATTAGCCGAAAGGAAGTAGTATGGTAGTGTTCCATACTAGCTGCTACTTAGCATGCTGCCGACTGGTTAGCTTACACAAGTAACCTTGTGTAAAACTCAGATATACATGTTTCACTTTTGTGTCACACATAACTATGTTGTGTTGAAAAACCAACAAAAAGTGTGTCAAATTGTCCACACTTAATCGAAAAACATGATCATTTAAGCATCTAGACATAAACATGTACAAGTTGTGTGTGGGTTTCCAACGGTGCTGCTGTACATTTTAACTGTATTATCACCTATTTATAAATGATTAGCGCTGAAAAAAAGCCTATTTGAGGGGGAAAAAAAATCTAAACAAAAATATTTTGACCAAAAACCTGTGAATTTGGCTGTACTACCATGTTTTAGGCTAAATGATTGGAAAGACCTTCTCATTCACTTGAGGACACATTCAAAAGTTTTGCAATTTTCCGGACTGACTACGCCAAGTGTTTGCAAAAATGCAAAAAGTGGCTATTTTGTGGAATCCAAAATATACCACATGCGGTATTTGGTGCTATTTCACACTTTTTTGGGAAGTACATAATTCCGCATCATAGTTTTGATGCCTTCATTGAGAATCTACAATGTAAATAGTCATAGAAATAAAGAAAACATTGGCTGAGAAGACCTGTACCGTACTGTAAAGTAAAAACCACCCCACATGCCAGCTTTGTGTTATTTGCTGTTTTTTTCCCCATTTTTGCAGTTCTTTCTGGACGTTTCTTGTTCTTGCTGTGGGGCCGCGCTATATGGTAAATTGGCACAATTGGTTTGGACCTAAAAGCAAAGAAAACTCCCGATTGTGATCCTCCCGGCCTCACGTGGCTGTAAATATTTCATCGCGTGACAGGGCGAGTCATGAATATATCAATAACACATCCGTCTGAATTTGAGCTGCTTGATATAGCAGAAATCCCTCAAAGTCAGCAAACACAGGAGGACGCACACATTTTCTCAAACTGCCAAGGATCTGCTCAATGAGCCGTGCGCCGCACTCATTTATTCTGCCATTTTTCAAGCATGAACCCGCAAATGATCGGCAGTCTAACATTCACTTTGGGGAGGAAAAGGACAGAGAGGGCCCATTTATTATTTTACAATTAGTAAACCAAACTTCTCTGTAAAAAGGAAAAGAACACGAGGCTGCAATAAGAAGCCAACGGGTGACGGCGGCACAATAAACGAGCGGCCGTTAAGATTACAAAGCGGCCTTGAGTTGAAACATCTCCGCTGATGCTTGCCGCCGCTTTGTGAGTCTGTCGGGATTCAAATGAAGATGTCACCGTCGCACAATGCCGCACATATGCTGCTCTTTTAATCAGCGCGATGGATAACTTTAACTTCCTGTCCCCGCCATACTAAGAGGCTCCTTAACAGGGGGGAAATTGATTTGTTTTAATGAATCGCTGCAGTGGCACAGATAATTCAAGCATAGCTTTTTGGGGGAGCTGATGCTAAAAACAAGAATAGATAAAATAATCATCACATGCAGAACTACACTATCATCCTCCTCATGCTCGCTGTGCTATACCTTCACAAATATCATACATACAAGCCGGTGACATACAGCACCGCTCCAAACCACAGATTTATTCATTTATCATTGTGCAATAAATGGAACCATACTTTAAGCCAGCAACAGTTTGGACGTCGCATTGTTGGAGCACGTCGTGGCCTGGATTCTCCACACCCAAAAGGGTAGGACTAAAGGGTAGGACTAGATAGTCGCTTGTTCCAAAACTGATTACCCCAATAAAAACAAAGAGTCAACAACTCGAAGGGTGCTTTGTTGGGACCTCAATACAGCACAGAGCAAAAAGACTAGTCTGTTACGTGCAAGATAAAACGAGCAAAATTTTGTGGAAAAACAAATCACACAAAAACTGGGACGGACACAAACCGAGGTTGGACCGAACAAAACTACACCACTGAGTTAAGACAGTGGTTCTCAAACAGTGGGGCAGGCCCNAGTTTGTTTCGTGCAAGATAAAACGAGCAAAATTTTGTGGAAAAACAAATCACACAAAAACTGGGACGGACACAAACCGAGGTTGGACCGAACAAAACTACACCACTGAGTTAAGACAGTGGTTCTCAAACAGTGGGGCAGGCCCCCCTGGGTTGCGTGAAGCAGGAAGTACTTTCAATGTTAGTGTAAACCTGCCAATACGTCCACATTTATTACACTCAACATGCCATTTGACTCTTAAATACACTTCACAGTTCTCCATTTTCTCCAGTTTCACTTTCAAATTCGGTTTGATAAAGAAATAGATATTAACAGTTTTGTCAATAGTCTTTCAAATAGGAGGGGGCAACAACATTTCTAGACCCTAAGGAGGGCGTGACAGAAAATAACTCAAACCACTGAGTTAAGACAAGTAGCAGTTGAAAGTTTCTCGAAGCTCCCATGTTCTGATGGACAGTTTAGGATGTGTAGCGAAGCCTGCTGGGTGAATGTATAAACAGGGCGGGCTATAGCTAGGAAGGATCAATCTCATAAATCCTTGTGTTTTACTAAAGCTGAGGTAATGCCAAAAGCACATTAGCATAGCACAATCGACGGTGGACGTTAATCAAAGTCTGTTTGCCAACAAAATACATGAAGGTCAATCACGCGCCTCATTCCAGGCGACCCCCGGCCTCGGGGCGTGCGCCTGAGAGAACAGTTAGCGCTTTGCTAATCCAATTCTAACACATTCCTTGGAGCAATACAAGCACGCGGTCTGGTTGCATCGCATGTGCAAATAAATCTCCTAAAACATCTCCAGGTGGCGTACATAGAAGCGGGATTTATGACGACTGTCTTGGAGATGGTGGGAGGGCGGGGGGAGCAGGTGCGGGCGTCACTGTGTTTCTTCCAATAATCTAAACGGCTCCCGCGAAAGGCTAATAGATGGCATCCCATTTGCATGTAAATTATTGGCAAGCCTGCGGTGATCTATGGCTCTTTCTGATTTAGCCCCCATGGAACAGCAGGGGAGGAGTCTTGGAATAAAGCTGGCGAGATCATCATCATCATCATCGTCGTTGTTTATCAAATTTGAATCAAGTGTTGGTATTAATGTTGTTTACATTTGACCAATATGAAGTGTACATTCAATGTTGCTGCTCTTTCATGTCATGTAATAACTACTACTGTGCCCTGACACTTTAGCTGCACTACAACATTGGTTTTGGGAGTACAATGGAGCCCTGAAACTGAAAACAAACTGTTGTATTTGAAATTAATTTTCCCTTTGCAAAACAAAAAAGCAGTTTTCTGGAAAACAACATGTAAAAAATATGTGCGATTTGTAATACATATAAAAGTTTTTGTTCTTTTCCAAACCCATAAAGTTTCCTCATAAAATAATTTTTATGTTATTATGTTTTTTGTATTGTTTTAAAATTGTATTTATTATTATTTTTTTCAATAATTGGAAAAAAAATCCAAATAAAATGTAAAAAATCCAAATAAAATGTAATTATTACTAGTAGTAGTAGGTAGTAAGGTAGAGGTTATACTTTATCGTGTCATTCTATAAAAAATTGTGTTTTCACCACGAATTTCCTGTTTGAAATTTATATTTTGTATTCCCTGTTTGGCACCAAAGGCGGCATTTTTCCTTTCTGTTTGCTGGCGCTGGGAGCACACATGATTGGTCATCGGTGTACTATTTCGTTGGGCTAGTCAGTGGATCATCGTGTTGTGTTTATCTTTGAGTGTGTACGCTTACAGTACATTAAGTTTTGAACTTTTCTTGTAATGAATGCTCCGTGCATCCCTGTCAGCATTATTCCTTCTTCTTTGCTGAAAGCGCTCGCCTTCTGTGGTCGTCTTAGCAAAACTTAGGATTTTCAGTCTTTTATTGCACAAAAAAAGGCAAGCAAAGATAATAATGAACATAAGCGGCAATCCATCTGCACAAATGACACTCGTGGCTCCAGAAGTGCTGATGTGGTTAGGTTTGCCTTTAATAATGGCCTTCATCTGCGAACACACACACTCTCCTTCAGGTTTAATGGCTCGTTACATTTTTTACACACAAGCTCCCTCTGTTTCCTGCTTTTTTGTTTGGATGCTTAGATGCCGTCGCTGGTTCATCAGCGCGATCCATGACTCGTCTTGGAATGAAACATTTAATAACACATGCCACCGTCTTTCTATAAGATGCTCCATTTGTTATCT
Source organism: Oostethus manadensis (assembly GCA_024372805.1). Taxonomy (NCBI): domain Eukaryota; kingdom Metazoa; phylum Chordata; class Actinopteri; order Syngnathiformes; family Syngnathidae; genus Oostethus; species Oostethus manadensis. The sequence goes on along the minus strand of QODF01000145.1, from coordinate 108,748 downwards.
CATCATTAACATGAACGAATCTCTTTGTTTAAAAGCCAATCCGTGGCTTGGCGCCTATCTCCACATCATTAGTTTACTCAATTAATGTCCTAATGAGTCAATTAGACTTGGGTAACAGAGGTGTCGCAGACTTTAATTCATCCATCAACGCATCGTTTGGAACTTTTCCCTCACTTGGAGGATAGAATCAAAACAGATTCAGATGCTGGCATCATGTCATAAAGCCAACCTCTTAATTTTCTCATGCATTCTGATTGCAGACTGCATATGGGGAAGCCATTTTCCATCACAAATGGGCCTCGTTAACATTCATTCTTAATTGTCATAACAAGTGTTAAAAGAAGTTAACCACTGCCAAAAACAAGTTTGCATATTTTTTTCCCATTCATTTTACAGCTCATTCCGTAGAGCGTCACGCGGATAACGGTCGCACAACATACACACATTGTCGCACATTAATTTCTAGTGTACAGTGTAAGACGCAGCCACTATATTAAACAGAAAAAAAAGATGTGTACATATGAGACGCATGTGTTCACGTCAGAAAATGGCATATTGTGGCGCCCACGAGTCAGGAGCCAATCAGGAGCTATCAGGCAACTCACAACCAGTTTGTCAACCCATTGGAAATGGCGATAGGTCATTACTCGACATAACAGTCTGACTCACAATGTCGTCAAAGAAAGAAAGCTAAAATCAACACACAGCAACTTAACACACAAAAGGTAGGTAACAAATATACAAGACAACTTCGAGTACAAGTGTAGAATGATGGGAAGCAGTTAAGACAGTAGTTGTTAATCCTTTTATTGACCATTAGTTGTAGTTCTATACAAGATTAGAACGTGGCCAAAAATTAGCCGTTTTTTAATTTAAGTAATTTTTTATTTTTTATTCAATTTTGGCCACACAGTCAGGAAATCTAGAATATGTGGGTTTAAATCTCTGTTTGGGCATTTCTGTGTGGAGTTTGCATTTTCTCAGGGTTCAGGTTCAGGGTCTTACATTCCTAATTATCATACAACATTTAAGTGTAAAAATAAGCTAACCATTTCTAATGTCCAATTCAAAAACTGTCATGTTCGGCTACGACTTGGTGTGACATTTAATAGGATCAAATCTGCTCACACAGAGCAAAATCGCACACTAAAAAAAGCTAAGTACCAAGTAACTCACCATGGGAGGTGGAAACAAGAAAATACCAGCGAATAAGAAAACAATGCAATGGAGCGTTGACTGCCGGAAGCCCCTGATCAACTGATTACAAATCAAAGATAGGTGCGCTCCCCAGCCTTCTTCAACCATGGTGAAGCTACAGCATTCATTCCAAGCAGGAAACAGGTGTGCCAAAATAAAAGCAAATAACAGAAAATTAGATAACCCAACCAGTGGTAGGTAATGTCACGCGGAAGACCACAAACAGCAAATTGTGTTCCTTACCTTGATCAACAAAGACTTAATGCAAAGGTTACTCGCATCAGATTCGTCTGTTTTAACTGTCACACAAGCGTAAAAAGAAGTTAACCGCGGGTCCTAAAACAGCACAGCTTAAGTTTGGAACTGTGTGCTGTTAGAAGGACCGGCGTAGGCCATGTTGTGTTGTTGTAACGTGTCCTCGCTCATTACAAACGACCTGGAGTCCCGCTCACTATTTGGCAGCTCGCTCATGCAAAGAGGCGGCTCCTGCTGACTGCACCACATTTTGACAGATGCTCTTTGGATTATTTCACCATTATTTAATGATTTACGACAGGAAACATTCGGGAGGGGATAGGCCATCAGTGACGCCGTAAGATATTTGACTAATTATTGTTTTATTGTCCTAGTGAAAGTGTTTATTGCGTGTTTCGGGATGGATTTAGGGGGCATATGTGCTCCCTGAGGGGATGCCAGCATTGACGGGTGGGATGACACTGTTGATTGGCAAGGTCAGCGATGAGCTCCGTGTGCTAAATGAGCGCTAATTAAATCACTTCAATATATCTCATACTGCAAACTGGGAGATGGCCTGCAGTACACAGAAAGACTTTTTAAACACTTTCAAGGGTCAGGGAAATGCAATTAAACGTACAGAAATAAAAATGCTTGTCGCAATCGATCCAGCATTGACTGATTTTTTCTTGTGTTCAAGGCCCATGCGGAGAAAAGGTCAGAAGCCGGAATATTCCCTGAAGGCTTCTTAAGGCAATGCAACTTTCAGACAAGAAATACCATGTACTGTATTGTTTCTCTTGCGTTGTATTTTTCTACACCTGAAGTGGGTTAACGCATTTTGTGTCGCTTTAGATGCATCATTTCTCCCTCAGCACGCACTCTTTAGCCTGGCCGTGCACATACAGTAGATGTTTACTAAACCGCAAAGGGCCCTTTTCTTATTCTCATCTATTTCCTACCCCTCACAGCCCAAACTTTTTTTTTTTGACAATTACTACCACTCTGACCCCTTTTTTACCCAGCTGCAATGAATAGAAGAGTGTCCTATATTTAACGGAAATGCAATAGGAAAGAAATGCTGACATTAAGCGCGTGTTTATCCGGCTTTACAGCAAATAAATGCAGAATAAATAGATGGGGTTTGTATTATTTAGCAGCAGGCAGTGAATAATGACACGTGCAACACCTGTGTCTTGGCTCACGCGCATGATGAGCTCTTGTGCATGCAGGTCAGACATTTTTCATACAAAAAGCACAAACCGGCGACACTTTAAAAGCAGAGCTGGACAAACATCATTCATGCCGATGTTAAAAGGGCCTCTTTTAATGATGAATGATTGAATGAACAACATATCACTCGCTTGTTTGCTCCACTTTTGAGAGAAGAAGCACGTTTGGGGTCCATGTTTTTTAACTCCGCTACATATGTGATCTGTCTATTTTTCTAGCAGCCTAGCATGATGACAAATTTGACTGCAATGTTAGCACTTTTGCATCACATTGCTCTTCTAGTGTTGCCAACGTTTGTGTCCTCTTTAACGTTACGTTGTTGTGATATATACGTGTGTACACAAAAATGTTGATATTTTGTAAAGCAACAAAAGGTTATACAGGCGCTGTTGATGATTTGAATATCACAAAAATGTCCATACAGTTCAGTAATTCTATTAAAATAGTGAAATTCATATTATATAAATGGATTGCACACTGACTGAATTAATATAAGTGTTTATTTCTTTATTGTTTCTTATTGTTAGTGATAGCTAATGAAACCCCCAAATTCGGTATCTCAGATCATTTGAATATTGTGAAAAGGTTCAATATTGAGGACACCTATTGTCCCACTCTAACCAGCTAATTCACTCAAAACCCCTGCAAAGGCCTATAAATAGACTCTCAGTCTGGTCCTGCAGGCTACACAATCATGGGGAAGATGATCATTGACACCTCGCACAGGGAGGGCAAGACACAAAAGCTAATTGCTAAAGAAGCTGAGCTTTTTAACGGAAAGTCGCCGGGAAGGAAAAAAAGTGTATAAACAATAACAGAGGATTATGACACAAAAATTCACAAAGAGTGAACTGCAGCTGGAGTCGGTGCTTCAAGAACCATAACGCACAGACGTGTCAGGTTCCACCCCGGATTTCTCCTTTCTCTCCTCACCTTCCCTACCTTTCATTCCTTTGTTACATCTCCCAATCACCATCCTTGATGGCATGGAATCCCTGTGGCATCATCCACCAGGTGTGTGCATTTTGGAATTCAGTCCACAATCCCGAACCGATTCGCTGACTAGACTTATGCTAGATGTGGTATTCAGCTGTTGCATTCCTTGTGTCAAACCACTCTTGAACAAAAGACAGCGTCAGAACCGTCTTGCCTAGCCCAAGGACAAAAAGGACTAGACTGTTGCTGAGTGGTTCAAAGTTCTGTTCCCTGATGAAAGTCTATTTTGCTTTTCCTTTCGAAATCAAGGTCCTAGAGTCTGGACGAAGAAAATAATTACACAATCCATGTTGTTTGAGGTCCAGTGTAAAGTTTCCACAGTCAGTGAAGGTTTGGTATGCCATGTCATCTGTTGGTGTTGGTCCACTATGTTTTCAGAGGTCCAAGCTCAGTGCAGCCATCTACCAGGAAGGTTTAGAGCCCTTCATGCTCCCTGCTGCTGACCAACTTTATGGAGATGCAAATCTCATTTTCCAGCAGGACTTGGCACCTGCACACAGTGCCAAAACTACCAATACCTGGTTGAAGGACGACGGTAATGCTGTACTTAATTGGCCAGAAAACTCGCCTGACATCACACCCATAGAAAACTTGTGGTATTGTTAAGAGGAAAATGCAATACACCAGAGCAACCTGGGTTCTCATAACACCTAAGGAGTGCCACAGACTGATGGACTCCGTGCCACACCGTACTGTTGCACTAATTCAGGCAAAAGGATCCCCGAACAAGCACTGAGTGCCGCACAGGTTCATACTTTGAGGTGGCCAACATTTCTAAAATCCTTGTTTTTATTGCTCATCGTCTCCTGCCGAAGGAAGGAAAAGAGGCATAGACATACCAACTTTATCAGGATGGGAAAAAGAGAAGAGGAGATGCAAGGACATGTCTAAGGCCTCTCGGAGTCTGTTGACACGGGAATGAGATTTGTTATGGAGCCTTGAATAGTTAACCAGAATATAGCAGTTATTTCTTAAAACTAGCAAGCCAGTGAGATACACGGGATGCAATGCAAGAGTGTATACTAGCACAGGGGTTCTCATAAGATCTCAACATGGGACCCACATTTTCCAATGGACATTTTTAGGGTTGGGTATCGAGCATCAATGGGAACCGGGACTAACATTCTGGTTCTCCTGGAATCTTTTTTTTTTATTTATTTCGATCCCTATGTTCAGTGATTGACAAGCCAGGAGAGCGGCAGAAATGGCTGCATAAAACCAACGAATAAGAAGCCCAAAAAACACCAAAGAAGAAGCGTCAGGAACATAGAGACTGTGCAACGCAGTTGGAAAGTTTGGCCTTAGAAAACTCAAAGGCCGTCACCGTGCAACCTTTGCATTGGCATCATATCATGTAAAGGATGGTGCATCCCTAACAAGGTTTAACACCTCCTGATTCACAGTGTACAGAGTGCCCAATTTTTGATGCGCTGCGCCAGACGTCTTCCAACCAGTGGAGTTAGTAAAACAATAAACTCCGTCGATCTTATGCCAACATTGAAGCAGCAAATAAATCATACTTTATACTGCAAATACAATCACCAACTCAAACATCCAGTTAACGTAAGGATTTGTACCTTTCATAGCCGAAGACCTGACGTTAACTCTAGCTTTAGCCTGGAAGTTGACCAGACTCTGTGTTAAATGTTTTTCCTTTCAAATAACTTGTTTGATATTCTGCACGCAGGTTAGGAGGACCTCAGTAACATGGTTAATAATAATAATAATAATAATAATAATAATAGTAATAATAATAATAATAATAATAATAATAATAATAATAATAATAATAATAATAATAATAATAATAATAATAATAATAATAATAATAATAATGGACTAGGGCCGCACGGTGGCTGAGTGGTTAGCACATTGGCCACACAGTCAGGAGATCTGGAAGACCTGGGTTCAAATCTCCGTTGGGCATGTCTGTGTGGAGTTTGCATGGTTTCCCTGAGCGTGTGTGGGTTTTCTCCGGGTACTCCAGTTTCCTCCCACATTCATACATGCATGTTAGGTTAATTGGCGCCTCTAAATTGTCCATAGGTATGAATGTGAGTGTGAATGTTTGTTTGTCTTTGTTTGTCTGTATGTGCCCTGCGATTGACTGGCGACCAGTCCAGGGTGTACCCCGCCTCTCGCCCAAAGTCTGCTGGGATAGGCTCCAGCATCCCTGTGACCCTAATGAGGATAAGCGGCATAGAAAATGAATGAATGAATAATAATGGACTAGATTGTTAGAGACACACAAACCAGTGTGGTCCCAGTAGGTTTTTTAAAAGCACCTTTGAAGTGTCTAAATTCCATCGTCAATGGTAAATTTATTGCAAATCATAGGTGATTACAGTTTGGACTTCTGTGGCAGCTGGTCACAAAAAAAAAGTCTTAACATGCCTCCCGCTACTCCTTAAACCAGTAGAACAGGGGTCTCAAAATGCAGCCTACTGTTTTTGAGAATCAACTGCAAAAGCCCTGGTCAAAGACCATTAGAAAATAGAGGAAAGACTGGTTGAGGATCGACTGCAAAAATGCTAGTGAAAGCCAGCCAGATCCTCTGTTCGACCTAATTGCAAAAACACAAGTGAAAAAAACCTCTGTACAACAGGGAAACTGCTGTTTGTAAGTCTCACCTGCAAAGAACTAGTCAAAGACAAATATTCTGCTGTTTTCAAGGATCACCTCAAAAAACATGTGTCACGGATCCTCTAATGGGAACGCTTTGCTGTTATTGAGGACAAATTGCAAAAATGCTGGTCAAAGATCCTCTAACTAACAGCAAAAGTCTGATGGTTTTTAGGATCAACTGCGAACTCCAAGTCAAATATTCTCTAACAGGAACACGGTGCTGCAAAAAGATCGTCTGTACGACATGAGTGCTCTGCTTTTTTTAAGGACCAACTGCAAAAATGCCTGTCGAAGGTCTGGTGCTCTGCTGTCTTTGAGCACCGATTGCAAAAATAAGTCAAAGAACCTCTATGACACAGGAACGGAACACTGCTTTTTTTTAAGTACAAACGGCAAAAGAAATAAAAAAATAAATAAGAAGAACGGAAGGGATCACCTGCAAAAAGCATCTGTCCAAAATCCAAGAAGGCTTGTCTGTTCTTGAGGATCAAGTGCAAAAAGACTTGTCAAAGATCCTCTGAATAACAAGAAAGCGCTGCTGTTTTTGAGAATAAACTCCAAAAACCAAGTAAAAAACTCTTTAACAGAAAAATTCTGCTGTTTGGGAGGCTCAACGACCATTAACTAAAAAAATGCTGGTAAAAATCCTCTATATGACAGGAGCTGTTTTTAAGAATTAACTGCAAAAAAAGTGAAAGATCTTGTAAATAACAGGGACGCTCTGCTGTTTTTAGGAATGTACTGCAAAAACGCGAGTCAAAGAGCCTCTAAACAGTGGGAGCGCGCTGCTGTTTTTGAGGACCAACTGAAAAAATGCTGGTCAAAGTTAGGTGTTGTGATGAATTGCAATGACACGTTTGTCATATTCCTAATGAAGAGACAGACGACAGTTCACCTCAATGGCAGCACAGATGATACGTCTTCATTAAGGAGACTAAAAACACCTGAGAGAGTGAATGGGTGCGTCTGGTATTGACAGATCTATGCTCCGCGGTGCCGGACGAGGTGGTGATTGGATTTTAATGCGGCATGGAGAAGTATTTATTCGCTTATTTACGAGTGAGCAGAGGCAAGGCGAGTACATAAAGACAAAAACAAATAGCGTGCGGCGTCTTTTACCTTAAATCTCAGCAGCCTGGCTGTGCACACAGTGGCAGGCTGCCGCTGCACAAACAAGCTAAATGAACACACAATGGAACAAATAGATGAAATGAAGCGCGCTGTGTTTAAGTGATGGATGACTACCAGGATTGCAGTGCAGAGGAACAGCAGGGAAGCAAAACGTCCGCACATGCTCTTCTTCTCCACGCATGGTGACACTTAAAAACACACAACGCATCCTTAAAACAAGAACAAACCGACACCAACGGACACCTGCGAGCTAGAATTTTTCGTTTGGAGCTGCTACTCACTGACAGGCATAGCCGAGGACAACTATTAAGGGGCTCGTGTCAATGTGACAAAGACGGAAGTGTGCGAGGCTCGCAAGGGAATCTGGAAGCATTATTATTATTATTTTGATTAGCACTTGAACGGCTTTGTTTGTCAAAGATGTCAGAATAAAAGACCCGCAGTGTCATACTTCCACGCCGCTGAAGTGGCCAGACTAAGACAAGTGTGGTAAAGAATGTTTGTGTGCGTGTAAAAGTGAAGTTTCCGTTTCACGTAGTTGGTGACTGTTTTTGCAAACATGTATTTGTAATGTTATTTCCTGAAATTAGTTTGAAAAGAATAGTTGAATGATGGACAGTTTACCTTACCAATGTCTGTGGTTTTTTACATTGCGTTTGGTTTTTTTGAGCTCCATTTTGTGTTGAGCTGTTGAAAAAAACTAAAACTGATCGTTGTAAATAATGCAATTAATCGACTATATTTGTCGAATAATATTTTAATCCACGGAGTGCTAATTTAATTATATTTGCATAATTATAATTTCAATATTTATATGTCAGTTTTATATCTGCATAATATATAAAATATGTTATATATAATTATATTTTCTATATATAGTCATTTTACAATAAACTGTTTTATGAAAATATATATTTAATTATTATATTGCAATTTGTAGTTGACAGTTTATTCATAATTCATCATTCATAAATAAAAAATATGAATAATCAATTATGAATTATTCATTACATCTTATCTGTATGCATGAATATATATTTAATTATATTTGTACTAATACATTTATTTTTTGATATACAGAAAATGTATTTAAGAACAGTATTTAATATTTATATATTAATTTTACTTGTAGACATAGTAAACTAATTCATCTGTATTTATGAAAACAATATTTTATATTTATATTAAAGATATGAATTCTATTTAATGTATTTGTTATTAATATTTATAGGATTGTACTTTTATACAGAATATGCGTACAATAAAACATAATTTACTAATAAGTGTAAAGATAGTGATTATATTTTAAATCATGTGGCTGTCGATTAACCCTTGGACTCCTTTTGAAAATGAGGTTGCACGTTTCAAGGTCCTTAAAAGCAGCAGCGTGCTGTTGTCGGTTATGTAACACCCATCTACTTTGCTGAGGTGAATTATTTATTGTCTTTGTCATTTGCGAGACACCCTCCTCGCAATTCAGTGGTTACATGAGCGCCACTTCACACGTTCTTCTTATTTTATTTATTTATTTTTACATGTTCCACACAGACGCAGCTATTTGGTGATTACATTGTGCCTTTGTGTGCTGGGGAAGTTATTTTTGAAAATGCATACACTTCATTATCGTGCAGTACTGTGCTGGAACCCTCGAGAGCCCGCTGATTTTAAAAGAGGAAGGAAAATACAGGGGGGAAAAGCTAACTTGCATCTTTGCAATCTAAGTAAGGTGCAACGATAATGTATAAATTTATAAAAAATTTATTAAAAAATCTTTAATTTTTTTTTTGTTATAAGCCATGCATCCGTTCATGCTGGCTCATTTTTACAGGCTAATCATGCTTGGAGAGCCTAAGCTGCATGTAAGAGGCAGCTGGAATCTTATTATGATTACACTAATTACGGTTACAAGTACGCTGAGGCAGGACCTTTGATTTTAGCCTAATTAAACCAGCGCAGTAAATGTCCAAACTGTCACGTGGTTATCAGATTTTTGTTTCATCCATTAGCGTCGTCTTTAATAAGCCTGGTGTGCGATGTTCATAACGACCAATATCAGCCGTATAGCACATCACGCCTTGGTACCTGTACAGTAAAGGGTATTTGGGGTATGCGTGGTGTATTAATTACTTGTACTTGGAAGATCTGGCAACTTTTCAGAGTCATGTACAAGTAATACCTGATTTTTATTGTTATGCCGCCCCTAAATCTTGTTAACGGTCGGCTACAAGAACTTCCTCAATTTCCCAAGAGAGCTTGTGAAGTTTAGGAAATAAACGTCTGACAAACTGCCGTCTGTCCGGTTTTCTTCATAATGGCTGCCAGGAAATGTTTTGTTTTAGGTTTGTATATCGGATGTAAGAATTGTGCTTCCATTTTTTATTTTTGGGGAGCTAGAGACCTCGTTCATGGATAGCTGTGTCGTGAACAAAGCACACTTCCACACCGGATTCGCCAATATTCATGCAATTATATCCGATGTCAAATTCCTTGTTTCCTAATAACCACTGGCAGGGGCGTGATGGGGGGGGGGGGTGTCTATGCAGCGCTGAGCAGTAGTGGGGGGCTGCCGAATCCCTGAAAGAACACAGGGAGGGATGGTTTACACCAAAATCATGTGTACTACCTTGGTGATTTATGTACATTACAACCACATCCAATCACTGAAAGAAGCTTTTGTCAAAGATCCTCTACATGATAAGAGCACTTTGGTATTTTTTAAGGATTTACTGCAAAAACACGAGTGTTTGGGTTTCTGGGTTCTTGTTATCACAGCAACAGTCATGTTGCATTTCCGTCTAATGTCGGCCTCTCATATCAAGGCTATTACCCAAACAGCATTTATTTCCATCTGGGGAACGTTGGCGACCCATTCCATCAAAAGATGAAGCGGGAACCTTGATCCCGCGTTTTCGTAAACACACCCACGTTCCGATTGTAATGTCTTTTCAGTGCTGCGGTCAGAGAACTTGTCAGAATCCACACCTGCATCACAAAATACCGCAAATAGTTCTGGAAAACGGAGATAAGGGAATAAAAAAATGGAATGGGTGAGGAAAACACGAGTGTTGATCACAATTCTGCAGCAGCCATTATTTGGAAGTAGTTATATGTACTGTATATATGTAATATATAAACAGCTGTACCTTGCTTTTTGTTATTAACTAAGTCCAAAAATGTTCCAAAAAAATATTTATTAACAAATGCTGGCTGTTTCATGGTTCACTATGGCCTATTAGTCAAAAAATCTTGAAAGACAAGTTATATATAGTATTCCGGTCTCTCTGCATCAGAAATGTTATGAGACTCTACCTTACTTTTCACACTTGCAATGAGAACCGAGCCCAAGAGCCATGGTGAGTGAAAAAAAAGGTTCTCCTCTTTTTCGTTGTGGAATTGGTTGGAAACTGGAGATGTTAACTAGTTGGAATAATGGATGTGTAAAACTGACTTATAGGGGTGTTATTTCATGTCTGAGGGCTCTAATTATGTCAAAAAAGTCAACTACAAAAATATTCAATTTATTAATATTGAAGCGTACTTTGGAAATTCACCTATCATGTCTGGTCTGGAACCAGGTAACCACGATAAATGAGGGATTACTAATTGTAAATTAATTTTCAATGATCCCTCCTTCATAGCGGTTAACTGGTTCCAGACCCGACTGTGGCATCTGAATCTTCAGTAAGTAGGATTCTTTATTCATAAATGGCATATTTTCATAGATAGAGCATAGAAACCCTGTTTATTATCTTATAAATACGGGCTTTAACATATTAAAGCCCTCTAGACATGAAATAACACCCCTACAGTCACCTCTACACTTCTTTTAACCAATACTGTAGACATAACAGCAGAAAATCAAACATAATAAAGACTCACACATGTTACCACTGGGATAGTTCTTTTTTTTTTTCCATTTCTTTCCGGCACTTCCTGCGGTTGGTGATTCTAGTGACCACTGTAGAATACTCTATATTTAAAATGTCTTTCCATGCAATTTCTGAATGATATCTGTATTTTAGGTAATTTAGCCATTTACGAATGCTTAATTTTGGCCGAAAATACGTTTTGGACAAAAACCTTATTAAAAACTAATAACAGTCAATATACAACCACCGCATGAATTATTAATACATTTCTGATAGCCTTAATAGAGTGAAACCGCAAACACCAAAGCATGATATGGAATAACATGCAGTGTGTTCCGGTCACCCAAGATGTGACATTTCTGTCAAATTTTGAAGTTTTTTGCATGTTTCATCGGACCTTTTAGAACAAATTGACAAAAACCAAGGTTCCACTGTAATAATAATAGTAACTAAAGTAATATTAAGAGGACAGGGTGACTACTTTCAGAGGTTTCTTTTAGTTACAAGACCCAGAATCTTGAAGGGGACTGCATACTACCAACCACCCTGCCTCTTACAATCTCGCTCCAAACCCCCACAAAAAATTCCAGCGCGGGAATGCCATGCTTGCACATTTTGGTGAGTTTCGGATGTCAAAGCCTTCAAAAAGCCAGTTCAGCAGCTAGAAAAATAATACCAATAACAGTACCAAGATTGTTCAGTGGCAGATTACTATCACTGTCCTGCTCTACTGAAAGACTATATAGATCACTCCTCTTTTTCATCACAATGGAGGGGGTATGTATAAACACACAAAGGACAGGACTTTTACCTAATTATGAATTAGTAATATTGTAGATCATGTATAATTGTGTATGATTGCACTATGATTTGGAAGTGAACAGTTACGCATCGTTTATTTATTTATTCCTATTCTGTTTTCTTGTTTTTCTTTTCTATTTTTGTTGGCGTCATTACACAGCTTTCATCGTGAAACGAAAGGTTCAGAAGTGGGAGGAAAACCATTTAGATTGAATCAACTCAATCGTCTCATTATTTCACTACCTTTTATTTTAGCAGTGAGAACGTAAATGGATGAGGATGCTGCGGAAGTACGACCACGATGATTTCCAAAAAGCTGGGAATTATTGTTGTCTTTCAGCGTGGCTGTTGATGAAATCTAAGGAAAAATCGCCTTTGCCATGTTGTTCTGCTGTTGGGGGCGTGTTGTTGGTGTTGGGAAGAAGAATGGAGTTGCTGAGTGTTTGGATGAAAGGTTGTGATCAGTGAAATGTCTCCAGCTCTTACTCCGTCTTCCTCTCAGCAGTGATTGGTCTCCCTCCGAGTCCTTCAGCAAGAATAAAATGTGCTCGCCACTCTGCAGGGCTCTTTTTCTTTTTTTAATGATTAATCTTTTATTTTACTGGCGTGATGTGAATGGTTTGTCAATTTTCTTTCAGCAAAAACAGGACGTTGCGACTTCCTTCAGGGTTTTTTTTTCCTCCCCCCAACAAAATGCCACAAAACCCCCCACATAGAAACACGGGCCCCCGGAATCCATAATCATTTGATTTCATGGCCCGTAACCTCTATAAATTCTGCCATGGCAACACGGTTTCCGTGTAACGCTCAGCGGAGGTGGAAAAGCACACGACTGCCAATGAATGAAAAACAGATGGAAAGACTGGCAAAGCTTTGAAGACAAACACATCAGACAGATGACGGACTGCATTGGAAATCAAAACATGACTTAAATTATTTCAACCACAAATTGTGAATAAAAAAACAACCTGTGTGTCTTGCACATTAGGATCTTTGATGATTTTGGTGCCAAGTGTTATGATGAAAGTGCACATGCAATAATGTCTCGTTTATCACGATTAGTTGTTTGCAGACCTACCCATCATAAGTGAATTTGTTATTTATACAGTAAATACAGTAGATATTTTACTTTCTAAATACAGTTTTTAACATTAGAGCCCCTCAGACATGAAATAACACCCCTATAGTCACCTTTACACTGCTTTACCCAATATAGTTGACATAACAGAGGAAATTAAGAAAAAATGAAGAATACAACGATTGGGCACATTTGCACCTTGAAGGAATTTGTTCGGACCGAAATGTATCTTACAGCATAGGTACTTTGATGATTTTTGTGCATCTTGTTCAAGTCAGATGCAGAAGATGAGGACTTTGTTGGTTGATTAAAAAACACACTGAGGGTATATTTGTAGACCGTTTGTTTTAGCATGCGCCGTAAAAGACGGTAGATCGGGAAAATTCCAAAATAAAACAAGTTTTGGCAAGATCGGCAAACTTTCGTAACGCAAACAAATTTTCGTAAGACGAAGCTAAACAAAATGAGACCGGTCTTTTCGTACCCCTGATTTTTTGTTTTCCCAGGGTATTCCTATCCCGGGGTTCCACTGTATTTTGTTATTACTATTTCAACTTATTATGACTTGATTTACATAATGTTTTGACTTTATTCTCATAACATAATTTTACTGCTGGCCGCAAATGTACCCTGCCATGAGTTGAGGCCCAATCCCCCCCCACCAATTCCAGCCCCCGCCTCTCATGCCCTCCCTCGGCGGCCCGCCTTGCTATTAGAGAGGCACTGCGCTATAGAATACCCATCAATGTTGGCGACTTTCAATGAGTGCCGCGTGCTTCCCCAAATTGATTGCATTTTCTCAAAGTGAGTCGTATGTGATTATAATGATTAACGGAAATCCACCGCGAGGACTGAAAATACTAATTAACATATTGACGACGGAGGCGCGTTGTTTTCATTATTAGGTTAATCATCGCTGACAGTTGCTCTTTGCTAACAATAACGACCTAATTCTATCTCTGGTGAGCAGAAACCCAAGTATGTAATTAGGTAAGCACTTGCTTCCATCCTCACGCTGCACGAGAGGACGCTGAGCGACTCCAGGAAAAGTGTTCCCCGTGAGGAAGTGTTCACAGATGGGAGTGAAGTGTCATGGCTTCAGCGGGGACAGCAGTCCCCTCCAGGCCATTGGAAGCCCGTCACGTAGCGCTTTTCTTCTCCTGCACATAAATGTCACTAAGCGCTGGTGGGGATTAGTTAGCACCAATCACACGGGACTGTCCTAAAAGCTACACGTGTACATTCCAAAAGTCTATCCACACGACTGGAAAGGGGGACCAACGTTAAAACAAAATCCAAACAAATGCACATTGGGCATGTTACATTTGCATTCTAACGACTCAGCACGGCGCTCTCTGTCCAAAACTCTGGAAATGATGGCGCTCCATCAAACGCTCGGCATCATTATTAATTCACAGAGAGCGGGGACTTGTGCGGAATCCTGAAGAGACTGAACGAACGCCGGCGACGGAGGTTATGTGAGTGGATGCGCTCAAACAAATAAGGAGGAGGACGGAAAATATAAAAGACAAATAAAATGAAAGCGACGCTTGGCTGGAAAACTGCTGATGCGGCTTTTTTGTTTTTGCCTATGGAGTGGGTTTGTGATGGTAGGGCACAAAAGATGGCACAATATTTATTAGTAAGATTGTTTTGTGGTTCACACAAGACTGCAATCTGGATGTGGCGGTGGGTCGCGGTCATCTCATTTACATAATTGGTGCATAACACATGAGCAGCTACTTTTCCATGCTCGGGGAAATAAAAAAGAATAAAAAGCTGTTGATGTTGACAAATGTTGACAAATACAAACTGGTAGGCATTGAAAAGAGCGATACATGTTTTCTCCATAAACGTCCAAATAAGGGTGTAAATACGGCTATCCCTCATTTATCACAGTTAATTGGTTGCAGATCCAACTGCAATAACTTAATATCGGCAAAGAAGGATTTCCTCATTTACAATTTTTTGTAAAAAAACCCTGTTTACAACCTTCTAAATGCACTCTTTTAACATTAAAGCCCTCTAGACATGAAATACCACCCCTATAGTCACCCACTACTGTATAGTGATCATAATAGGAGTAAATAAGACATAATATAGACTCACATGTTAACTTTGGGAGAGTTCTGTTTTTACTGTTGGTTTCTATACAGTACTTCCTGCAGTGGCTATTGTCTCATCAATGTAACATAATGACCAGTACAGTATAAAAGACTACATCACTATCACAATATGTCTTTGAATGCGTCTTCTGAATGCCTTCTATTTGTGTTTTAGTTCAATTAGCCATTTTTATTCCTGGAAATGCTTAATCTGGGCCAAACAATAGATACAATTTGCTTTAATATTGATTTTTCCATAAGAGGCTGAAACAGCGTGATGTATCATTTGATTCTGAAAAACCATGTTAACCGTGGGAATAACAGTGGGAATACTATACTCCCTAAATACTGTAGAGCTACAAAGCCCCCTGGTTGGCAACGCTGATCCCTCCTGCTACATTGTCTTATTCTGTTGCTAACCAGGTGCATTCAGAAGCAGCGTTACAATGCTATCTACTGTAGAGTTGAAACGACAAGCCCCAGGTAGTCCCATTATAATGTGTTTATGATGAAATATTTTACAGTGGTAGCAGATTTCTCCTGACCTAAATAAGATATCTGACACCGTCAACCAAGAATGAAAAGGAAATCCCCCAAGAGTCAATACTTTTAGCCTTTTTATACATGACTTGCTTTTACGCTGCCCAGAAGCCAACTTTATGCAGATGGCGTGCTTCTGTATGCACCAGCCAAGGCTGCGGAGGTCGTAACAATGTTGCCTAGAGGATGCACATCAATGGCGTACCTGGAGCAATCTAAATCACTTAGCAAAATACACCACATTTAAATCAAATCTCAGGATATTCCTAGACCTCCAGGCAGCTCGGATGTTCACGCATCATATTTTCCCTGTTGTGTAACAGCTTGGGCTCAAGCATCGCCTCCTCCAATCAAACCCATCACATCTCTGGTTAACGACCGTAGGCCCTTAAAATAATGGCTAAAATGGCTATACGCTGGCATGATTGTGAAAATATATAATTATTACTTTTTCTGCGGGTACATGAAAAGACATGATGGCAGCAGGGTAGCCAGGAATTGCAAAACGCCGCGTTAAAAAACAACCTCCTGACAGTCTGTCTTTGCCACTGAGAGCTGCCACCAACGGAACGCTTCACCAGCAGAAATCCAGTGAATCCCACACATCCCGCGTTTCACAACAAAAGGTTGGTTAAAAGGAACAACAGCGCTGCATGTCCTGGTGGTACTTGGCTCTTTGAAGGTGTTAGCTTGCATTCCGTACTTTATTGCACGCTGTTGTGTTGATGGTTGTTTTACATCTACAAGCCCTCTAAAAGATGGGGATAGGCAATAGATGTAAATTCCATAAACGCTAAACATTTATTGGATCGGAGCTGTGTTAAGCTGTATCGGCCCGTTTGAATACAATTCAATTCTATTGTAATTAACAGCCCAACCTTGTTAGACTTTGGGAAAATAAACATCCCGGTTATAATTCTCATTTATTTTCTGTCATGCCTCCTCACGGGACAAAAAAAAACAACATAAATATATATATTTTTTGGGGGACCAAAAGTCTGCAAATGTACTTTTTGGATTGTGGGAGGATCCACTGCATATGTCCAATTTTTGACATCCAAAAAAATCTTTGTTTTGTTACATGGTCTCCAAAGACGACATCTCAAACAAAACAAAGGCCATTTACCGAGCTGCTTTAGATCATTTTGTCAAAGTCGAGCATGCATTTGCATGGACGCCAAGTACAAATTCCTGCATGTCCACTACTGCCAATGAGAGAATGCGTTGACGTCGTGTTTACGTCATGGCTCCCTCGCACCTTTAAAAGGACATACAATGTGGTAATCCGGTTACTGCTTACTCGCCAAGATAAGACTATCCTATCCCTGGTGTTCATATGAGAATGTTGATTTTCACAGAGAGATGAGCTAATACATGATGAATGACATCCCAGCTGTTGCAGTGCTGTGTAATTCCTGATTGGATGCTTAAAAGCTGGCCTCGTCATCGCCTGCCATCAAAGCCTCCACCGTTGCCCATGCAGCGCACGTGCCAGCGCAGCAAACGGTGGGCAGCCATCCGCGCACGACGGGCCCGATGGGGTGGGGTGGGGGGCCGCGACAAGGGAGGTGGATGGAGGAAATCAGTGAACTAATCAGCGGCCGCCGTGACTGTGGAAGGCGAGTGCCGGCGCAACAAGCGCCTGATGCTGATGGGAGCTGACACTGAGAATTGCGAGAGGATCATGAGACGGACGCGCTTAAGGAAGCTGTTTCCTCAGCCTGGAAAACTTTGATTTCATGTAATGGAGGCCTGATCAGCGCCGGCGAGTGTGTTTGGGACGTTGGGAAAACGGCTCTTCCCGCTTTTTTTGTCTCATAACTCGATTCTCTCCACCTATTTCACACTTGTTGGCAGAGTATTTCAGTGACAAGTCATACACAGACTTAACCACATACTCTTCCAAAGTTGCCGGGTGTGCGCATGGTCTACAAAAGCGAATCCGAGTCTTCAAAATTGGCAAGGGGTCAAAAAATATTACCATCTGTGGCTGTAGACTACCCCCTGATATATATTTTTTAACAAACTCCACAAGATGGCACTAGCAGCATTTGCTCATCAAAATGTCGTTACCCAGCTGTTAGTGTGAAAGTCAAGTGTGTTACATTTATCGCACTGTTGTTTACAATGAACCCTTTAGCGTTATTATGGCAGTGTGCTCCTTACCACTATTACAACATTGGTTCTGTTGCTGCGGTATTGTGCGAGTCACTTGTCAATAAATGGCCATGTGTTCCACAAAATTGCAGCCATATATACTGTATCATGTATTACGATTGGCAAACATCCAGTAGCTTTATTTAGCTTTTTACCTCTGCATGCACTTTAAAATGTTTCAACTGTTGGTGTGAGAGTCACACGAGTTACATTCACCACACTGTTGTTTACAATGAACTAATTTAGGCTGTTTATGGATTACCTTGACTAAAGAACTTCCTGAAACACAAAGCTTGTTCATGTTTGCTTGAGGTGCACAACATTATTTCAAATAACAACCCCCTGGGCATAGTAAATTGCAAGTAAATTAATACAAATACCACAAAGAGATACACAAAATAGATTCACATGCATACATGTGGACAGAGGTAAACAAAGCATCCCCTCATCCCTAACACCTCGCCTCACACCTGCGCAGATCTGGTTCTGCTTCGTTAATCTCAGCGCCAAGAAGTGAGCTATGAAGTGCAAGGACTTGGCTCACTATCAGATGGTGGCTACCTCGACGCTTTCCTCACATGTTAATTACTTTGGCCTGTTTGCATTTTTGTATTTATCTGCCGGAGCTGATAATCTGCTCAGAAAAGCAACGGAAACCGGAGCTTACAGACGAGCAACTGGGGAGGAAAAAAAAGACGCCGTTCCTTAATTACGCATGGGCCCCGAGTGGTGGCCCGACGTGCGGCGTCAAAGACATGATGGAGGTCTTTTATCTGGTCCCGCTCACGTTTGTTTATTTAGTAGCATTTACCACACGAGGTGTCCGAAATGGGCAACGTGATGATGCGCGTGAAAAATGTTTTACCAATTTGCTTTTTTCCCCCGATTTTTGCGGTTAAAAAAATAAATCTCCGAATAGTTTACAATTCAATTGTCTTCTTAAAAATGACGTCCAAAGGATGGCAGTCTGTAGCTACATCTGATTGTAATCTTTTGTATTGTTACCTGTTAGAACCACAACATTCAACAAACAAAAGTTTAGCTGTAGATCTACTCTGAGCTAATTTAAACACTGAACTGGTTTGTGTAAAATCTTTAAAAAAATGTAGCCAACTTTAAGATTTAAAAAATGCCAATCAGAGTTCATATATCTGCATATCAGTGTTTCTTGCTAAATCTGGAGACTTTCCAAGACTTATTTTCTCAAAATGACTTGAGGACGTCGTTTGGGACGGGAGATTTTTCTTCACCAAAACAGTAATTTATTGACGGCCCCTAGAAAAACAGGCAGCGGTAAGAGCGGCACTTCCCGAGCGAGCTCGCCGCACCATGAGAGAGCATTCGGGGCACAGTGTGGGAGGACATCCGCTGTAGCTGCGGTGCCAAATAACCAACATCCAACGTCCAACCAACTTTGTATTTGACATAACAGTGAAAGCACATATTGTTCTGAGCTGTGAGTGTACGGTCAGTCAACTGCCGCTGCACATAACCTGCCTCTCCTGGAGTCACCATCTCGCCGATCAGCGTGTCACGGGCTGTGAGCACAAAGCTACAGCGCACTTCTCCTTATAAATCATATTGCTATGCTCCCGTTAATGACATTGTTTTATTTTACTGCGCAGTAACTTGTTTCAGACTCTACTCAAATCTCCTTCACCTTTTTTTGTCTGTCTGACGCAGTGAGCCTCACCGCTACGCTAGACTACCCCCCCTTGCTCATCCAATCAGCAGTCAGAAGACAGTCCAGAGACATTCACAGACTTGTTGGTGAGTCAGACATTTTATATTCTTGTAGGTAATGGACATTTCCCCTACTTCAGTGTTTTAAAAAATCACAGCACTTAGCAATGGCAGCCGCAATAAGGAGGCTGAAGAGCTTCACAGACGCGGGTTGCCGACCCCTGAGCCAATGTCAAGTACCTTTATTCATTTTTTCTTACCTCTACATGCGCTGTAAATGTTAACATAACTGTTGGTGTAAAAGTCAAGAGCGTTACATTTGTGTTACTGCCATGCCCACAAAATGGCAGTCAGTAGCTGCATCTGAACTATTCAGATTAGCCAACATCAACATCAAGTAACTTCAGTCAGTTTCTTACGTCTGTATGCGCTGTACAATGTCACAACTGTTGGCATGAAAGTGTTACATTTGCTGCACTGTTTACACTGAACTCATCACCTCTATTAATGCTGCTTGCACAATTTGCTCCGTCACACTATTACAACATTGGTTCTGTTGCTGCCGTATCGTGCAATTGACTTGTCAGTAAATTACCATGCAATACACAAAATGTCAGTCTGCAGCTGCATCTGAAGTATTATGATTAGCCAACATCAGGTAACTTTATTCAGATTTTTACCTCCGCATGCACTTTATAATGTTGTTACCCAGCGGTTGGTGTGCAAGTCAAATGTGTTATATTTGCCGTGCTGTTGTTTACAATGAACCCAACCCATTAATAGACTTTACTGTATTTCCATAGTTTTTTTCTACCCAACCTAATTTTACTAAACTTACAACTTTGTTTCTCTAAATATGTGTGAAAAAAATATTTTATTTTTTTTAATATTACAACTTTATACTACTAAAATGACTTTATCCTTCCTAATGATTACACTTGCCTTTTTTCCATATTACAAAATGACTTTTTTCTCGTAATATTTTGACTTCATTTTCGTAAAATTACAGAAAAATTACATTTCTACTGTGTTTTTTTTTTTCAATTTTCCAACTATTTCAGCATTCTTAATGTGACTTAATTTAAAAAATTTAATTTGACTTTATTCTTATAACCAAATTGAAAAATTTTACCTTTGCTGGCTTCCCAGCATGCTTTGCGGTTTGGTAAAAAGTTGCTTAAGTTACATGTTTAGAGGTAAGGTAGTGTAGGTAATGTTTATTATTCCTAATAGAAGTAGTAGTTGTGTGCACTGTGATTGTGGGTAGTGTTCAACATTCAGCGTTGGCTAATGCTAGCCCAATTAAAAAACAAGCAAGCGGTCATCTCTCGTGGGCCAAAGGTTTGAGACCCTTCTTTTCAGAATTTTCAACACAACTCCCTTGTTAGGGAATGCATGACTCGTTCGGGCCCCACTCCAACCCTCTTTAAAATGCCGGATCAGCAGAATGGCAAGGGCTCTGGCTGCGTGGCGCCGATAAGCATCCAACACGGAGCTGACAGAGCGATGAAGGGCGCCAAGCGATCTCTCGCCTCTCATCGCTCGGCCGGTTTCGACACGGTGGCCTTTTTCCCTCCTACGGCCTGGAAGCAGATTAGATGGAGAACGGGGCTGTGGAGGAAGTGAGTGATCACATGATGCCTCTCCTGCAGATGCAGGAGTTCATCCCACTGGTATGTCGCCCCCCCCTTTCCTCCCACTCTGCTTTTTTTTTTTTAATTTTTTGCTTTTCTTTATCGCCAACTTGTGAATGGCAGCCAATCCGACTGGGTGACATCCCCAGAAAAAGAGGTGAGGGTGGGAAGGAAGTGTGTGGGGGGAGGAAGAGGGGGAGAGGCCACAGCGAGGGAGGGAGGGAGGGAGGAAGAGCACAAGGAATAGACTCTCTCCCTCTCCCTCTCTCTCTCTTTCTGTGTGCACGCAGCAGCTGAGCCGTTGTCAGTCTTGGAATGTCGCCGCCGCCTGACGCCGGGAGTCAGACGCTCAGTCGCTAAGCACCGCCGAGGACCAGCAGCAGCATCCCGGAGGCTGAGCGCACAAAGTAAGATCCTCCTTTCCTCCCCTCGCTCTCTTTTTAGCCACCTTCTCTCCACCCCCGGCGGTGCTGCGATGCCGGGCGGACTAACAGCGCCGCATTTGTCTCCTCAACTCCGGAGGAGAAGTTCCCAGGTTTCGAACTTTAGCTTCATTAAACGGCTTCATGGCAACTTTGCGCGCTTTTTAACTTGGGATTCGGGGCGTGAAAGTGGCACGTGAGACACGAGAAGCCGACAGCCGCATCCAATCAGCGCACGCGTGCCGACCTTTGCAGGTGGCCGAGCCAATACAAGGGAGACGACGTAGTCCGCGCGCGCGGGGCGGCGCGGGAACACCGCGTGCCGCCGCTCACGCCGTTTGGAACAAGTGGCGCGGATGCCCCTTTTTCGCGCCGAGTCGCTTCTCAGCAAGCGAGCGTGCTCGGCGTCACAATATCGCTTTCCAGCACGGCTTACTTGAGCTTTGGCGGGAGGAGGCGGCATCCCGCCAAAAGAAAGAATATATATATATATATTTATATATTTATACACAGGCAGCCAGCTTGCCTGCCAGCACGAAGGGAAGACTCCGGAAGGTCGAGGGCTCCACCAAGTGGAGAAGAGGCGCTGCAGCTCTCATGAGTGGCTTTCTTTCTGCTAGGTGGACTTCACTGATGGCATTAGTCGTCCAAAAGAAGACCAGTGATACCAAATCCTTCCATGTCCCACAGATGCACACAGAACCACAATATTGGTGGTATATACCGCATAGTGCAGGTGAAGGTTTTTCCTTCACTGCTGCACGGGAGATCCGTGTCAGTCCTTGAGGACTACAAGGTTGTTGCATGCAGTAGGCCTGCAACTGACGCTTATTTTCTCAGTCCATTAATCTGAAGCTTGTTGTTTTCATTAACAAAGAGGTCGTTCCGGTCCAAATCAATGTGAAGCCAAATCAAAGCTGAGGTAGTATGTCTGCTTTCATGGATGACTTGGGGGAAGTGAAACACATTCATATTGGAGTGGCTCACGTCAGAGGATATTTACATGTTTTAATTAAAAAAACAAAAAACAAAATGGTCGTTGATTAGGTCAGTGGCGCTGAAAGTTTGTTTTACCGCAAGCACAAGCGGTACATAGAAAACATATTGCTGTGGCACAAGAAAAAAAAGGGGAAACAAATCTGAAAAAAATATTGTCAAAATTGTACATTAAATTAAAATTTAATTAAATTCAAAAAAATCATGACCTATCATGAGCTGTAATCCATCTAGAAAAAGTAATCAACTTTATATCACAAAGGTGAGATGCAGTATTTTCTTAGCATTTCTACATGTGTTGCTGTACAAAATACCAAAGTGCCATTCATTCATTGTTCTCTGTGTGCAACCAGTTTGGACGTTTTCAACTGGTTTAGCGTCTTTCCACACACACTAGGACACTAGGAAGGCGATTGAGTTGTAAATGCAAAAAAATGGAGTGGTTTTTGTGGATATGTGCGAAAAAAAATCATCCATGTTATCAACTATTCCCGAGATCCCGTCAACTCAGTCAGCACCTATTACTCCGCTTGCTGACATGGGTTTCCGTGTAAGCCCCGTCTTCCTGGCTTGTCATTGGCTGCCTTTATTTGCTGTTATTGTAGTGCATGTTGTGTATATACACCGGTTTCCTGTTAGTTTTGTTTTTTTGTCCAAAAGCAGCACCCACGGGGTGAAAGGTGCGCTACAGCAGGCACCCAGGACAATTTATTAGCATTCATAAAACATAAAGTGCACACTTAACTTTCACAGCATAATCAATTAAAGCGGCCTTTAAAGAGCATCCTTCTGCTGAGTTACGGGCCGAGTCGCATGTTATAGTTGCTTCTCGGACACACGTCCATAAATTGCAATATTTAACGAGGGGCGGGGGGAGAAACAAAACACCAAGGGGAAGAAGAAGAAGGTGCTTGATGAGGCTTTTCGGACTATAATAGCTAATTATTCTGCATTGTTAATCGTTCCTCCAAGGGAGTTGAAGCTGTTGTTAATGTGTCATGTTTCACTTATATGTGATGTATTGATGGTGGAGATGAGTGGGCATGTTCCACTGGTCAGACGTGCCGTTTATGATGCGAGTGTATGCGCACACAATTGTTTTCTTGTGGTTTTTTTTGCTAGGGTTGGATTTGTGAGTTTGGATTGGCTATGGGTGTAGGAATACAACACGGTTGGCATAATGATGGCTATATGCTGTACAGCAGTGGCTATCACTTACTTTCTCTCATTTTTCCCAGCTTGTAATATTTATCTGAACAAACCACATTTATGAGTTGCTGGCACCATGTTCATATTTAAGCAAATTTTTACCATTATTTTGGCCTTTTCAAGCATAGAAATGACTACATAAACAAAAATACAAATATAAGGTATTCAGAAGATGCGTTCAAAGACATTATGATATGTAGTATTCTACACTGGTCACCCTAGGTGTCAGGAAGGCTACTGTAATGTTTGTTGAGACACACAAGCACCAGACTTGATCGCCGGAACAGTAGGCTTTTATTGCAGCTTTGAAGGATCTCGCAGCATGCACAATTACACCCAACGCGGTTGTGTCCAAAACCCACACAAAGATAAAACTCCCCTGACGTCACTTTGGAACACATATTTACAGCAACACACACACGTCTAAATTTTGCCTTAAATGTCTTATTTTTTCAATTATGTTTACTGTATTGGGTAATAGGAGTGTAAAATTGACCAAATGCTCTAACTAGGAAAATATGTGATTACAAATTAATACAAAATGTATTTAAAAAAATCTAAAATCAATACACACAATTAATTTTGTCGCCATGCCCTGAAAAAAACACTAAAAAACAGCAACAATTTTAGAAATACAGCAAAACGGCACAATGTAAATAAAAAGCTGATATGTTGGTATTAATGATTAATAATAATTGACCTTATAGATCATGTCTCTCATATAGAGGGTTGTGTCCAGAAAGGCATCCAATGTAAAACTTTTGCCAAATCAAAATATGCGAATCAAACTGAAGAAAATGATTTGCTGTGGCGACCCCTGAAGGGATTAGCAGGGATAAACCGAAAAGAAAAGAAAAAGAAGAAATAATTCATTAATAATTGATGACTAATCGCACAAAGCTTTGCAATAAAATACATGTAAGTAGGTTGGTTTTGGCTTTTTATGAAATATACAAATATACACAAAAATACCAAAGCCGCTTCCTGCATGCTTTGGTTTTTCTATGTGCGGCCCTCGGTGGAAAAAGTTTGGCTAAAATGGTTTGCAATATGTCATCACCCATTTGTCTACTGTCCATTATTTTCATGTGGGCTCACTGGGTCAAAGTCTCTAGGACTAGTTCATGGTTTTCCGTGGTTTTTGCCCACAATGGGAGGCAGAAACTAAAATGTTCGACTTCCTGTTACGGGAGGTGGGTTTTTGAGACATTTTTGTGTGTCCTGTCACGACTGACCAAACTTCACCAAACTTTGTGACGTCAAACTTTGTGACTTTGCAGGCGGTAACTTTGGGGGCTTTTAATTAGCCGCGATAAACGAGGGATTACTGGATGTCCACTTTTTGGAAAAGCTCCTATCCAAATAGGAAATGAAATCAACTATTTGGTCAGCACATGTTACTTCTCTTCCTCCTCCAAAAATGGCGTAACCCTGCCGACGAGTTCTACTAGTCATTTGACCCCCCAGTATGTAAAGCACAACCAGAATAATGAGCATTACTTGGCTGCATTTTTGCTGTTGGATCTCATTAGATGGTGAGACATATGAGCCTAGAAGAGCATTAATTCCCCAGCCGAGCAAGACGTTCCGCTCGTGTCGCGCGTTCAAATACGGGCTGCATGCAGACGTACAGCCAGGGCCTTTTCACGGTGACGAGCAGCTCCGTTTACGTCTGATCAAAGATGCACTTATTCAGCAAAACAAGAACGTATAATTCCGCAGATTACACAAATGGAGCGGAGCCGAGCGCCTGCCAGGACGCGTCTTAGCGCAAGATTAAGGATAACAACCCGCGGATGGCGCTTTAAAAGCACACTCGCTCTAATTTGGTCTGTGCGCCGCCAACTTTTTTCAGTGCCTTTGACTTAATCTGCTCATAAACAACTTTTTAACACTCCCGTTGGTTTTAATAGGTCGGCTGCAGCTCCAGTCTATAGGATCTGGCGAGGCGTTATCCTTTAATGGACTGTTTGGAAGAACCCCGACGCCTGATAGGCTGCAGCCCATCAAGGATTCATATCCAGACTGCTATTAAAGCCCAAGGACAGGCGGGAATGTTAATTAGAAAATGCAATAACAAGCGTCAGCTCAGATTAATTGCCAGGCGGCGTTTTCCCTGATCTCGAGAACGGCGGCGTGCGTCACACTCGCGCGCGCCATAATGGAGGAAATAAAATTAGAAATGGAGAAGGGCTCATCAACGACCACAACAAGCACATAATGTCATCTCTTTGTTTACCTCGGAAACCTGCATCGCCATCCATCTCATCAAGTCTCCTCTGTGACCTCCACGAGTGTCAGTCGGAGACCTCACAATAGCACTTCCAGAAGCTCCGTGGTTGGACTTTGTTGGGATCGGTCGGGATTTATCCTGTCGCGAGTCACTGACTTGTCCCCATCGCCCTACACAAGCTTCATCTAGACTAGACTTCTAAGAGGCCCATTGACCTTTGAGCCAGAAGAGTGAGAGCGCTCTCGCCTTTAGACATACTTAATAAGCTCTTTAAAGAAAAGGGAGATTTATTACAATTAACTTTCTAAAGACCATCAATTATTCAAGTACGCCCCCCCCAAATTACCTATCAAGACGAGGTCCTGGTGGGGATTCGGGGAGGAAGAGAGCGGCCGACATGCGGAAAAGGTTTTCCTAAGTGTGACAGGGCGATTCGTCTTAGGAGTGCATCATGGCGTCAAAAGGAATGGCGGGGAAGTAATAAACGTCAAACCAAATTAGCTCTTGAGCGATGTGATTAATCTGGGTGCAACTGGCAAGAGGGGCTAGCTAAAGCTGTAAATGGGTAGAGCTGTGTACAAAAACACATATTTCTTATCATTTGTTGGGGAATATTATTGGATGTTGCTTGGAGCTTTTCTGTTTTAAAGGTTAATGGTCATTTTTAATTTTAATATAATTAAATTGAAAGGGATTTTTTTTCCCCCACGCCTAATGGGCCACTTCATCACGCTTGCAGGCCCACTTTGCATCTTGGGACCAACTGGACAAGCGTGGGTTTGTTTGCTACATGAACACAAGAATCCTGTCTGGGCACGATTTCTATGCACTTTAACCACGAGAAGGTGGGCAGGAAGATGACAAATGGCGGCTGTTGGGTTAATAAGATATTACATCATCTTTGAGCATTTCAAGTCATGTTTAACTAAATCTGTGCATGAATACCAAGCAAATGGACATGTTGTGCAACTAAAACACATTTAATGTGCAGTAATCCCTCATTTGTCATTCATTTTACTTTTGGACATGTGGAACTGTGGATTGTATTAAGTGGTGTATTCTAGTGTAATTTACATGCATGTTCAAATAAAATGAAACCATTACCATTACCAGTTGGTTCCACAACCGACTGTTACGAGTACATTTCTGTGAAGGAATCCCTATTTCTAATAGAATGTTGTTGTAGTTAGAGCAAAGAAAAAGCTGTTTACCTAAATAGTTTTTTTTAACATTAGTAGAACTCTCTAGATGTTAAATAACATCCCTATGGTCAACTTTACACTCCTATTACCCAATGTAGTATACATAATCAAATAAAGTAAGCCATTTAAGACACACACAAAACTCGTACTAGTGTGTGCGCCTATGGATGTGTTCTTTGGGGGCCCTAAAAGAGAGAAAGTGATATTGGGGGTTAAGAGCTGTGTTTCAGATGGCAACAAAAGTAGCCCGTGTTTTTATTAGGGATTATTGTGCCTCTTATTGAGATAACTCAAACCTGCAGTAAAAGCCAGTTGTTCTGGTGCTTGTGTGTCTCACCCAACAATACAGTATACTGACACCTAAGTGACCGGTGTAGAATACTACATATCATGAACAACTTTAACTGCATGTTTTAAATGTTTTGCTCTATATGTGTATTTCAGTTTACCCATTTTTATGCTTGAAACTGCTTAGTTTAGGAAGAAAATACGTAACAATATCTCAAATATGCATATGTTCTGACTAATAATAGGCAGCATACAAACACAAAACAGCGAGATTTATTAAATCATACAGTTTAAAATAAAAAAACAGTCCAGAGCAATGGAGAGTGTGGAAAAGAGGTGAAAAAGGGTGTGCAGGCAGGCTGGAATGGCTGCAGAAAAGTGTCGGGTGTGACGTGTGATAGAAGAGTTTTAGCTAAAATGAAAGGAAAGGTGTACAAAACTGTGGTGAGACCGGCGATCAGAGGGACACCACATGTTAGAGGTTTTGAAAGACAGACATGGTTCGGACATGTCCAGAGGAGAGATAGTGAATATGTTATATGGCTGTGGCGACCCCTGAAGGGAAAAGCCGAAAGGAAGAGAAGTAGATGTTTTTGAAAAAACCTGAAAGAGTGAAACTGCAAAATTAGTTGGGCAAAGGGCACCTACTTCGGACACGGGTAGTCATTTGGTCACTAAGTCATAGCGCCACGAGACACTCAGTTGACCAGACTATACACAAGATTGGGTCTACGGGAAAGAGACAAGACGAGATTTGAAATAAATAAATAAGTAAAATAAATTCATCACATCAAGAGCTGATTTGGTTTTACGTCAGTCAGTCCCTTCTGCTAACATGCACTTGTAGAGGTAGCGGAGTATTAGGCTTTCCTTAAGACACGAGGAAACGTGCTTTGAATTGTGGCCCACTCCGATTAAAATGGCTTTGATGTCGAATAAAGTCTTTGATAAGAACCCAACTAAAGTTTCCTGTTTTTGCCCGCAGGGATCTGGCGTTTGGCGTCACCGTGAGGAATACAATGTGTGTTCTGCTCACCCTACCTTGCAGCAAGCATCCAGTCATAAGCTACTCACCATAAACTCCGTCCGGACGTGTGTCAGCTCCCTCGGTGCTCGGATACCATGCTCATCGGTAAGGTGGTCCTGATGTTCTGCACCCTGTGGCCCGCCGCCGCCCTGCCTCGCATGGCTGGGAATATCAGGAATGTGTTTGGGACGCCGGAGAGCGACGGCAGGATTCTGCAGCGGTCCAAGCGGGGATGGATGTGGAATCAATTCTTTCTGCTGGAGGAATACACAGGGAACGACCATCAGTATGTCGGCAAGGTAACGCAGCCGGATAGATTGGGTGTAGAGTAATTACTGGAGGCCCGGCTCCTTGGTTTGATTGGCTCTAAGAGGAATGGACTGACACAAAGCTGTCTGCTGCCAAAGGAGAGATGGGACGCCCCGGCGAGAGCTTTGCCTCCTGAAGTCTATTGAACATTGTCTTCCTCAGGCTGGCTATCAGTAAACGTCTAGTTGGGCTGACTGATCCACTCCTGGCACTGTGGAGCCAAAAGAGTTCTTAATTAATCGTTTCGTTGCATGAAAGCACAACGGGTAGACAAACATAATCAACTAATTTAGTATGAGGTCCCCAATAGTGTCCTGGAAGCACCATAGGCGCCATATATCAGATACGACAAAGTGGTGCTAACAGCAACGTTGTGCTAAATGATTCAATATCAGCTCCCTGCGTTTGTAGCTGACTGACGGCTAGTTGGCAGACTATTGAGTGTCAGTAAAAAAAAAAGATGATCGTAACAGTTTCAGGAAATGGAGTTAAATTCGCACTAATGTTATTTTAAAAACAAATGTACTAAACCGTTTCTTGGCGGATTGGTGCGGCGTCTGAAGTCATGCGGATTCTGCATCTGTCCATCTCTCAATTTATCGGTCCATAGACATTCCTACCCTCTCCTCTGGTCATTAGCTTTGGGTAGTGACTGAAAAGACAAGATGGCGACTAGAAGTGGCTGAAATTAGCTTCCTCCCTAGGGTGGCTCTCTCAGAGAGAAAGTTGGAAAACATCCTCTGCACTGAAACAAGCCAGGTGCAGTGCCTCTGGCATCTGGTTAGGATGCCTCCCGGACACGTCCCTGGGGTGTCCAGGGAATGTCCGACTAGTAGGAGGCCTCAGGAAAAACCCAGGACACATTGGAGAGACTATGTCTCTCAACTGACCTGGGATCGTCTCGTTCGAAGATGGATAAACAAATTGTTTCCACATTTCTTGATGAAGTCAGTCAAAGAACAACATTGTTCGTAATGGGTGGACGGCTCGCCGCCTGCAACCAACATAAACATGCAAAACTGCGTGATTTCTAACTATACTGTATATTCTTTTTTGCACAAAATAATGGCTCATATTTCCAAAATGTGTATCCCTTTACATAAAATGTGATGTAGTTAATTTCAAATTAATTAAATTTTTTCAATGCAACTGAAACTCTTCCGCAGCCCGGTTCGGTGGTTAGGCACCCCTGATCGGAATCGTGGAAATGACCAATAAAAATGGAATTTACTGTTAAACGCAGAATCTTGTGGAAATTGCCAGGAACGTTTGGGTGGGTAAGTAGTTCCATGGTGAACGACTCAGTAAAAAATGACGATAAACATCGGCACAACCTCCTCTTAGCTTTGCTTAGCTAGCGTGAATGGAAGCAAGCGGGTTAGCTTAGTTATACATGCAAACCAGCAGGTGGTGGTGCCAAAAGTTTCTCAGGCTTCCCTACACATCTTAAAATACACCCTGCAGAGCTACAGACACGGGGGGCTGTAAGCTTGATGATGATGTTCCTCCGCGGACAGGCTAAGCTAGCTTGACGTTGCTGTTATCAACGTGGCTCACATAGCTAACGTTTTCGTCATCCCGCTCCATAATTGTTGCATCTGATGTACGGCATCGATTACGTGAGACAAGAAACGATGAGCCGTGGGGCGTTTAAGTTCCCCCCGGATCAGAGGTTCCTGTCAGCCGGGTAAAGACAGGTGTGACGGGAAAAGAAACACCGCACTTATCAACTCCGGCGAGGCAAATGCGGCGATTGTCGACAGCCAATTTTCTCGGAGGAGGCTGCCTTTCATCACACACCTCGCATCCTCGGCGGTAAACAAGTGTGTGGTGTTGCGCTGCGGGTGGGGGCTATGAGAACTTCGCCTAGGAAGCGCATCACAAACGCAACAGCGGCAGTGAAGAAGAAAGCGTATCAATCAGGCCGACGAAATGCGCCTTGTTGTGTTATGTGAAGCGGCGGCAAAGTAAATGCCAAGAGCGAGGCGGGTTATCAGTTGATGCCGCCTTGATGTTCCCCTGCAGCCGCGTGACAGCCGAGCACGCCCGCTTCATTTCTCCTGTCCAACATCCTTCATTATTCTGCTGTCAGGAGAAACGCCGGAATCTGATGGGGGGGGGGCATCCACGCATGTTTGCAAGTTGACGCCCAATAAATGCAAAGCGTGTAATGATTACCTTTAAGCTAAGCTAGCTACAAAGTGCGATGGCATTTGGCAGCAAAAATGCAGTCACTTCTAGAAAAAATATAAATATTATGATCAAACTAAACCAACAACAAATGGTACAAATTTGCTTTGGTAACACTACAATCAAACTATGCTAGTGGCAAAGTAAATCAAAAACGAGCATTTGGTTACAAAAACCAATTACAATCAACTACAGCTAGCGACAAAATGTAAAAAGTAGAAATCGGTTACAAAAAAACACTGATTAGGGTAACAAAATGAGGCTAAACTAGCGAAATTAGCATTTGGTTACAAAAAACAATGACTACGATCAACCAAAGCTAGCGATGAAGTGTAAAAAGTAGCATTTGGTTACAAAAAACAATTACAATCAACTACAGCTAGCAACAAAATGTAAAAAGTAGAAACCGGTTACAAAAAAACACTGATTAGGCTAACAAAATGCGGCTAAGCTAGCGAAATTAGCATTTGGTTACAAAAAACAACGACTACGATCAACCAAAGCTAGCGACGAAGTGTAAAAAGTAGCATTTGGTTACAAAAAACAATTTCAACCAACTACAGCTAGCGACAAAATGTAAAAAGTAGAAACCGGTTACAAAAAAACACTGATTAGGCTAACAAAATGAGGCTAAGCTAGCGAAATTAGCATTTGGTTACAAAAAACAATGACTACGATCAACCAAAGCTAGCGAAAATGTATAAAAACTAGCATTTGGTTACACAAAACAGTTACAAAAAACCAATGATAGTTATCAAAGAAATCTGGCCACTAAGTAGAAAAACTTGCAAAATAAATAATGATTACGATCAAACTAAGCTAGCGACAAAGTGTAAAAAGTCGCAATGGTTACCAAAAACAGATTATGATCAAACTAAGGTAGCAAAACTAGCATTTGGTTGCACAAAACAAAGAGAAAAAACGACGCAGTCAGTACCAGAAATATGATTTGTTATTTGTCGTCACTTCCGCCACTCAATGTTTTTCGAACATGAAAGCTTACTAAGCATACGTCATATAGACATAGCAAACAAAGGCAAAACACCAAATACAACTGTAATATCAAATACAAATACAACAAACAATGTAAAAAAAGACATTAAATATTGTAGTAGTTGAACGCGAGCGACTGGTAGCTGAGTGCAAAGAATGGCCCGTGCACCAGCAGCTGGTTTTGCAGAGAAATACCATTCATACATGCACATCTTGAAAGGACGTTTATTGCAGATACATAAACAAATTGGGTTGCCTAACGATCTGTAACTGCCGTAAAATAGGTCGACTAAAAAATCAGCTTTGCCTAAAACGTGACTGCCGAAAAACAGTTTGGCAAGCTGCCAGCCGGAGCTAGACACTTTATGCACACGTGCAGATCGGATCGTGTATCCGATACGGATCACGTAGTGACAGTTTTGATCCGACTAGCAATTGGATCCAAAGGAAAAATGCAAAAAGATAGAAAACAACGACGACGATCAAAGTAAGTTTGTGACAAAGCGTAAAATCCAGCATTTGGTTGCAAAAAAGGCAGAATGATAACGATGCTAGCAGCAAAGTATAATGACTAGTGTTTGGTGCAAACCAATAAAAAGAACAAAATCTGAAGAAACAGTTATGAGTAGCCAAAACTAGGCAAACCCAGCTGGCATTGGGTTGCAAAATAACAACGAAATCAAATGGAACTAGCAACACCGTGTTTTAACTACCGTTTGGTTGTAGTTACTGCTGACTTTACCTCGGGGTAAGTAGGTTAGCAAGTTTTCTCACTGGGGGCTGCTGAAAAAAACTCCCCGGCAACGGGCAGACAAGAAAGAAGCAAAAGTCCCTTCCTGGCCTGCTAATCTCGCAGACAACTTTGTTATTCATGTTGTGTTTTTATCTGGTATTTTGCTTTTCTGTTAGTTTAAGCTTCAGGGGTCGCCACAGCGAATCAATTGCCTCCATCTAACTCTGTCTTCTGTATCCTCTTATTTCGCGCCAACTACCTTCATGTGCTCTTTCACTACATCCATAAACCTCCTCTTTGGTCTTCCTCTAGGCCTCCTGCCTGGCAGTTCATAACTCAGCATCCTTCTACCAACATATTCACTATCTCTCCTCTGGACATGTTCGAACCATTTCAGTCTGGCCTCTCTGACTTTATCTCCAAAACTTCTAACATGTGCTGTCCCTCTGATGTGCTCATTGCTGATCCTGTCCATCCTGGTCACACCCAAAGAGAACCTCAGCATCTTCATCTCTGCTACCTCCAGCTGTGCCTCCTGTCTTTTCCTCAGCAGCACTGTCTCTAAACCAAACAACATCACGTTGTACACCTTTCCTTTCATTTTAGCTGAAACTCTTGTTGTTTAATATGCGGGTAACGTAACCATATGAGGTTCAGGTGCTCTTTTAGTCCAGAAACAAGCCGGCCTCATAAAAGATCATTTAACGGCGTTGGCGGCGGTGCAAGGCAGGGGGTCTCGTTTGTTTCGCATTCAATCAAACCTCGTGACTCAGCCCCCGGCGTGCACGCTCAAAAGGTTGATTTATTGATTGCTGCAATCAAATGCCACACGACGACGAGGATGAAAAAAGCAAACCAAAAAAAATAATAATAATGGAGGCAGTGCACTTTCTGCAAGCTCACCGCAAACGACGAGGAAGAGGAAACGAGCGCCAGAGCGCACGACAATCCGAGCATCCACCCATCATTTGAAGTGACTTTCACCGCCTGCAGCTGCAAAGGAAGACGAGGAGGGCTGAGCGTAGCCGACACTTAGCGATACATCCACAAACTTGATGCTAGCGAGGGAGAGCAAAATCCCATTAAAAAGGCGCTGGCATCTTCCATTGTGCCGCGCCTCATAAAAGCCTTCCCCTTCATAAGAATGATTACTATTTCATTTTAGCTGTGTTCATATTTTTCTGGCCTGGCCTTAAGATGGTGCAGGCGGGGGGCCTCGCGCTCCACTTGAAAGAACCAAGACAAAGGCAGCAGCCTACAGCTAGCGTGGCAATACATGACGCCGCACTGTTTTAATAGCAAAGACGCAGCCGGAGAGTCATTATTCCGTCTCCGTTCCGTTGGGCTATCTCCTCCGTGCAGCAACCTGGAGCGGCCGGGGGAGGGCTGGACAAGAATTGCCAATGATTTCCTCGCTGTTTGCAGACAATTCCTCAGTGTCTGTGCGAGGCGGTTTCCCTCATCAAGACGCTCCTCTGTGCTTTTTTACCAGAGCCACCGAATCGCCGCTCTAGCATTTGATTTTCCTCAACACTTTGTGAAGAGTTGCTAGTGGCGGACGTGCGACGGCTCCGCCAGGTTCGTCTGCGAAGGAGAAGCGCTAATGTAGCATTACCAGAATTATATTTAGAAGCATTATTTACCGCTGCAAGGACGCCTACATTGTTTGTGCAGACACCAAGCGGGGGTTGGGTGTGGGGAGGAGGGGGGCATAATTAGCACAGATGTTGGAGATTAAGGCCTGCCCCCACCCACACTAACCTAAGATATAGCACAAGGTTTTCACAACAACTTTGCATGCATGCGAAAAACATTGTTGCTTACCCACACAAGCATTTACTTATTTAAGAAAGAAAAAATGGCAGTATACATTGCAAATAAATGAATGATTTCAATCAACTTCAGTTAGCAGTCCGGTGATAACAAGAGATGGCGAGTATGGCTCTTTGAGGGGAGAGGGATCTTTGTGAACTGTTCAAAAAACTGGCTGATTTGGCTCATTTTTATATTAAATTTTAGGGAGATGGAGAATTTAGATACCTCGCCAATATGAGTTGGAATTATTGTGAAATATTCATTACAACCTTATTTGACTTGTGCGGATTAAATGTGAAAAGTCTGATCTAGAGTCTTTGTAAGCATTCCACAGGATGGCGCCATATTACCGCTGACAATGACATAGCAAAAAAATGTATTCATCCTAATCAAACTAGCCAAACCCATTTGGTTGCAGAAAACAAAATAAATGTAATGATTTAAATCAAATCAAGCGAGCAACAAAGTAAGTAGCCTTAGGTTGTAAAAAAATCGCGGATCAAGATGAGCTAGCAATAATGACTGCTCTCAAACTACCCAAATAAATGACTTTGCAAAAAAAATGTGCTCAAACTACTCTAGCGAAAGAGTACCATCAGGCGTTTGGTTGCAAAGAACAATGCATGGATGCACGCAGAGCTCACAATGTGTAACATCTAGCATTTGTTTACAATGGAAAAGGTAAGGCTTGCCTAAGCAAACAAGAGTTGGATTGCAAAAAAACAATGGTTGCGATGGAACGAAGCAACAAAGTGTAGTCGCAAAGCTAAAACGCCCAACACACCCCCGGGTTTGGCCTTCAGGGCCTCCATCCGGCCGGGAGCGGTTCTATGGAGACCTTCTTGACGTTTGACACGACTCTTGATTTTTCTTCGGGGCGAACAGCGCAGACACAGTAAAACGACCCGCTAGTTCCTGTCACATATTTCACCCGTCCACATCATATCAGTCCGGGATTTGTCTTCCAAATTGGGCGCTTGAAGAACCCGACCCCCCCCCCCCCGCTGCTGCTAAAGTTAGTCGCCTCCGACCGATCCATCACCGGGGCGGGAAGACGCTTGATTCAAGCTCATTACGCTGGCGGGGCTGTCAAGGCAGGTATTTTTAGAACGGGCTGGCCATGACAAGTAGCCGTACGTGGCTAACTTATTAATATTAATGTCTGCACGCTGTGAGGAAGCTAATTATTTTTTTTCCCCGCCATGAGAGGAGCGATGTCAACAGCGTTAAAAGTTTGGTCTGGACCCGGGAAACAAAGATTCTGTGAAAGATGGCTTGAAAAATATCTGGAAAGGTGGAACTTCCTCTCCGAAGGACGGCGGGGTTTACAACGCCTTGGGGACGTGAAGGCGGGGCTTGTGAGTGACAGCTTTACGGCGGCGAGCTGCATCTTAATGGGCTTCACCGTGAACCGAATGGTGGTACGACCGGCAACGGGATTCCATTACCTGGTAGCCTTTCCATCCAGATTTTATCTGCTTATTTGCATGATGGCACGTCCGTTTACGCTCTTAGTTTGATCACAAACATTTTTTGCTGCCAAATTTAGCGCGCTTAACTGGGTCCACACTCTGAAGTAGGATTCATTACTAATAAACTGAATATTTACATAGAAAACCTGTTTACAACCTTTTTTTTTTTACATCAGTCCTCTAGAAATGAAATAACATGACATGAAATACCAACCCTATAGTCACCTTTACACCCGTATTACCCATTACAGTATGCATAAGAGAAAATACATAAGACATACAGTAAGTAAGGAACTCTGCCAAAGTGTGAGTCTATATATAAACTCCCACTATATACTCCATCGTGTAAGACGTTCACACAAAGTATCTGCATGACGGCGTGATAGTGATGTTACTTTCTGTTTGTTCCCCACTTCCTGCATAGTCACTGCAAGCAGGAATGGTGTCATCAGGTATGGACTAGTCACCCCAACAGAAGGCCCCATGAATTGACATTGTTTTTACCAGTTAGCGTCAGGCATTCGGATGCACTGCCATAAGGAAAAGCAAATGGAAAAGACAAAAACAAAAGAGGAAAACCAACCATAAAATGGAAAAAACAAAGACAATACACAAAAAGCAATGACAAAATGGAATGACAATATGACTACATTTGTATATTTTTGTATTATTGATCCCCTTTGTGTCCAGATGTATTTCTTTTTAAATTTGGCACTCCTGTTATTCCATAGTGACAATTCTATAAGATAAAATACATATTAGTAACAACCTCAATCTTTTCTCCCCATTTTTGCTGTTTTTTTAAATCCCCCCCTAATACTTCAACTTTCTTCTCAAATAACTTCCAATTTTTGTTGCATAACATTGTGTTCATTACCATAATAATAGAACGTTTTCTCCAACCTTGTTTTCTCAAAATGGATTTAATCTATTGTTGTTTTAAAAAACAAACTCATAAAATTACATTTGTCTCATAATATTATGAGTTTTCTCATAAAATTATGTATTTTTTCCATTGGATTACAACTTTTTTTTTCTAATATTTCGAATTTATTCTCAATTTTTTTGGCTGTTTTTTATTTTTAATTTCCAACTTTTCAACTTTTTTCTTACAGATTTTCTTCTTGTAATTATGAGTTGATTCTCATAGTATGACTAATTGCAACTTTATTGTTTTGTTTTTCTAATCTTATGACTTTTTCCTTAAATATTTCAACTTCATAATACTAAAAAGATGTTAGTTTTTCTCATATTACGACATTTCCCTCATCAGATTACAACTCTTTGACTTTTAGTAAAATTAGTGTTGACTTTTCCATTTTCGCTAGGTTGTTTAAAAAAAACATTCTTAATATTTTTGGAATTGAAAAAAAAACAACCTGTCAACCGCACATTGGACACTCCTGCTTCAGCGTGTTTCTCCGAATTGCCACCAAATTTGGTACACCCTTTTAGTTGGTGGAAAAGCACATATGTGTAAAATTTGAGCAAGATTGGTTGAAAAACATGGCCGCTACGTCCCAAAATGTTTTCATAACTAGAAAACATTCCAGAAGCAAAAACAGCATTTTGACCACAACTTATAGGGAGGGTGAAACAAATGTCAAATATTTACAGCAAAAATATTACGTACTAAACTGGCACACCTGCTTGCCACAAATGGAAAAAACGTAGCGTCTGGAAGTGCAAGCTCCAAACAATGTGCAAACTATGCATAATACAGCAAGACTTCATAGGCCACAGAAGAAGATGAGGTGGTCCTTGAGCAAGATGTGCTAATATGACAAAATATGCAATTGAAAATGTCTGCTCATTACAAAAACGCCGCTGTAGTGATTCCGGCGGCCGTCAGGCCAATAAAAAAGAATGCATGACAGGAATGGTGCAAAGTAGTGAGAGGTATTAGTCTTAAAAATAAAGAAAGGAGAGAAAGTGATGCTCTGCGGTCTGATCAGCCAATCCGACAAAAATGAAGTTGCGGTCGCTCCGCGTGAAACATCTCCATCTCATCCCCAGCTGCACTCCAACATGGACAAAGACGACGGGACGGTCAAGTACATCCTGACGGGGGACGGCGCCGGCACCCTTTTCCTGATCGACGAAAACTCCGGGGACATCCACGCCACCAAGAGGCTGGACCGCGAGGAGAAGGCCATGTACACGCTCCACGCCAAGGTGGTGGACCGCACCACCAACGAGGAGCTGGAGCCCGACACCGAGTTCAACATTAAGATCCACGACATTAACGACAACGCGCCCAAATTCGAGCGGGACATCTACTTCGCCAATGTGCCGGAGATGTCGGATGTTGGTGAGTGGAAACAACATGAATATATTTTGTAAAACAAATTAGATGATGTGAAGTTTGAAGACTAAGTGAAGTTATTATTTTTACAAAAAAATGTAATTAATTGAATTATTCGCATTTGATAGCACACAGAAACATAATGATTCTGAAGTCTACTAACAGGCATTTGATTGCAAAATAAATGTTATGAATGAGCTCAAACTAAGCTAATGCAAAAACCAGCATTTCTTTGGGAAAATAAAATGCAGCAAAAGGATAGTCCAGCTACTAATTAGCGTTTGTTTGCAAAATAAACATTACGAATGGGCTCAATCCAAGCTAGTGACCACGTGCAAAAACCAGAAATTTGGTTGCACAAAAAGACAAACCTGACGAGAAGCCTGTTTGATTAGTCTGGATCGAGTCATTAAAGGGGAGTCATGTTGTGTAAAAAATGAAGGAAAAGTCGCTACTGAAGGCGTGCTTGTTTGATGTTATATTCACTTCCAAGTTATTTGGTCAGCCTCATTAAACATGCACAACAAGCAATGTCATTTTCCATTTTTAATACGCTTTACAGTCACGATGTCGGTCCTTCCAATTAAGGATTTGCTTGATCACACTTCAAGTATATGAATAAACCAAACAGACTGAATATAAACAACGCTTATAAGGCATAATCCACGCAAAGATTATCATTTATGCTGCCGCAAATGAATACAATTGAGCAATCGGAAGCGGGGGGAGTAAATCAAAAGCCAATTATCTACGTGACAAATAACAAAAAGCTTGTTTGGGATTCATGATACTCTTCGCCATCTCGTGGCTAAAGATGGGCCAGGGTCGCCATTAGTCATCGGCGCGCTAATAAACAGTTTGGACTGAACACCGGGCTTAATCAAGTCAGCCAGCCGTGGAAATGCGGCAGCCATCAGTCGTGGCGCTAAGTGGGACAGATGTTCCAGACGTCATTAGTATGCGCCGAAACGCTCCGACCCAAAACGGTACACCGTGGAGGCCAAGGACGGTATTAGCCGTGTTGCCTCGTGGGTGATATGCAGGTGGAAAGGACGCCTTTCTAAGTCCCTTTTATTGTTATTTATACCGTCAAGGCATCCTTCATTATTGTTCTGTCCGTGACATTTAGATGCAATAAGCCGAATAAAATTGGGTTATATAAATCTGCGTGGTTATGTAATTTCAGGATTTATTTCCTGACAAAAAATGTTCTGAGTAAAATGGAATACACAGTTGAGGTGTTTCTTCATTAGCTGAGCAGCAAACTCATGTGGCTGGTTAATAGTAAACACAGAACTCCCTCTGGTGGCTGAAAAGTGCACTGCAGGTGAATGTGATCCTGCAGATTTGCAGTAAAAAAGTGGCGTTCACAATTGAGAAGTCTTCTGTCCTTCACAGGTACATCTGTCGTCACCGTGACAGCCACAGACGCCGATGACCAAACGTACGGCAACAGCGCCAAACTAGTCTACAGCATCCTGCAGGGACAGCCTTACTTCTCTGTGGACTCTGAGAACGGTATGCTCAGCCCCCACATCGGGGTCTCCAGAGGCACGTTTTTTTGGCACTCACTCTGCAAATCCTTGTTGATAATATTTCAAAAGTTGGCTTTTCCTCTCAGGCACCATCAAGACCGCCCTGCCTGGCATGGATCGGGAGGTCAAGGAGAAGTACCAGGTGGTGATCCAGGCTAAGGACATGGCCGGACAAATGGGAGGTCTCTCGGGGACCACCACAGTTAGCATCACCCTCTCCGATGTCAACGACAGCCCCCCGCGCTTTGCTAACCGTAAGCAACTGAAAAGTGGATGCAGTGAATCACGTGTGAATAATGCTACCAGTTACATCGCTGTCCCGTACAGACTCCTTCCGTGTCAACGCCGTGGAGTCCACAGACCTCGGTGGCGCCATCGGCCGCATCAAAGCAGACGACCCGGATGTGGGTCGCAATGCCGAGATGGAGTACAGCGTGGTTGGTGGCCATGACGTGTTCAACATCGTGACGGACAAGACCACGCAGGAAGGGGTGATCATCATCAAAAGGGTAATTTGTTGTTTATTCCTTTTCTTTCGTGATTGTTCTGATTGGGGTCACGGGTGAGGTGGAGCCTTTCAGAGGGGCAAGTAGACGGGCGCAGCCTGGACCGGTCGCCAGCCAATCGTAGAACACTCACTTGCAGAGTCAGAGTCTCCAATCAGTCCTTACAAGCATGTTTTTGGGATGCATTAGGAAGGCGGAGTACCTGGAGAACATGCAAACTGCACAAAGAGACGCCCGGACATAGAGAGATTTTGAACTCTCGGTTGCCCGTCTATGCAGCCACTGACTGGTCTGGTCGGTGACTGGGGTCGATTACTTGCCAAGTCTCGTCCAAGTTACATTTATCTTGATGATGGATCAGACCGTGTAAAAAGGTGTGTATGAAATTTAGTTTTAATTGGCTGATTTTTGGTGCGTTTGAGAGTAGAAGCTTTACACTATTTGGCTTTAGATGATCCATCTTGATTTAACACATCAAGCAGCACTCAAGAAATGAATGTGCCCGAGACTTTTTAAGCACTTAGTTTCATGTTGTCAAGGGTTATTTTAAAAATGTGCAATCCACCCTGAAATACTGCATATCCGACTTTTTAAAAGGTGGAATGGTTATCGTCCTTTTTTAAATATTACCGTGCCGCTTTTTAAGGGGGGACGGGGTGAAATGCAGCATACTTCATGTATCCCCTCATTTAACTGAACTTTTATCAGCCTTCCTGCTTCACAGCGAGAAGCAGAAACTTCGATACGAAGGCACAATCACAG
This sequence comes from Oostethus manadensis, assembly GCA_024372805.1. Classification (NCBI taxonomy): domain Eukaryota; kingdom Metazoa; phylum Chordata; class Actinopteri; order Syngnathiformes; family Syngnathidae; genus Oostethus; species Oostethus manadensis. Next base: position 67,468 of record QODF01000145.1, on the reverse strand, counting down.
CGTTTTGGATTATAGCGAGCGCCGCCTGATAACACATAAGAAAAGACTAAATGACAGCAGTTGCTTTGGAAATAAAACCAGCTATCCTGAGCCTTTGAAATGATTCTTTTAGTTCATCCTTTTCCCCGTAGATCCTCAAGATCAGCATTCCTCACTCAGACTTGTACCTTTTAAGAGCGCAGCTGAGATAAAGGCCAACAAATAGAACGTGGCAAAGTGCCTATTACGATTCTGCGGCGTGATTCCTTCTCGACTCCAGGCTCTGGATTACGAAAGCAAGAGGGACTATGAATTCCGGGTGGAGGTGAGGAACACGTACTTGGACGCCAGGTACATCCAGGGCTTGCAGTTCAAGGACTACGCCACGGTCAAAGTGACAGTGGAGAATGTTGACGAGCCGCCCGTTTTCACCCGCAACCCTTACATCATTGAGGTGCACGAGGACACGGCCGCCGGCAGCTTCGTGGGCGTGGTGTCGGCCAGGGACCCCGATGCAGAGAACAAGCCAGTCAAGTACGCATCGATTGCAACGGTTACGTGTAATTTGGACGAAACTGAAACCGGCAGGATATACAGTCCAGGTTTACATCAGGTGTTTGTGCAGGTACTCCATTGACCGCCATACGGACCACGAGAGGCTGTTCAACATTGATTCTTCAAACGGAACCATTACAACTCGCAAAGCTTTGGACAGAGAAATGTCCAAATGGCACAACATCTCAGTGATGGCTGCTGAAATAAGTATGACTTGTAAGTTTTGCTTAGTCTTCTCCTTGCCATCTTTAACCCACGGCGTTCGCCCCTATTTTGTGGCAGATAACCACGGCCAAATTGCGCGTGTACCAGTATACATCAAAGTGTTGGATGTCAACGACAACGCTCCCGAGTTCGCCATGTCCTACGACACGTTTGTATGTGAGAACGTCAAAGCAGGCCAGGTAGGTGGCATTAAATGTAAGTCATGTCTGCTGCAGATTTCCATTTCCCAGGCCCAGTGTCATTAAAACCCACAAATTATCCACGGCCTGCCCGATGAGGGACACAGTCAAGTTGAGGCAACATTCCTAACTGTCAGTGGGCATAGCACCAGACCTGTTGGCAGTCCTGCCAAAGGAGGGGGGGGGGAAACGGCTGCTCGCTGACATTGACAGACGGAGAAGGGTGTTGTTAGCGGCGCTATCCAAGAGTTGTCAGCAAATCCCTTAATTCGCTTATTGCAGATCATTTTGATTCTTGTTATTTTTGGCACATTTCAATCCCCCCCAACTCTCTTTTGAATCTTCAGTTGATCCAGACCATAAGTGCTGTGGACACAGACGAGCCCCTTGTAGGTCACAAATTTGTCTTCAGTATAAGTCCTGAAAACCCAAACTTCACCATCAGTGACCGAGAAGGTAAGACTTGTCAGGAGAATCAGGAGTTCTCCTCCATACTGCCCTCATACCGCAAAGTCTCGCACTTCTTCTTCCTGCAGATAACACCGCCAATATCCTGACCCGGCGGGGGGGTTTCAGCCGGCGCGAGATGAGTGTCTACTTCCTGCCCGTGGTGATTTCGGACAATGACTACCCGATCCAGAGCAGCACCAGCACGCTGCTGGTGCGTGTGTGCGCTTGCGACAGCCGCGGCAACATGCAGTCGTGCAACCCCGAGGTGCTGCCCTTCTCCGACGGGCTGACCACCGGCGCCCTGGTGGCCATCTTGCTGTGTGTCATCATTCTGCTCAGTGAGTACAAGACTGAGCGTTTGGTAGCATGTTTATGGTCCGGGCCTGCTGGATTTCTGTTCTTTGGGAGCGTGCCGATGTCCAGAAAGTTTCTTTAGAAGTCAGGGGGATCTCGGTGGTCGAACCTCTTATTGGTTAAAGATTTCTTACACAAGCGTGTACTTGGGACACGGACTACCACGATCCCCGCTTATTATCTGAGTTTTGAACTTGCCAAATCTCACATTTGCCTGAGTTTTGAGTCTGCCCCACTCCTCACTTTCCATTGAATTGACCACAAGGGGTCTCTAAACAGCCGCCCTGCATCCCTACGCCACCGCACGAGCATGCCATCGTAATTTACACCCAGGCGGGAGGCAAGTAGACAACCCCCTTCGCCTGCTGAGAAGACGGAGAAAGTGAAGGATTTCTCCCAAAAAATCACTGCTTGCGTACCAGTATCCTCTAAAAATGGTGCATTTTCATACAGTCTGTGTGACGTTCAGGGGGACAAGAAAGAAAAAGCTTTCAGGCTGAATCTTCAATAAAAGGAGGTGGCAGCACGGTGGATTTATCAGTGGCAGCAAATGTGTTTCCCACTTTCGCTAATGCATGCCACATGTCTGCACGCACGCGGGCGTAAACACATTAGCTCTCAGTCCCGCTGTTTTTGTGCAGTGATCGTGGTGCTGTTCACCGCCCTGAGGAAGCAGCGGAAAAAAGAGCCGCTGATCATCTCCAAAGACGACGTCCGAGACAACGTGGTCAGCTACAACGACGAGGGCGGCGGCGAGGAGGACACGCAGGCCTTCGACATCGGGACACTGCGCAACCCTGAGGTGATGGACGCTAACAAGCTACGCAGGGACATCATACCTGAAATGCTCTTTTCGTTTCGGAGGACATCACCCATAAAGGATAACACGGATGTCAGAGACTTCATTAATGGGAGGCTTCAAGAGAATGATTCCGACCCCACGGCCCCCCCATATGACTCCCTAGCCACGTATGCTTACGAGGGCAGCGGCTCGCCGGCGGAATCTCTCAGTTCGCTGGAGTCCGCCGCCACCGAGGGGGACCAGGAGTATGATTACCTCAGCAGCTGGGGACCGCAGTTCAAGAAGCTTGCAGAGATGTACGTAGGGAGAAGCCCGAATCGGGATACCTAGAAGGAGTCGGTTCCATCGCCAGCTATCCAACTAGTCTGCGAGCTAGCAACTACCTATGTATCAAAAATTCTATCTGTTCATGTCTGGTTCGCTAGTCAACTAGTTGTCTGTTTGACTCCGAAGGCTGCCCCCGTCCGCCAGAGACGGGGATTAGAACTGGATCTCCGCATCCGGTTCTCAAAGTTTTACTGTTTTTCGGTCATAAGTAAAGATGCCTTTTGAATTTTAGGACTTTTTGTGAACAATGGCGTGGGTATGTGTTTTGTAATGGAGCAGAGCGATAGCAGTATTGTATACTATCAATGTTTCATGGCATCGGATTGTGTTTAGAGGGGGTGCCTTCCCCTGCCCTTCTGCTCAATACTGTACAAACGTGTTTTTGAACATCCTATATACTATTTGCTATTATGATTATTTGTCTGACAAGCAATGTTCACGTGAGGTTGGTGCCGTCACTTTGTCACACTGGTGTCATTTCATCACGTAGGCGTAAACATGTAACCAGAAAGTACACGTCGTAGGCAAACACTGGATCCACGCTGCTTGAATGCCGAGTCATATTGTTTTATATTTATATTTTTATACTTATTTTTATAATAAAATGTAAAAAAAAAAAAAGTGAGTGTTTATTCCTGTGATGATTGTGGAAAAGATCATTAATGAAGTCCACAAAGGCAACTGATGCTACTTGCAACTAATTGGATCTCAGTGGCCAGCAGTGAACCTTAAAAGGAGATTGAGGGATGGGGGCGGGGGGGTGCCTCTCATCAGGGTTTCCATTTTCGCACCGAGACCGCTCACTGGACCCACCACGTGACCGCGAGATTAAGTAGAACACGTCTCTTTTGATCTAAGAAAGGCATTTGCATGTCACATGGAATAAAACATGACGCCTGACCCCCCGATGGTGAACGAGCTGTGCGGTGTTGGAGAAGCAGCGCAGCAACAGCATAGCTGGAAGTGGACTGTGGCCAGAATCTTCAGGTCTTGGATGACTGACTGCATCCTTCAGTTGATTGACATTTACATGTGATTTTGTTACACAAGAGCTTTAGCAAACATCTTCGGCGTCATTCCGGGGGGGCACTTAAAATTTTAAAAATGTTTTCTAGACCCCGGCGGTTTCACATGAGACATGTTTCTTGTTGTTCGGCATGGTGTTGTGGTTTCACGGTGAAAAAAAAGATGCAAAGTGAGACACATGGTGAAAACTGTTGTTCTCTGCCATTTCCGCGGACGTCGTTTTCCCGGAAAGTGAGACAGTGGTCATTTTGCATGAAATTGGAGGAATGCTGAAGTGTGGATCATCCAAGAACCAAGTAGTCCAATCCATGATTCCCCACCTTCATTCCAACCTGATCCCAGATCTGAAAGTGAATGACGTATCCACGCAAAACACAACAAATTCAGCAGATCCTTGCCCTTTTCTCCATGGACCATCTGCTCCATCTGCGAGTCCCCGAGTGTCCTGACACCTTTCTACCACAAGCAGGAGGTCCAAGCCCCGGCCTTCACACCTGCACACGCCTCACTGAACCTCCATGTGCTCACACTGTGGGCTTCCAGGCATCCAGATTGTGGCCTCGTTTATTTTGCCCAAACACAATGCAGTCTTTTAATTCAAGCTTGTTGTCTGCTTTCTTGCTGTGCACACCTTGAAAAGACTTCAGGTCAGGTAAGCATCTTGTGCGCCGCATGACTGACTGTTGTGCAGTGTGGTGTGGCGCGGTACCTGCGGAGAAAACCCATTACTGTGAAGCTTAGCAGAATCTTAAAGTTGTTGAGGTGTACTGACCTCTCACTGAGCCGGGTACTCAGCCCTGCCTTCTCCTTTATTGCAATAAAAATACTCGAGTATGCCGTCTGGAGGCAGATCGAGTTCAATGTGACTGCAATCTTCACATTCTACAACAAGAAGCATGAAGTAACCCGACCCAGCAATAAAATATGCAACGGATACTCACTCATGGTTTACTCGGAGAAGACACAAATTTCCAAGAGAAGAACACTAAAAAACATTAATCCCAGGATGTCATTACTGAATATAACAGTGTGACCCACGGCGTCATCTTGGAAAGAACGCTAAAACCATTACACGGAGACTTAACACTCCACCAAAAGTGGGGGGAGCCCTCCGGTAGACACATACAGCTGAATGAATCATTGCAACTGAATATGCTTTGCCGGGAAGCAATGCATGATGGAAAGCCATTAATATACAGTATATCTCTTTTATTTGTGCACGCCACAAAATGCCATTTTATAACTTTGGCATGTGCAAGTGTTGCTTGTACATGTACAAATATGTTTTTCTCTATAAATTTAGTGGGTGTGGCATTTGCTATGCTTTGTCTCTCGGGGTTTACGCCACATGTAGCGCATTGCCCTCAAGCTTCTCAGTTTAATGTCCCAATAAAAATCTATCAATATTTCATTACCTTATAAAAAAAAAATTGTTCCATTCCATTGCTTATCCGGGTCCGGGTCGTGGGGGCAGCAGTCTCAGTAGGAAAGTCCAGACTTCCTGGTCTCCGGCGACCTCTTCCAGCTCCATCGGGAGGACACCAAGGCGTTCCTAGGCCAGCTGTGAGACATAGTCCCTCCAACGTGTCCTAGGTCTTCCCCGGGGACTTCTCCCGGATGGGCATGCCCGAAACACCTCACCAGGGAGGCGCCCGGGAGGCATCCGGCATCTGGACTATATGCCCGAGCCACCTCAACAGGCTTCTCTTGATGTGAAGGAGCAGCGGCTCTACTCTGAGCTCCTCCCGGATGGCCAAGTGAGTCTAGACACCCTACGGAGAAAAATCATTTCCGCCGCTTGCATCCGCGATCTTGTTCTTTCGGTCATGATCCATAACTCATGACCATAGGTGAGGGTGGGAACGTAGATCGATCGGTAAACAGAGAGCTTTGCCTTCCGGCTCAGCTCTCTCTTCACCACGACGGTCCGGTACAGCGACCGCATTACTGCTGACGCTCCACCGATCTGTCGACCTCGCGCTCCAAACGTCCCTCGCTCGTGAACAAGACACTGAGATACTTGAACTCCTCCACCTGAGGCAAGACCTCACTCCCAACCCGGAGGGTACAGTCCACCAGTTTCCGACTGAGAACCATGGCCTCGGATTTGGAGGTGCCGAGTCTCATCCCAGAAGCTTCACACTCGGCTGCAAACTGCTCCAGTAAAAGCTAAAGGTCACAGCGTGATGAGGCCATAAGGACCACATCGTCTGCAAATAGCAAAGACGAGATCCTAAGGTCACCAAGCTGGACTCCCTCAATGCCTTGACTGCGCCTAGAAATTCTGTCCATGAAGATTATGAACAGAATCGGTGACAAATGGCAGCATTGGCGGAGGCCATTGTTCACCAAAAACAAGCTCGACTTACTGCTGGCAATGCGACCCAGGCTCCTGCTTCGATGCCAAAAGGCACGTAGTAGCGTGGCCACCAATCCCGTACTCCCGGAGCACCCCCCACACATGTAGACCGGTTGGGGAAACTCCCACATACCCTCCAGTACCCTTGCAAGGGTTCCGCGACCGGGACGAAAACCAGATTGCAGCTCCTGTAACCGAGGTTCGATTAACGGTCGTACCCTTCTTTCCAGCACCCTGGAGTAGACTTTCCCAGGGAGGCTGAGGAGTGTGATCCCCCTATAGTTGGAACACACCCTCCGGTCACCCTTTTTAAAATTGGGAACCACCACCCTGGTCTGCCAGTCCAGAGGTACTGTTCCCGACTTCCATGCAATGTTGTAGAGGTGTGTCAACAAAGCTAGTCCTCCAACATCCAGAGCCTTAAGAAATTCAGGGCGAAACTCGTCCATCCCCGGAGCGTTGCCATTGGGGAGTGAGTTAATTACCCCAAAGACCTCAGTCACGGTGATAGAACTGCCCACGTACATATCCTCAGACTTTGCTTCCTCTACGGAAGGTATGTCAGTGGGATTGAGAAGGGCCTCAAAGTATTCCTTCCACCGACCAACTACAGTATATCTTCAGTCGAGGTCAACAAGCCCCCGTCCGCACTGTAAACAGTGTGAACCGGGGGCTGCTTCCCCTTTCTGAGGAGTCGGACGATTTGCCAGAACCTCTTCGAGGCCGACCAAAAGTCGTGCTGCATAGCCTCACCCAACTACTCCCACACCCGAGTTTTTGCTTCGACCTCCGCCAAAGCCGCGTGCTGCTTGGCTTGCTGGTACCTGTCAGCTGCTTTGGGAGTCCCGCAAGCCATACATGCTTGATAGGACTCCTTCTTCAGCTTGACAGAAGCCCTAACCCACGGTGTCCACCATCGGGTTCGGGGCTTGCCGCCACGCCTGGCACCGACCACCTTGCAGCTGCAACTACGGCTGGTTGCCTCAGCAATGGAGGCACGGAATACGGCTCATTCGGACTCAATATCCTGGTCCTCCCTCAAGATGAGAGTTTCAGACTCGACGAACAGGAGACTCTGTCAGATGTTCCCAGCACACTCTCACGACACGTTTGGGTCTACCAGGTCTGTCCGGCATCCTTTCCCGCCATCTAATCCAACTCATCACCAGGTGGTGGTCAGTTGACAGCTCCGGCCCGCTCTTCACCCGCGAGTCCAGAACATGCAGACGCAAGTCTGATGGTACGACCACAAAGTCAATCATAGACCTGCGACCTAGGGTGTCCTGGTGCCAAGTGCACTTCTGGACATCCTTTTGTTCGAACATGGTGTTTGTTATGGACAAACTGTGTTTCGCACAGAAGTCCAACAGCAACACACCACACGGGTTCAGATCAGGGAGGCAGTTCCTCCCAACGGTCATTGCCCACATGGGCGTTGAAGTCTCCCAGTAGAACTATGGAGTCACCAGCTGGGGTGCTCTTCATAACCCCTCTGATAGAGTCCAAAAAGGCTGGGTACTCTGAACTGCTGTTCAGCGCGTACGCACAAACCAGAGTCAGGACCCTTTTCCCAGCCCGAAGGCGTAGGGAAAAAACCCTCTCGTTTACTGGGAATGACAACTCAGAGGCACCAAGCCGGGGGGCTAACAATAAGCCCACACCAGCTCGCCTGCAGCAACTCCAGAGTAGAACAAGGTCCGGCCCCTCTCAAGGAATTTGGTTCCAGAGCCCAAACTGTGGTTTGAGGTGATTCCGACTGTACCTAGTTGGAATGTCTCCACCTCTTCCACAAGCTCGGGCTCTTTTCCCAACAGAGAAGTAACATTCCATGAAAAAAAATTCCTCTGTGAATCACCACCTTATCGTAGTGGAGGGGTTTGAGTGCCCGAGTGATCCTAGGAGCTATGTTGTCGGGGGCTTTATGCCCCTGGTAGGGTCTTCCAAGGCAAACAGGTTATAGGTGACGGGCCAGACTAAGAGTGATTCAGAAGACTCCTATGCAGAATAGCAAGAGGAGTGACCCCACCTTGCCCGAACGTGGGACACCGGGGCCTCACGCTGGAGCCAGGCCTGGGGGAGGGGCTCACAGGCGAGCGCCTGGTGGCCAGGCCTTCACCCGTAGGGCCTGGCTGGGCCTAGCCCGAATCAGTAACACGGGAACTCCCCCCTGCAGACCCACCACCTGCAGGGGCAAGCATAAGGGTCCGGTGCAAAGCAATTTGGGCAGTGTTGGAGGGCGGGTGTCCGGGCGATCTGGTCTTCGGCCGCCCAAAAAAATTGTCTAACTGTAAATGGCAAGTTCAAGGACCGCTAAACAACATGCTAAATCTTAATGTGAAAGAATATTAAACAAAAATGCTACATAATTATTATCTGTAATATCACATTTATAAATGACTGACAATTTGACTGTCTATTATCAGAGAAAAAAACACCACTGTATTCAAACTATAACCTACAACGTAGCAAGCAGTAAACAAATGTGTATATTTTAACTTATAATGGGTAAAATTTTGTGTATTTTGTGGAAAAACTACACAAAAAAAATTATTTCGGATATGCTTCTACTTTATAGGATTGATCTACTTCAGGAACATGAGATGTATTTTCTGAATGAGTTTAAAATAGATTTACTGTTACTGACACCTAAACTAAAATCCTGCTTACCTGCAGTGAGTCTTTTTGCAGCATTATTGCGTGTATTCTGGTTAAAACACATTGCACATTTTTTATATAATATTTGCCTTCATTAGAGACATGGAGCCTATCCCAGCTTAATGCCGTGCAATGCAAACTATAAAATAATATATTCATTTTTAATTTCACTATCACCGTATCGAGATATGATTATATTTATCGTGAGCATGCATGTATCGGGCATCGTACTGTATCATTGGGTACCCCGTGATTTCCAGCCCTACTCCCAATACTTGATCCAGACCCTACCTCCAATAGGTAAACTCAGTTTGGGACCCCTGCTATACAGTAACCCCTCATTTATGATGGTTAATCTGTTCCGGACCTGACCACGAAAAGTGAAATCTGACAAGGCAGTAATTAACAATTATCAAGGCAGTAACTAAAAGCGTCCAGATGGCCTTGCAGGGTATGACATAAAAAAACACATGAAGATCAACCTGCTCGTGGTGGAGGTCGCCGACCCTCAGCTCGGTCAGGGCCAAAATGAAGACATTGCGGCGCCATTTGTATTACTTGCAAACTTGCCACCCTAATGTTGCATTGTGGGGCGCATCTTGATGCCATCCCTTGGCGCTCAGCCTATTCCCGGAGGCAAATGACTTTGCGAGCACACGGGGAACGCATCAGCGGCCTGCTTGCTTTGTTATAATCACCAACAAAAGCAATTGCAAGTAGGGCGTCTTAATGAGCAAACAAATTGTTGCACATTCCAAACCCGTCTGGGAAATTTTCTGCGGGGAAATGTAATTGGCGAATAAATGGCCTTCCGTTAGTGGCCCGGGTCCGGGCGTGCGTGCGTGCGTGCGTACAATGAAACAAAAACACATCAAATGCATTTTTGCTGCTTCTTTTGCCTTCAGATGGGCTATTTTTCTGTCGGATTGAATCAAATCCAGGTAACGTGCCTCTTTGCTTGCTCGTGTTTGTCAATTAAGGTCTAATGGAAAATAAAAGCTCAGTCTGGGAGACTATTACTTCTTCTGTGTGCCTTTGAAAAGCAGCTTGATGGTGGCACATTTGTGGCTTTCTTTGATGCGTATCTGGCGCCATCTCCTGGATGAAATATGCCAATGCTGCACTCCCTCTATGATTAGTGCTGTGTGGATCCATGATAACACTGCAAGATGATCTAACTGAGCTATAACTTAGACTTTAGGTAAGAATAGTAGATTGAATTGTGCTTGTAGCATTGGCATGTGGCTTTTCAACAGCACACATGTTGCATAGATTACTAGCCATATTATAACAAGCTCCAGCAGAGGGTAGCAGAGATCTTTGCATTACTACACTGGCAGCCGGGAAGCACCCAGACTCTCAATGGCTTCATTATTTTTGTCTTCATCAGTAAAAAGACGATAGTAAATATCACACAAGTTCTAAATGTCCTCCATTATGCAGCTTTGGCTTCGTTAAGTATGATGTGCAGCGCTTCTGCTGCCACAGATTTATAGCTCATGCAGCTCAAGATGAGCTCATAGCTTGTGGAAGGTTAATAGAACGGAAAATACATTCTTCAAATGTTTAAACCCCGTAAGGGGGCCACTCCCTTCAAAAACAATACGACCTTGCTCGAAGCAGTGCTTTTGGGTTTTTTTGCGATACCAGTGGCAAGGGAAACTGTGGACGGAGCCAAGACCAGGTTAAAGTGTGTCGTAGCATTCATGAAGATAGCAGACGTTTATTTTAGTCGTTGTTTCAATATGGGCTACGCGGTGGCCTAGTGGTTTGCATGGTGAGCATGTTGATCCCACATTCAGGAGATCTGGAAGATGCGGGTTCAAATCTCCCTTGGGCGTCTCAGTGTGCAGTTTGGGTGAGTGGGTTTTCTCTGGGTACACACTAGCTCTACTTCCCTTATCTGTATACACCGTGCTGAACCAGACTTACCAGGACTTCCTGGTAGCTGACCCATGTCCCGACTCAGCAATCGGCCCTACCCTGCCAAGCTCGTTGGGTTGCGGTTTATCAATCCGTATACTGCGCTTGTGAGTCCACTTCTTTCCCAGCGTCATGACATTCGCGAGCAGTGGAGACAAGCCTGATCATGGCTCATGGATTTGGACCAGGCAGTTAGATCCTACGTCTTTCCAAACGTTGCTATCATGTAAGACGAGATAAGAGCACTGTGCCAAATGTGTCTGGTTTGGGTATGCGGGTGTCTTCCAGAGGTCAGCTGCCGGCTCATCCCCTATCTGGTGCCTTTGTTAAGCGCCATTCCGCTGAGCGTGTCCAAATAGGGTAATTCTGTGCTCAATTAGGCAGGGCAGACACAGGACATTCAACACAATGTCAATGAGTCGCCACTTTGAGCATGCCATCAATTTGACAGGCAGTCAAAGAGGTGGATGATAAGCTCTTGTACGTCCCGCCACCCCAAGGCCATCACCGCCATTGAATTCCAGCAGCGCCTCCGTAAGTCACCGCTGATAGGCTCAGACGCACGGCCAAAAGTGTCCTCGCAGTCACCGACTGACAACAGCGGCTTGTGTAATTGTGCGCCGGTATCGTTGCTAGAGTTCCCAGAGCGGCAGCAGTGGCCATGAAGCCCGGATAAAGAGGCCCGCCGGGTCGCACAAAGCGCTGCAGTTGTCCTCAGGCAAGAGGCCAGTGAGCGGCGAGAGATGAAAAGAGATTGTGGGAGGGAATAAAAAAAAAAACTAAGGATGGCGTGATTGGGCTCTGTTTGGTGAGCCAAATATCTTCCGGCTGCAAGCCAAAAGAACCGGTTCTGGGACTGGCGTGCCCGGAGCCCGCCATGTGGCCAGGTTGCACGAACGGATAAAAAGCTCGGAGACCACCTGTGACTAGACACAGACATCCCACAATGCACCTCACCCTGTCGTGGACTGAGGTCTTTCTAACGCGATGCTGGGAACTATTCTCCCAATAAGTTACAGAAAAAAAGGAAGAAGATTCGTCACTTCGATTGTGTTTAGACACAAAGCCTGCATAGGATTTGCTGATTTTTGTTTTGCTTGTAAGCCTTGGGAACAAACGGCCTACGGCTGCAGGCTTTCATTGTGGAGGACATTCTTTGGGATGAAAACAGAACCACAGCCGATGGATGTTCAAGGTTTGCGTCCACGCTGGGGTGACCCAAGGAGACGGATGGATCCCGAGTGAGGGGATGTTTAACAAACCAGCAGATGTTAGACTTTCATTTGTCTGCTTTGTGCTGCTATGAATTAAATATCAGATGTGATTTATCGTCTCTCTTTTGCTAGACAGAAAAACTTTGCTCAACCACCAATGGTGGCTGAGTCCTGGCTTTCGAAAAAGAACTGTGGAAACCTAGCTTCCACCAGGACCTTTCAATAACGTCTCACTTTTTGGAAAGATATTCTACAAGATTTCGGAGTGAGCCTGGGAATTTTTTTTGGGGGGGGTCGGAGATCCCTGATGTTAGACCCGCTGCCTGCTCCAATCTCGTTCATCTCAAAGATGTTTGACGGTTGTCCGAAAATGCCTTTAAGGACCTTCCTTTGACCACTGGGAACAGAAATGGGCATTCCACAAACATTTCCCACAAAGCTGGACGCAGAAAACTGTCCATGAATAATTAAAATGTAAGCTCTCTAGTCCAACGCCTGATTGACGCTTTCATTGACAAGGTGTTGTGTCCAATGACATTTCAGCTTACAAATAAGGTATTAATGGCTGCACATTCAGTTGTCTTTAAAGGTCAACATTCACGGTTTGTTTGTTTTCAGTTCTAATTCAACATAAATTGTCTGTGACCTCACACACACCAGATTGACTCAAATGAAGACGACACCTAACAAAAACACTTTTTTCAAGCAGGTTTTTAGAATTTTTGTGCGTGTGTGTGTGTGAGTGACAGGAAGAAAAGCTCAGACTCGCTCGCATAGAAGTCGTTTTGGTTTGTGTGTATGAATCTCTAGACGATGAATACATGCGATCCTCGGGTTAAGCACATGTTGTGAAATATCGTCTCCATCCACGGCCGTGTTACTTCATTCCTTGGAGAGTACATTTTCTGTCTGTTGACTGTCAATGCTATGTTTGTTACCATCACCTTGTACTTGTACTACGAACTTTTCATCCTAGTGAGAACATAATCTGTACTACAACAGCGTTGTGTTACAATTGTTATACAGCACTCATCACTATTATTATTATTTATTATTATTCATCAGGATGGCAATATAATTTATTTACCATGACAAGGACTACTATTTAACACGCTGTCACATTATCTTACTAACTGCAGGAAGTGTACAAATGTATTGGAATAGGGGAGACCCTACGGGGGTAGGATTTCATAAGCTTTGCTTCTTCCTACTCCTTTTGGACATGTCTGATGTATTCCAATGTCATCTACATGCATGTTCAAATCAAATTCAACCATTACCATGTCCCATACGTAGACTGTGATGGAAGTCAAGTTTTGAGTTTTGCCTATATGTGGGAGGAAACCAGCCAGAGATGCCCAAACGGAGGTCGTCCAGATCTCCTGACTGTGTGGCCAGCATGCTAACCACTAGGCCACCATGCATACTTTTATCCCTGTGGTTTATTGGAAGGCTGAAGAACGTGCACAAATTGTTGAGATAAGAGTACAAGATGACTTCCTGAATCAGCATCACTGGGATACACTGTTTAATTTGGTCTTCCAGCCGGAGCGGAAGGAACCTTTCCATCTCAGTAAGACCACTGCGTTCCTTTCACATGATCAAAGATATGATCTTCTTCTGCTGACTCCTAACGAAGGCGGTCGCATATTTTCCCTCTCCTCTGCCTCATTTCCCCTGCTTTGCTTCTCACGTCTTGTTTAGTCCTGCTTTATACTTAGCCTCTCCATTGATCTCCAAATCTAAATCATGGAATTGATCAACTGATCTCTCCACGCAGTTGACGTTTTCTTTCCGTTGAGGTCATCAAAGTCTTCTACCTTTTCAGAACCAGGATAACAGGATTGTTGCTAATTTGATTAGGCACTTTCCTGGTTCCTGGTGTGTCACAAAATTCAGAAGACAGACACAGCAATCCAAGTGCCCACCAGCTGCCCGTAATTACTGATGGATGGATTGAGAGATCAGAATGGACAAACGGAGTAGCTTTGTCTATTAGAATGGGGCTACTCGCACCGACCCAAACAATCCTAATCTACATTTCGGCTTCCTTTTTGGCCTCTGCTTCTGGCCAAGGTTGCTGCTAGAACAACTCCTCCAAGAGATTTCTAAAGTCAGAAGCTCTGGAACCTTCGCCCCTTCTTTCATGGAAATCTGTTGATTGTCGACTGTCTAGGCCCGTTCACCGCAGCCGCTCCTTGGGATTGAAGCAGCAAGACACGGCCACGACAGTTGCTGCTTTATCGGGATACCATCTTGTGGACTGAGGCACCGAGACTTTACTCTAGGCCATGCGACTTCACCTCCACCACCCTTTCCTCCTCCACTGGTGCAAGTTTCAAGTTCTTATGTTGTAAAGTATGTTTATGTATGCCTATGTTGCAGAGGTTTTTTTGCCAGTCCCACAATGTACTTCCCCATAGGAGCATAGTTTTGGACTTTTTTCTTTTCCCCTCTCCTCTTGTACTCCCCTTTTCTGTTCCCTTTTTATCACCCAGTCATCCTGTTCTGTTCACCGCCTGTCATATTGCAAGCATTGTAAGTTGTACATGTACGGACGGATGATTGCACAATTTTACTTGTACTTTTGTGTAAGTGACAAGTAAAGGCCATTCTCAGTTCTCCGTTCTCCACAGTTGGGCGGCTACGGCGAAAAGTGCTGCCAATATTGGTGAGCATTTCTCCTGTCAGAGCTGCTCATGAGGTACATTTTCATTTACTCTACACACTTCCACTAGAGGAGCCTGTCTTACGATTGGCACACAGAATTATTTGCAAGAAGTTGACATCATGTAGCTGTGAATGAGACACACTGTACAGTACTTATCTGTATCACGCCACTGCAAGCATATTGGCGGTCCGTTTTAGATTTCTTCACAGTAACAATGAAGTATACACATGCATCTATGAAGCCAGTGATTAAGTTGCATCTGGTTTCACTTTGTGACCTCCAGGCCATTGTATTCCGTGGATGCTCGTCTGCTGCTGACAGGTGCCAGCATGGCTGCACCTTGTCAATACAATTTCACATTCATAACCGCCTCCACCTTTTTAGCCTAAGAGTCTGTGATGCATTATTTATGTTGCCAAGACAGTCAGTCTATTGGATTTTTCTGGGAGACTTCAATGCGCAAACGTCCATCCAAAAACATTCAAATACAAATTAAAAAAACAAAAAAGGAGTCGACCATCTCAGCTGGAGGCCTCGATTGACCTCTATTGAGTCCTTTCAGTAAACATGGTAACAGATTGAACCAAACCTGTTTGGACCCCATTTTCTTTTGTTTAACATTACAGCGTCATGAATGTTTAATGGCGAGCGCGTTGAGCACTATGTTTAGCCCAGCCGAAAGGGGAGGAGGGAAGGTTACATTCAAGTAATATGACCTTAATGTGTCGAACCCCGAGACCTGGTCTGGGTCAGTGCCTGTCAATCGCACAGCTGAATCAGCACTTCGGGTGCGAGCAGAGCCCAGGAACCTCCTGGTTGTTTACAAGCTGCGATGCTGTTTCAAGAAGACTATCTGCGGCAGGACATGATAAGGACATGTCAATACAAGATTTATTGAGGCGCCACAGCCCGCCGCATGCCCTACATCAAGTCGCACTTATCTGGGCCATTTTGGAGGGCCGGATATTTAAGGTGCGACCTTGGTGGACTTTTAGGATGCGCACCTTATCTCTCGACTGAATCGGAAGGCAAACGGCGTTGTCACCTTTGTATTCATGAAGATGAGACGTCCCCCAAGCCGGACTCATTTTAAGGTCAGGTGACGCGCTGAGACAGAGCGGCAATGCTAATGATCTCTTGCGGCCGTGCGGTCTGCTTTTGGAGTGTGACTGTGGGAATTTCAGCTCCATTTGTGAGGTCAGAGATGACTGACGTCGGACCTGCTGACATCTCCATTTTAGTTCAACCCAAAGTTGTCTGACTGGTGTCCAACAATGCTTTTAAAAAGCACCCTGGTTTGTGCACTGGGCACAGAAAAAGGGCCTTCTGTGAAATGTCCCTACAAAGCTAGATGCATACAGTCCTGTAAGGATACCGGAACGCGCCGGTTGCGTTGCACATGTTGATGTTCGGAATTTAGTTGTTTTTGAATGCACTTTGGAAGGAACTGCGGATGGGATTGCAGAATTGGCCAAGAAAAACTTGGACAGTGACATGTGAATAAAATACAGAGGGAACGTTCTTGTGGGGGAGTATTTACCCGGGGGACTGCTCATTCATGGTGTCATCCCATCACAAACACAAAGTTTTCTTATAATCAAGACCGTACCCAAGAAGACTTTTAAGGAAGCGGAGCTAAGTTTCACTTTAGAAACCACTCAAACTTTGCCAAACTTGGCATTGCAATTGCTCGTATTAACTCAGAAAAAAAAATTTAAACAGTTATTATTATAATAATCAGTTATATGCTCCCCATCCTGGTAAAGGCGTGGGACCGAACATCCAAATAGGAAACCATGTAAATTCATTGAATCTGCGCTCTGAAAAAATATGAACGAAACTACAGGTTATAGAAACAAACATCACTTTTACTTGGATTGAAGATTCTTGTTGGAAGAACACCTTTTCCCCTTTTGCAACATTAGCTTCCTTTATGTCTTCTTCCTTTCGCAGAGTGAAACTTACTGTTGACGGGACTAGTTTGCATGAGTTTGGTGTTTGTTGTGTGATCCAAGATGGTGACTAAACAAGGAATGCTGGGGGTGTGGTCCATCTAATATAATATAATTATCATCTAAATAGCATGTATTTGCTTTTTTTATGCTGTATGATAACTGTGGCAGTGTATGAAAAGGCAGGCAAAAATGTTTTACGCAGAAACCTGGGCGTTCAAAAACCAAGGTTGTGAATTTATGGACTTATTCTGAGTAGTACTTTTTATTGGGAAAGTTTTTGAAAAGAAACAGCTGAGCAATCAACTTGGGGGAAACTCTCATTTCCTTTCCCTCACATTGACACGAATGTAAGACGACCCTGAATAAAAAACAAACCCTCCTTCTGTAGTACTGTATGCGTTTTTGAAACAAATATGAAATATCTGACTCGCCGCCAAGTCTGTGAATGTATCTAGACTGTCTTCTGACTGCTGATTGGATGAGCAAGGGAGGGGGAGGGAGGCTAGTACTGCGGTGAAGGAGATTTGAGTAGAGTCTGAAACAAGTTACTGCGCAGTAAAAACAATGTCATTAACGGGAGCATAGCAATATGTTTTATAACGAGAAGTGCTCTGTAACTTTGTGCTCACAGACCGTGACGCGCTCATCGCCGAGATGGCGAGTCCAGGAGAGGCAGGTTATGTGTAGCGGCAGTTGACTGCCTGTGCACTCACAGCTCAGAACAATATGTGCTTTCACTTGTATGTCTGCAAATACACAGTGGTAAAGTTGGACGTTGCTGTCTGATGGTGCGGCAAATACGCTCGGGAAGTGCCTTCCTTACCGCTGGCTGCTTTTCCAGGGACAGTCAATAAATTACTATTTTGGCGAAGAAAAATGCAAATACCAGAAAAATCTCCAAACGACGTCAGGAAAAGTCTTTACATTTTTTTTGTAGTCGCTTTGAGAAGAAAAGGTTGGGAAAGCCTTTAGACTTAGGGAGAAAATTGACAAAATCAAGAGAAGTTGGCCGCACTGGGCTGTACATCAGATGGGAAGCCATTCACAGTTAGAGAATACATGAAATAATCCTTCCTACAAATATCAGAGCATATATAATCCAAATTAAAAAATAAACAGGAAATTAGGCAGAAAATCAAAGAATTCTTTCTTTGCAAAGAGCAAGGTTACTGATGACAACTCAGCGCAGGAATAAACGGTATTGAGCAAACAACACTGACATGCAGATATAAAAAACTCTGATTGGCTTTTTTAAGATAAGTAACATTTTTATTTCACACAAATCAGTTCAGTGTTTAAATGATGAGTTTTAGATGTCTACACGTGTAGCTGCACTTTTGTTTGTTGAATTTTGTGGTTCTTACAGGTAACAATACAAAATATTAAAAGTTTATAGGTTCTGAAATGCTTTGCGGCTCCTAAACCATTTTTTTTTTTACTGGAAGAGGCGACAAAATGGCTCTTTTGATGGTAGAGGTTGCCAACCCCTGGTCTAGAGCTTTGAGCCCTTTTTCCTTTCTGTTCACTGGTGTGCGTGAGTGTCAGGAAGAAAAGATCATTTAGGTAGCTGCTGCGTGTGAACACAACCTGATTTGTCTTCCAGGAACTTTTTCCTAGAGTAATAATTAAGTACAGCTATGTATCCCTGAAGCTGGTTGTATCTAGTTTCACCATGTGAGGGCGAAAGCAGGACCTTATTTCCAACACCGTCACCTTTGTATTCACGGAGATAAGAACTCCCCCAAGCTGGACTCATTTTAAGACCAGGTAAAGCGGGGAGAGAGAGCGGGAATGCTAATGGTCTCTCACAGACGCACTCTGCTTTCTGGCAGCGTATCAGATTAATAATATCTCCATTTTAACAGCCACAGTGCGCACGCAAACACAACGGGCTTGTTTTGGCGCTTTAACGACCCGACTGGAAAGACAAATACGTGGAGGAAATAGTTTGTGTTTGTTCCTCGGCCGCATTCGCAGACGCTCCGGCTTGAATAATTAAAGACAGGAGTCAATAAATCACACAACGGGACAAATTGCATGAGGAAAAAACGACTCAAAACGCAGTGCCGGAGGACAGAAGCAATGTGATTCAGGATGAAGGTGCACGCAGTAAAAACAACAACATCTGCTTCGGCTAGCGCTACCTGCACGGCAGCTGCGTTAATTCCTCCTAATCCCCGCAGAATATAAAGGCGCTAGCCGTTTCATTAACGCCAGAGGTGTTTGCGCTCGTCTTATTACAAATCACCTCAGCGGCACATCATTACCGGCAAACGTGGCGGCAGGTTAGTCACCTTTCCAAGTTGGGCAGAAGGAAACTTTGGAGAACTATTAAGGAGTATCTCCAGTGGGCCATACATCCGTCCTTCAAAACGTACCCGACAATCAAATCCGAGCGTTATTAACGTTGTAAAGGCCGAGGTTACTTGATTCCGAACGGAGACGCGGCGTCTTCCTATGGAACAATCTCACCCTCCCTTGCACGAAGTCCACGTTTGCCTGATAAGTGTGATCGGAGAGCAGGATCCTGCATCCGTCGCCTTAACTCTGCTGCCAAAAAGTGAAGTTTCCGCTGATTGCGCCCTCCCCCTGGAGGTCCAAGAGCACTCTTGTAAAAATTGGACAATCAGCGATGCTATTTTATGGCATTAAGGGCTGAGATGAAAGGAAGGACACTTGAGTTATCATGGGCATAATGGAGCCTGCTGTCTTGCACTTTGTGTCCAATGAAATGGGTTCATTATCCCTTCCATTAATTAGGCCACGCTATCAAGGAGAAAAGGGTTACTCGTCAATTACACCGTGCTGCCTCATATTGAATTTCTGGCCTCCGCAAACAGTCTTTTTCTTTTTTTGGGGGGATTTGTGAGGTAAAATCCTAAGGCACCTTGGGGTGACAAAACGTGCACATTTTCTCAACATAAATACATTTGTTTTATTATTATATTTACTTCATGATAGGAGTTTTCAATATATGTCTCCACTCTCTGTTTTGGTCCCACTGACTCACCTAATAACCACATATTTCTCATTTTATTGCAAATTATAAACTCTGATTAGCTCCAAAAATAATGGCACGTGATCATAAAAGGTTAACAATTACTGATCTTGTCAAGGCTTATTTATCTCATCTCAAATACAGCCTCGTTTCTAGCGCTTAATTGGTTGCAGACCGGGCCGTGATGAATGAATTTCTGCGATATAGGATTCAATGTTAATAAATGGAACATTTACATAGTTTGAGCACAGAAAACCTGTTCATGACTTTCTAAATATCTCTTTTTTTTTAAATTAGAGCCCTCTGGACATGAAATAACACCCCTATAGTCACCTTTAGACAGCTATTATTTGTTGTTTACATCACATTGAGCTACTCTAAGGCTGCAAGGACTCCAGCAAGCTCACCAGTTAAGCTCAAATGTATCTATTTTAACCTTAAGAAGCAAAAAACATATCTATTCCACATGAAATGTGATAACTTTTTTCCCCACTGTATCATGCCATGGCTGACTTCATGACTTTATGCAGTAAAAACTGCACTACAGTATAGCGGGTGAGCGATAACTGAACTGCAATATTGAGAGAGTAGACTGTATTCCATTTTACACACAATTTTTTTGGAAAATACTGCCTAACACTATGAAAAGTGTTTAGAATAATAAAAAAATATATATAAAAGACTTGATGTTGTGAAAGAACAACAAAACACATTCACTAAGTCCTCATTATGGTTCCAAACCTGAGTAGAATATTTTCATAGTTACAATAGAGAACCTGTTTATAACATTCTAAATACAGTTAACATTAGAGCCCTCTAGACATTAAATTGCATCCCTATAGTCATCTTTACACTCAAATTACCCATTATAGTAGACATAATAACAGAAAATAAGACATTTAAGACATAAACAAGACTTGTGCTTGTGTGTTCCCTAGGGGAGCTGAGTGGCGGGTGGACAGGGAGTGACGTCAGGGGTTCAGAGTTGAGTTTCAGCTCTGCGTGGGTGATAGCCGCAACAATAGCCACTGTTTTCATTAGTGGTTATAGTTTCTGTTGTCAGATCGTGGTGATGTGGCAATCAAGTCTGGTGCTTGTGTGTCCCAGCAAACATTAACAGTAACATGACTGACATCTAGTGACCAGTGTACAACACTACATTGCATCACCTTCTTTGAATAATGTTTTGGATGTTTGTATTTTAGCTCATACAGCCATCTTAAGGCTTGTAAATGCTTACTTTTGACAAAAACGATCTCAAAGTAGTCTGATTATGCAAATATGGATATGTTTTTTTAATAACAATAGGCTGTAGTCAGCAATGAAACATCTTGATTAATAATTCATGTATTCCTGAAAACCATCGCAGTGAAGCAGCGAAATTTGAGGTGCAAAGTGGCGGGGACGACAGTATACGTGAGCTGGTTTGGTTTTAGCACTTGTAACGTACGGCATTGTTTGTGGATACTGCACCTTCTTACTCCTTCCAAATACAGACAGCACAATTACATCAGCATCTCCCGTGTTAACATGACAGGTAACATTCTAACGTTCCTCCGGGACGGTCCATGCAACCACAGCGCTGATAATTAAAGGCTCTCTGAGGCGATGACTCCGCACGTGCACGAATCCATATGCACGTGGGCCGGTGGCTCCATGGAGGACGCCATGTTTATTTGATGGCCGGCCCAAAGGGGCGAATAAAGGTGCACGGGCCCCTTTATGTGTTTGCTTTACGAGGCCGCCGACAGACACTTTATGGTCGACACGTCAATGAGCGCAGACGCTAAAGTGTGGATGACCGCACCGGCTTCCTACAAAGTTTCCGACCGGAAAAGCGCTGGGGATTGGACTCATTTTAAATACAGTAAGAAGGTCGACTAGCTCGATACCGGGACAGAATCGCATGGCTGGCACTTCCATATGTAAATGCGCGGTCTAGCCTTATTTACAGGCGTGCTAGGGGATGCAATTATACAGTAATAAATATCATAATGGTTGCCCTCGCAGAAAAAATAAAATGTGCTCATTAAGTTTCTTAGAAAGCCAACGATTGTTATTCCTCATTAAAATAGCTATGCAAAATATTAAAATATTCATCTTAGGTTCTGCTGCTGGGCGCTTGGGTTCCATCCCCTGTTTTCACAGTCCCGCATTTATGTGTGATATCCATCCATTTTCCATGCCGCTTATCCTCATTCGGGCCCCGGGTATGCAGGAGCCTATGCAGGAGGCGGGGTACAACCTGGACCGGTCGCCGGTCAATCGCAGGGCAGACAAACAAGCATTCCCACTCCCTTTCACACTATAATGGTCAATTTAGAGGAAACCGGAGCACCCGGGGAAAACCCACGCACGCACGGGGAGAACATGCAAAGCCTGAAAAAAGATGCCCACCAGGGATTAGAACCCGGCCCATTATGTGTGATATATATCCTGGCCTTTCATCCATGTGCAGTCAGCAACTCATTTCCCTTTGCTGTTATTGTGACCTTTCCACAATAGCGCCTGATTGGCTGAAACATGGACTAATACAAAATACGTGACAGGCTTTTTAATGTGGATTTGCCATAAATGCTCTGATCAATTAAGCGTCTTAGGGATTCCTGGGTGCATGGTCTACAAAAAGACATTTTAAAGACAATCACATTAACAACTGTGGCTGGAGGCAACTTACTTTCTTTAAATTATTTTTTTAATACGATGGCAGTATCTGAATTTGAAGTATCAGGGCTGTGTCCCCGATCAAATTCAATCGTCCCTCATTTATCACAGTTAATTTGTTCCAGACCTCACCTTAAAAATGATATACGCAAGATGATATCCATCTTCTTACAGCAGACCGCCAAAATCTTGTCTCTTTTCATGCACAGCATAGGACACTTACACTTAAACAGCCAGATTAAGGCACACTCGTCTGCAGGAGACATCCAAAATCTTGTCTCTTTTCATGCACAGCATAGGACACTTGGCCGAGAGGGGTGGTGTTGCTAGAGCGCAGCCTGTCTTTGGCAACAGGTGCCCAAAGCTATTCCCCTCTCATAATGCGCGATCCGTTCTACCCAGACTAATTATGATCACCATCAACACCAACCATTATATCTATTAATCAAAATGATCTTGTATGCATAAAGATTATGTATAATGTATATATGATGATGGTATAATAATGAGTAATGTCACATTAGTATTGATAAGATGTACAAGGTATAACGCATAGATAATAATGCATATTGTATACTGTATGTGTGTGTCTACACAGTATGTGATCTTGTTTATGCTGTGTTCTGTGTTCTTTGTGCGGCTCCAAATAAACAAGTACTAACCATGGTGACGATGTTCCCTTAGTTTTGCTTGGGGTGGGGACAACTTCACTTGTGGCGTTGAGTGATGAGTATGCAGTGTGCGGAGCGCCACTCATTATCACAATTAATTAGCTGTTTATTTGAAGGTGATCTCTGCCACTGACGCAGATGATCGGCTACTTTTGTTGTTTTGCCACGTAAGAGGTGAGTCAATGTCCTCCAATCCTAAATTTCTTTTGGGGATTAATAAAGTATCTATCTATCTAATTACCGGGACTGTTGAGTTGAAATTGCGACTACTTATTGTCAAAAAAATGCAAGTTTTTATGTTCTATTTTAGTCTTATTGTATGAAGTGTAGGAAAAAGCGTCCTTGCAGTGCAGACTCTGCAGCCTTACACACTCGCCTGCAGTCGTCTACCTGACACGTGACACCACGTGACACCTCACCAGGCAAAGTGTCACTTTTGACATCTACAGTGCACCTCTCCCAGCTCCACTTGTGCAAAAATAACTAACAAACTGCTTCAGATGACAGCGTGCCATCACTTAGCGCCTGGTGTAGTGCTGACCCTACCGTCATGTGAAAATGGGGCATTTGTGGCGCCCCTGATTGGCCATGGTCGGAATTCACCGGGGAAGCTTGCCGTTTTGCCATGCCAGCCGTGTTTCTCAATCAATCTTGCTCAAACTTTACACACAAATGCTCGTTAGTCCGGTCAAGGTGTGTGCCAAACTCTGTGTTGATTCGGTTAAACACCTTCAAGTTACAACCAGTGAGAAATTACCAGTCAGCGTGGCTGTTGGACCTGAATAACCGCACCGCCGTGTGGGGCATTGATCAGGAAAATAATAGCACCAGCGACAGAGTAGGGGTGCACGTTTTGACCATTTGTCTCCCTTCAGTGTGCTGCGGTTCAGGCGTAGAAGAGTTGGCTTACTTCAGCCGCATGAGTCTAAATAGACCACCACAAGCTAGGAGCTTATCTCCATCAACATAAAAGCCGCAGTCAACTAATTCAAATGAACGGCAGCAACGTTTGAAAAAGAACCCCCTCTTTTGTACTCACTTTGCGACTCGGTATTCATGTGCAAAAATAGCCATTGAAAGCGAGGCGCAGCATCACATGAAGAGGATATGATGATTCAATAAACAGGTTCTTGTCAGCACAAAACGTTGCGTTAAAGTTTTTCAATGTTGCTTTTAGTTCCCCCCTCTCTCCCGGCAAAATGTCTGCCATTTGCACATTCAGACGTGCAAACATGAAGCTTCCTCTTTGCTTTCATTGGTCTCTGATTGCGTGCGGAGCACACAAAATGAGCAAATACTGCGGAATTTGCACTGTAACAGATTCCAGTAGACTTTTTGGAAGATGTCAGAGAGTCAAAGGTCAGCAAGAGCAACCGAACGTCCCCCCGTCCTTCCCAGTGGCCCCCACACCAGTGTTGCAAACTTGGGCTTTGTTGTCCTCGTCTGCTATTGATTGAAGCAGAGAGAGAGAAGGGCATCTTTAATTGCTCTCCAAAAAAAAAAAAACTTCCCCGGACTACGTTTGTCCCTCAGCTCGTTGGCAGATAGCAAAGGATTAATTAATTAACTACATCTCCACACGCAGAGCAGTCAATGATTATCTGCGGCGCGGTCCTCGAGCCCCCGAGAGGGGCAAGGCTGCACGGCAGGCAGGCAGCTACTCTTCCTTGAGCTACTTTATTTTTCAATGAAAAGGTAGAAATATTTGTCTTCCAGGTTAATCGACTTGCAAACAGGAAGACAGCTTGCAGTACCAAACAGCTGTCCACTAGGGGGCAGTACAAACAGGATGTGCTGCACACCTTTGAGTCCATCAGTTAAACAGAGGAAGTGAACAGAATATCAGTAATTGCTAATTCCTTTTTGGACATGCTGGACTGAGCGTAAACATGACTTAAATGTTCAAATTGAAAAAAACTTACCAGAGCCCGCCAGCCTGTTAGGCAGGATAGGCAAATGCGAAGGGCGGCGCCACAACATTGAGGAAAAAAAAAATCCCCTTCAAAATAAATATATTAAAACTAGTTACGCATGGGTAATTGGTTCCAGACTCGACCGCGATAAGTGCATTTCTGCAAAATAGAAATCCTTACTTATAAATGAAGTATTGTCATAGTTAGACCATAGAAAACCTTGAATGACTTTCTAAGTATGGTTTTAACATTATTGGAGCCCTCCAATTATGAAATAACACCCCTATACTCAACCAATGTAGTAGATACAATCAGAGAAAATATGACATATTAGACATACATAAGTTAGCACACGTTAGCTTGTTCTTTTTTGTGCAGCGTACTTCCTGCAGTGGCTATTGTCTCAACGTATTGTAATGGTGATTTTAATTGGCTTTCCCCAATATAGTAGACCTAATGACATTATAATATATAATGTATATAATGATATAATAGCTATTTAAGACATGAATAAAACTCCTGTTCATGTGTGTCACAGTAAATGTGTCTGCCTCAGTGGCAGGCATACTTATATCCGTAGGACATTTACTGGTTATGTCCCAACAGTAGCCCTTGTCGTTATTATTATTGTGGCTGTCATCAATTTCAACTTACAATAAATGCTTTCTTGGCAACTTACAATAAATGCTTTCTTGGCGCTCACGTCTGGCCCTTCTCTCATCAAACACCGACACCTAGTGGCCAATGTAGAATACTACAGTCTCAATTAGAACGCTTCTTCTGCCTTGTATTTGTTTTTTAGTTCATTTAGTTTTTTAGTTACTTTTGTCATTTTTATGCTTGGCAGTATATAGTTTAAGCCAAGATGAAGTACAATTTCCTTAAATCCATCCATCCATTTTCTATACTGCTTATCCTCATTAGGGTCGCGGGTAAGCTGGAGCCTATCCCAGCTGATTCTAGGCGGGAGGTGGGGTACACCCTGGACTGGTCGCCAGTCAATCACAGGGCAGACATACAACCATTCACACTCACCATCATACCTATGGACAACTTAGAGTTGCTAATTACCCTTTTAACAATTAACAACGAAAGCTTTAGTACCATTGCTTTTATTGTATTTATTTTTTCATTCATTCATTCATTTATGTGTTTAATTTTTTTAATTTGTATAACTATTTAGTGGTTTATTTTACTTTTTTTTTAAAGTAAGGGTATTTGTATTTTTCAGATCGAGCTTCTAAGTATTTGTAAAGTGTTACAGGGATAGTTGGGATTTTGACATGAAGTTGTATGACATCCCCATCACTAGTGTAGTACATCAACAGTGACTTACCCCAGGTCTGAGTCCAGTTCTGGTCAGATTTTGGTGATGAAGAACGTAGATCCGGTTAGCTGCTGGGGCTACATAAGTAAAGCATTCTGCTTCTCAAAACAATATGCATTCAAGAAAGTACATTACAGACAAAAATGCCTCCTCAAAAATAATCAGACCTCACAAATTGGCTTTACTGCAGATGTCCATTGTTGTGTATGTGATGCCATCTTGTTTACACACAGCGCATGTAGATGCACGAGTTTCAGCCGTCATATACACAACAATGGACAACCATTAGTGTACACAATAAGATGGAAAAGAAAAGTAAAGCCGAGCAATTTGTGGGATCTGATTTATTTTGGGGGAGTCATGCAAATGTATTACTCCTTTGAACGCATATTGTTTTGAGAAACCAAACTGTTTACTTTAGTAGCCCCCAGCAACTAACTGGATCTTTATCACCCAAATCTGACCAGAACTGGACTCACGAGACCGACTGGAAGGTAAGTCATTGTTGATGTACTGCACTAAGGATGGGGATGACATACAACTTCATGTAAAAAAAATCCCAACTATCCTTTTACGTACAGTATATGATTTGTCTGACATGTTATTTTAGAAATTATAGTGTTAAACTGTGCGTATGTAAATGGCTGATAGAGGAGCGTGCCGTTTGGATTGGAGCTATGTCGGGTAGGGCCATTACAGTCTAAGGTTAAATCATGTGGTTTGGTCAATGGTGGGAGGTCTTTGGTAGCTTTGGTATCTAATGCATAAGAATTGAAGTCTCGGTGTCATGGATGTCCCAAATTATTTCCACCGATGATTCACAGGTTGAACGATTGCCCACAACACGCCCACAGTATCCAGGAATTCCGTGCGGATCTCATCCACACCCTAATCAGAGGGTTTGATGGTGAATCTGGTTATCTAGCCAACATTCCAGGTATTCAGTTTGGATTTCCCGCAC
This sequence comes from Oostethus manadensis, assembly GCA_024372805.1. Lineage (NCBI taxonomy): Eukaryota > Metazoa > Chordata > Actinopteri > Syngnathiformes > Syngnathidae > Oostethus > Oostethus manadensis. The sequence continues at coordinate 40,260 of QODF01000145.1, read as the reverse complement.
AATGTATCATTCCTGGTGTTGGCGGCAGCAGCAGGAAGACACGGCCTTAACACCGGAGTAATTCAAATCTCAGAGTTAGCTAATGATGTTTGACAAGCTGTGCGATAAGATTCACTTTATTTCATTTCCCTGATTTTTTTTTCTTTATTCCCCTCCCCTCCTCGTTTTAATCTGGGAACATTATGCCTGCGGCGGTAGCGCCATATTTCACCTTGAGAGCGGCATCGCAAACGGCAGGAAAATGAAATTTTACAAGATGGACGATCGGGGCCTGCAGAGCCGTCACTGTGTCGCATACTTTAACGTGGAAAAAAATGAGAGGTTGGCTATCAGCGGCGGGTGACGGATGGCTGCGAGGCGGCCTATAGACAATCTGTCCCGGCGTATAATATCCGTGCAAATGATAATGTTAAAGGTTATTGTCATGCTTGGATGCTGACTGCAAATACAATGTGGCTGGCTGATCATTAAGTCAAGGTGTCAGAAGATGCACTCCTGCTTGGTGGCATTTTCCCGAACCTAAAAGCTCTGGCGGCACGCGAGGAGAGAAAAAAGGATGCCCCAGTTATCTCCTGAATATCAACCTCACCGCTGAATCCTAATATTTTCTTTTCACCTTGAGGAGGCTGTTTTTGTGTTTTTGCTTCTGGCTTTACTTTCAATGCCAGACGATGCCGCAGCATCACACGCTTGTTACTCGTCGTAGCACCCGCGCTAAGTGCAAACGCTGATCCATCTCCGAATGGGAACACTCATCAACCTCCAAACACGGCAAAACGGACACAAATGTACTTGTCAAAATCCCAGACGATGAGGGAGGGGGACGTGTAATTACGAAGCACAATGTAGCTTTGAGCTTGACCTTACGCTGAGGGTGATGAATGGCGTCGGGCGCGTCCGTGGCAGACAAGCCCTGCGCCGTCAATGTTTGTGGACAACCGCGGGGCCGCTGGGTAATTAATCATGCAACACGCGGCCGGGCGCACTTTTTAATTAAACAGCAAAAACACGTGTTCGAGCCTGTCCTGCAGGAGGAGAGTGAGGGTCGCAGCGCTTCGCATCAATCACTGAATTATTTGCCTCGTGAGGCTTTACCTTATCACTCGAAAATTTTGATTTATTTTTTAAGATTTGAGCTTTAAAGCTTTGCCATTTTCAACACAGCATCAAAGCTGGAAGAATGTCAGCGGGAGACACTTTTTAAGCAACCTTATCGACTGTTTCCAGGGTGCTTTTACTCTTCCGGCTAAAATCGACCAATAAAGTCAATAAAGCGTGAGACCCAAAAAAGTGATTACAGTCAGTGGTCATTTTTTGGCTGCAGTTTTTCTACTTCAAATTTTCTATTTCCATTTTCTCCTTGTAATTTGTTGTTTAATGTAAATACATTTATTCTAAATGTATTTACTTTGTCTACATTTAAACAACTACAGTTCACAACAGTTTAGTCAACTAAAATATAAGCTGTAAAGCAGAGCGCCCAAGCTGTGGGCCGGGGCCAACATTGTGTATAAACAAGTAAACAGTAAAAATGGGGGGAAAAAAAGAAGTAATTCAGGTCATGTCAGGTATGGGAGCAGGCGCCGCGAAGGCACTTCGCCCCGTCCACTCGGGCCTTCCACACCTCACGCTTTCTCCAAGCAGCACTACAGGCAAACGCCAGGCCCATTGACCACCTATCCCCGTAGCCTCGCAGTTGTGTCCGCCATGAAACACCCGGACACCCCACAGGTCGGTTCCAGCCCCTCGGGTCCTCAACCCTAATGATCCGGTGAGCAGGGTCCTCTGGGGAGAATTGAGCCACATGTCCGTAGAAATGCAATTGCTGCTCGCGGATCTGGCAAGAGACTCGTCCCACCTGCGCCTTGTCGAGTACCCTTTGGTTCGTCACAAAGTCGTTCCATCGATACCTGTAGATTCCCCGATGGGACGTATTTGCAAAGGAACCCAGTCTGCGCTTCACAACCGTAAAGCAGCGTTGACATGACCAAGGAGCAGAAGACGTGGACCTTTGTTCCTGAGCTCAGATACCTTGAGTGCCACACGGTCTTATTCAGTGAACCCATAATTCTTAGAGCGATGCCAAGTCGACGAACGACGTCTGCCTTGCAGGATGCAGAACGATGAATCACACTGCCAAGATACTGTAAATGAACCTCTCCGCGACTTCAACATTGTCACCAGCCACAGAGTAGTAGTAGTAGAGTAAACAGCAGCGTCCAAAAGACCACCGAACTCCTGGATTTTAGTTTTAATCAAGGAGACACGCAGTCCCAGCGGTTCCGCTTCTTCACTTAGCGTTTGGAGCTCCTCGACAAGGGCTTCCCAGGTCTCTGCAAAGATCAAGTCCAGATCTGCAGATCTGTCCTCACCAAACGACACTCCGCAACGGCCGACCACCACACATATAATCCGGTCCATACAAGCACTGAAAAGTGAAGGGGCGAGAACGCACCCCTGTCCCACCCCGGCATCAACCGGGAAGATGTCAGTGAGTGCTCCCCCACACCTCACAGCACTCTCAGTACCCGAGTACAGAGAGGTGATAAGCTGGACAAGCCGCTGCGGGATCCCGCGTTGTTCCAGGACCCTCCACAGGGCATCCCTACTGACGGAATCCAACAAGCCTACGTTGACTGCAAGAAAACCCACATCAAATTCACAAAGATGCTTTGTTAGTACCCGCAGCACAAGGATACGGTCTACCGTGGACTGTTTCGGAGTGACGCTCGACTGCTCAGGGCGGTGATGCGCGAGCAGCTGGCCGCAAATTCTGCTCAAAAGGATCCTCGTGAGGACATTGCCCGGTACCGAGAGCACTCCTGAGAGTCACCTTTCCCCTTCCAGACTGGGACAACAATGCCCTTTCTCCAGTAAGAAGGGATGATCACCGTGTTCCATATGGGACATATCAGCGAATGCAGCGAACGGCCTCCCCACCAACGTTCAGCATCTCAGCGTGGACACCGCAGGTACCCGCCGCCTTTCCATCCTTCGGCTGCTCAACCGCCTTCCTTGTTTCATCTAGGAAAGGTGGATCACAGTCCACGGGTGGATCGGCAGTCAGGATCTCAGCATCTCCCACAGAAAGGTCTCGGCTAGGTGGAAGGGCCTTATACAGGTCTCCACAGTACTCTAACCATCGGCACATCACTGCAGATCCCTCAAACTGGATGTCACACGCAGATGAACGGACCGCAGGACAACAGGAAGGAGGCCGAGCAGAGCGAAGGGCTTTTATGGTCCTGTAAACATCTCAACCATCTCACAGAGGCCACTGACCCTCACCTCCTGGTCCCTGCACTTTGCCCTGATGGCCTTGCGCCTGAGCCTCCTGTAACGTTCAGCCCTGCCATGAGTATGCCTCTGCCACGACATCATCTCAAAGACAGGAGACGTCCGGTGTAAGTTGAACGATCAACGCCCATATAGGTATCCTAAATCAAATTTTCAGCATAGCTACCAGCAGCCTGTGATCACCGCTGTAGAATTGGGCACTACTCTGAAACCATCACCACCAGATATAAGAATGTGTTCGATCTCCTTCCTAGTGACCATTGGAATACCAAGACCAGCGTCGCAAATCCGGTGTCTGGAACCACGATCCAGCAATCCTCAGACACCGGCTTGGCAAAAAGTCTAGGTGTTTCGAGGAGCTTTCATCTTGCAGTCCAGAGCCGTGTGGATCTATACAACTCGTTTCCGTCCCTGGATGTGCCAGTGGCTGGATTAAAATCCCTGGGGACGATCCCCGAATCAGCCCTGGCACAGAATCCATCCCCGATTGGAGCTTAGTGTAGAGCACTTCCTTAGTACTCACTCACCCTGGTAGGAGCCTACACTGCGACGAAAGAGACCATGCCCACAGAGTAAGCAAGCCTCAGTCGCAGGATACGCTCATTGACCGGTGTTACCTGCCTTACCCGGGAGACAAGCCCTGGGCACCCGCCACCGTTACCCCCTTGGCATGTCGACCGTCACTCCGGCCAGACCAGTAGTAGGTGTAACCACCTTTACAGATCTCACCAGAGGGCGGCCTCCTAACTTTGGAGAGAGCGGCGGCAGCAATACCCAGCCAGGCAATCTCCCACTATAAGGCAGATATGCGAGTGTCTTCACAGAGAGAAGTCACCTTCCAGGCACCCAACCGGAGCGGCCGCCTCAAAATAAGCCGAGGGGGCCGAGGTCCGGGGGAGTAATTCATAATATTAAGTGAAAACAATAGCATAAAGTTGGAAAAAATTAAAATTGAAAAATTTGGTTGAGAAAAATTTTAATATTACAATAATGTCAAAATATGAGAATAAAGTCAAAATTTTGGGGAAGAACGTATAAGAACAAAGTAGAATTTTTTTATATAAATGAAACAGCAAAAAAAGTGTACTGTAAGACTAAAAATATCATACAAATAGTACGTTTTGTCACAAAGCTGATATGCAGGCTGTTTTTTTCTTTAAATATAACACAATTTTTTTTTTTGCATATTTACATGGGTTGGTTTAAGCATGTAAAAGTGGCCCCCGCATTCTTTGATTTTTCAGCAGGGCCTTGGTTAAAAACGTTTGGACACCCCTGGATATGATTAAAGGATAAAGCAGTTGATATCATTCCATAATTCACAATTCAATTAAATATGGCCATAATAATAATTACACACAATTCCCCAATAGTTGTGTACATAATATGTCAGTCAAAATAGCTACGTAAAGTTCATTAGACACACAATTCATGCATTGTGTCCAGTTATCAAACATCACAGATTTACAAGAAATAAAAATTATTATGTAAAAGAGAGTATTATAAAAGGCTTTCAGCAGTGAGCACATCTACAGTTCATTCATTAATTTTCTATGCCACTTATCCTCATTAGAATCGCGGGTAAGCTGGAGCCTATCTTAGCTAGCTTTGCACGGGAGGCGAGGTACACCCTGGACTGGTTGTCAGTCAATCGCAGGGCAGACATCCAACCATTCACACTCACCATTTCCAGTTCATCATGAAATAATAGTTTAAAAGACAGCAGTGTAGAAAACACGCATTTCTATAGTGGAGTTCATGGCACAAAGAAAAGACATTACATTTTTTTTCTACATCACTAGACATTGCAGGTGTAACTTTTGTTAGGTATAGTGTAGGCATCTTATTGCTGACTTAGTTTATCCGTTATCGGAATAATAAAAATGCAAACTGCATCCATCCATTTTCTTACGTTTATCCGAGGTCGGGTCGCGGGGGCAGCAGCCTAAGAAAGGAAGCTCAGACTTCCCTCTCCCCAGCCACTTTGTCCAGCTCCTCCCACCAGGTCCTGAGGCGTTCCCAGGCCAGTTGAGAGACATAGTCTCTCCAACGTGTCCAGCGTCTTCCCAGGCCTTCTACCGGCGCATCCTAACTAGATGCCCAAGCCACTTCATCTGGAGGAGCAGCGGTTATACTACGAGTCTCCCCGCTTCTCAAAGACTTGTAAGCGCGATCTTGTCCTTTTGGTCACTACCTAAAGCTCCTGACCATAGGTGAGGGTAGGAACGTAGATTGGCCGTTAAATTGAGAGCTTTTCCTTTCAGCTCAACTCCCTCTTCACCAAATGGGATCGACGCAGAGTCTGCATTGCTGCAGACGCCGCACCAATCAATGAGAGACAATCAGCACCTACAAGTGCGAGTTCATGGTACCCGCCCGGAACAGGGTGGCGTGCCACCAACCCCGGGTCGGGGATAAGATCCTACCCCAAGTGGAGGAGTTTAAGTACCTCGGGGTCTTGTTCACTAGTAAAGTTGCATCTCCATGTGTAATTTGAGACGTCAGAGCAAATCAGGAGGGGCTCTTAATGTCAGCTCACTGATATCATATGACATCGACAAATCTACCTTTGCAACTGACCGGTAGATAGCAATTGCTGTAATTATGGGCACCCCTGTCCTACATCATGCAGCAAAGGTAAAACAAAATGGAATGGCTTTGTAACGTGTCATTCATGTATGCTCTGTTTTGGCTTTACGGGTAGAGGAATAATATTTGCACCATTCGGAGGGGCTCACCATTAATGGATATGGTCACCGACTGGTCACTTGCTTTGCCCATTTACCTGTTTACCTAAAACTTGTTTCTAGCTGACGTTTGTCATGTTATGTGGACATGTGGCATTGGTGTGGTGACCACGACTAGCGATTATTACTAATAAAGCAAAATATCACCCTCAGTATGTGAGTGCTTCACACATGAGAGGCTGGATGCAGTTGAGAAAGAAACTCATCGATTTACCCCATCAACCATACACCTACCTGCATGGCGGAGGGTCAACTCATTTCATCCCAATGATCATTCATGTCAAAAGTATTCCGACGAGGGCTGCGAGCATTCCAGGAAGAAGCCGGCGAGCCTCCCAGCCGTGTTGTAGGTGGAGTTACCGAGGAGGGGCAGGGGTGCCATAATTGCATCAAGCGGGAAGGTGTTTTGTGTTACACAAAAGCATGACACCTGTTTCAACAGCGGGATGCTGCTGAACAGACGGGCCTGATATGAGGAGAAAGTAGAAGCTCCTCGCATGGGTGACCCCGGCAAAGCTCGAGCCAAATTATTTACAATCAAAGCTCGGTATCATATCTGTTTAACATTCCGCGTATGAGTTAGAAGCCAAAGCGAAGCTGAATGTCAGCTGGAAAGACATTCTGAAGGCAAGAGCAACCGGCACAGATGCTGGCAGGATGCGGGCTGAAATTTAGAAGTAGTAGACGGCAGCAGCAGATGCAATAGTCTCTCTGGGAATTAAAAGATGCCAGAATTAAATGTCTTGACTTTTGTTGTCATGGAGCAGGAAACGTGCCTTTACTGACACACGAAAAAAAAGAGCATCAACCTTGAATAAGTTTTCTTATCAGACATGCATCCGAGTACACAATCACGCACAGAAGCACAAGACCCCTCTGGCACGGCATTATTTGCTTCATTCACTAAACCCTCACATCCCAGCTTCATGCATATATTAATATCTGCATGATATACAGCAGACGGAGCAGAGATAGCGTGTTCCTCGCAGCCAAACAAGCCAAGCAGCACAAAAAGTCCAATGATAACGCAAAGATTGATGAACCCGACGCGCTTTAAATCTTCTGGTCCGTGCCCCCTCGTGACTTCAATCACACCAAGACAAACATGTTCTGGCGAGTGGAATCTGTTGCCGTGATAGCAAGAAACCCCGCTGAATCATGAAATCTCAGCACGAGTGAAGCAGAATGTGGATTTTGAGCCCACAGTCTACATATCCAAAAACNGCCCGAAACACCTCACCAGGGAGGCGCCCGGGAGGCATCCGGACTAGATGCCCGAGCCACCTCAACTGGCTCCTCTCGATGTGAAGGAGCAGCGGCTCTACTCTGAGCTCCTCCCGGATGGCCGAGCTCCTCACCCTATCTCTTAGGGTGAGTCCAGCCACCCTACGAAGGAAACTCATTTCCGCCGCTTGTATCCGCGATCTCATTCTTTCGGTCATGACCCATAACTCATGACCATAGGTGAGGGTGGGAACGTAGATCGATCGGTAAACAGAGAGCTTTGCCTTCCGGCTCAGCTCTCTCTTCACCACGACGGTCCGGTACAGCGACCGCATTACTGCAGACGCTGCACCGATCCGTCTGTCGATCTCACGCTCCAACCTTCCCTCACTCGTGAACAAGAACCCGAGATACTTGAACTCCTCCACCTGAGGCAAGACCTCACTCCCAACCCGGAGGGTACAGTCCACCCGTTTCCGACTGAGAACCATGGCCTCGGATTTGGAGGTGCTGAGTCTCATCCCAGAAGCTTCACACTCAGCTGCAAACCGCTCCAGTAAACGCTGAAGGTCACAGCCTGATGAGGCCATAAGGACCACATCGTCTGCAAATAGCAGAGACGAGATCCTAAGGTCACCAAGCTGGACTCCCTCAACACCTTGACTGCGCCCAGAAATTCTGTCCATGAAGATTATGAACAGAATCGGTGACAAAGGGCAGCCTTGGCGGAGGCCAACGTTCACCGGAAACAAGCTCGACTTACTGCTGGCAATGCGAACCAGGCTCCTGCTTCGATTGTACAATGACCGAATGGCACGTAGAAGCCTTGTATATTTTATAGTTCCACGTTTACAATTGGTAAGGCACAATTAGATTATTAACAGATTATTCAGGACTAGCCCAAACTATACCTGAGTATATTCTGGGAGGGGTTCATCTGACAGAACAAACAAAAAAAAGGACTGTGCCATTTAGACCACCATCACCACTAAAATGGTTGAAAATGGTTAAAAACTGTCACCGGTAGAGATGAATGTGTAGTCAGTCCCTGCTCAGACATCAAATTTTGACACAGTGTTAAAAGTAAACTGGTTGCAAACTGGCCAGTCTTCAATGAAGACATCATTTACAATCCGTACTGTTAAAAAATTATAAGGGACTTTGACCAGATCCCATCTGGCTTTGATGCTCAGCAGGAACCATAACAATCTAACTGGGCATGGAACTAATGAATCAACTGAGCAAAATCCGCTAACAATGCTACAAAAACCTGCAAGAGTGTCAACATTTCAGTTTTGCAAAAGCTCATTTGGATTTCTGTTTTCCAAATACCTCATAAAAAGACTATCACGGCCAGAATTTGACCACAGCTAAACAGAAAAACTGCTCAATCGACTGCAATAAAAGTCGTAATTGGCCCGACATCAGCGTGGGACAACCCAATTGGACATTCCAGTTAGCCTTTGTCAAATTCAGCCATTAGCTCCGTTACCATACCAAAGGGTCTTTTGGAGTTTATTAGCATGATGGCGACAGCCATTGTGCATCAATCTGCGCTCGTTAACCCCCCCTTCACACACACGCACGCTCCTGGCTGGAACCACTTACCCCGCCCACCTCTCCTCAATAAAGTGACCAATTGCGAGGACAAATAGGACTTGTACAGCTTGAGACGAGGATGTTACGACAGATGGTGGAAAGAGAGGTTTGAAGGTGCGTGACCTAGCATACTGATGCCGATGATCATGAGAGCGACACAGAGACTACTCATACCCGCACTGTCCAATTTGGCAAGTATCGTTAATCCAAATGCATTTTTATGCTATGCAGATTTGCTCTGCATTGAAAAAGTGTGAGATACTTTTGTTGCATCATTTGTGTTAGGCTATTCTTGATGTTTGATTATGTTTCACATTTGGAGCTGCCAGAACCCCACGGACAGGCAACCCTGATAAGGGCAAAGCAAAATCGGGATACCATGACGAACCTCAAAAACTGACGGCAAGGAACATCCAAGCACCCAACAAAACAACGCCATATGGAGAGGTTAAAACCCCACCCCTCCGCCACACAGGCCTGGAGTTATTGTGGTATAGCACCGTTGAAGAAGCACAATGACATGCATGGCACCAAAGCACCCCACAGAAACTGCCAGAACTAACCCAAAATGCACATGGAAACCCAAGACCCACAGCAGTCCAAAAGTAGAAACGCATCCCTGACCACCCGCACTACCCTCTCCACCCAACCACCGTAAACACAGCGAAAAGGTTTCTCAGGAAACAACCAAGCAGCCAACCCAAGTAGAGAGGAAATGGTCCAAAGCCCAGCGGGAGCCAAAGGAAGCCCACCCTACCCACCCCACACCACCTAAGCCAAACACCTGAACCCGCTCCATCAACATGAAACACAACACAGCACTACAGTATATGTCCCAAACAATGCCTCACCACCAAGGTCAATGCCATGTGGAACTCCACCCTATCACACATTCACCGTTGTAGGCGCCCAGCCAGCCCCATCCTCTCCCAAGTTGTCCAGCCTCCGCTGCGATAAAAATAGAAAGACACCTACATCACGGCCAAAAAATAATAAAAATAAAGCCTGAAGTCCACACACTACCCGAACCCAAGATCACTCACCCCTCAGTCCAAACTGCGCATCCATGACCCCCCACCCATCCACAACACCCAGGTGCCCCACCCAGTAAGAACGCCAGATGCCAAAAGTAGCAGCCGCAAAGACCACCCTTACGTTTTTAATGCTATTTGATCACCCGGATTCCATTTTGCTGGTGTTGTTTACATCCAGATAGCATCTGTTCTGATGCTAATATCAGAGATGCACGGCACACATGAACTGTAATAATATTAATAATAATAATAATAATGATCACTGCACGATGAGTGGGATCTCATTTCATGCGCGGCCACTCGTCAAATTATTGCGCAAGCAATTGCAATCAGCAAAGTGCTTTTTCTCCCGTTGACAGCTGGCAAAGACATCCATCCAGCTACAAAAACTCAGTGATGGACTCTTTATTATTGCTTTCCTTTGAAAATAGCATCCAGTCTTCTAAAAAGCACACTCAAAGCTTTTCAACAGGCCAGTGCAATGTCCCAATCCTCTGAGCCATGTCATTATTTTCCAATAACCACACAAAATCATTTCACACTCCGCTTGCACATATAATTATGGGATGGGTGAGTGTATATGAATAGTGCTATTACGTATCTGCACTTAGAAAAGACAAAAAAAAATCACTTGTGTCTTTTTGTCTAACAAGTTGTGCACACATTCAACACAATAGTAGTGCACTTCACTGTGCCTCACATGCTCCAAGACTTCCATCCATTTTATATGCCGCTTATCATCATTTGGGTTGCGGGTATGCTGGATCCTATCCCAGCTGACCGGGCGAGAGGCAGTGTACACCCTGGACTGGTTGCCACCCAATTTCAGTTTCAACAAACAACCATTCACACTCACATTCATACATATGGACAATTTAGAGTCGCCAATTAACCTAACATGCATGTTTTTGGAATGTGGGAGGAAACCGGATTACCAGTAGAAAACCCATGCATGGGGAGAACATGCAAACTCCACACAGAGATGCCAAACGGAGATTCGAACCCTGGTTTTTTCCAAATCTCCTGGCCGTGTGGCCAATTTGCCACCATGTGGCTGCTCCAAGACAGGATTCATCAAAAAACTGCAATGTTTGATTTTTACAATACAACAAAATCCAATAAACAATAATGTTTAGTGACTACTACTTGTACCGTGGGGCACATTTTCACCAAGCTAAACCTTGGAAGCCGGGGCTTTAACTCAAACTAGCAATGACAGTAACAACTAAAGTCAGAGATCAAATAGTTTGTAATAATCCGCTGCAAAAATGCAAATCAAAGATATTGTATGTGACAAGAGTAGTTTGTGTTTTTAGAAATGCGATGCAAAAATGTTAATAAGAAATATAATCAATATCCTCCATATATAGTACTGCACATGTTCTTGTGCTTTAAACAAGATAATAGACGGGCAATAAAGGAGCACCCATCCATCCATTTTCTATACTGCTTACCCTCGTTAGGGTCGCGGGTATGCTGGAGCCTATCCCAGCTGACTTTGGGCGGGAGGCGGGGTACACCCTGGACTGGTCGCCAGTCGATCGCAGGGCACAATAAAGGAGCAGAACTTTTAAAATACTCACTGTACTCTATACTTGAACGCCTTAACTACTAAACAGACAGCTCTCATGGTATTGCGGTACCAACAAGACGTAAGACCAACTCAGCTCAAGGATGCAGGAAAGGACTCGGTGAGCTTGTTGCTTGAAGACGTGGTGAAACGGAGAAAGCAGTAAACGATGCAATAAAATGACACCAAATGAAATAAACTCCATTTAGTTTGGTAGTAACTGTAAGAGTAGTCAGTGACATGATATTTGTTTAGCTACACAACTAGAGAGAACCTGATGCTTACAGGCTCCAATTGAAAGTGTTTGTGTGATATTTTTGTGTTGTGATATTTATTCCCTATGCATTTACAATTAAAATGGAGCAGAAGGACTTGTCTGACCCTTCTGAGGACATAATTTACAGAGAGGACATGTTGCTGGCTGTGAAGGACAATGCTTGGGGTTTGGTTGAATATGTTTGGAACATGCATGCATTGTACAAAGAATTATTCATGTTACATTCCTCAGTTCTACATGTTTGAAAAGGAGTAGGAAGAAGCAGAGCTTATTTAATCCTACCCCCTTCTCTGATTTGCTCATACATACTCATATATACTGTGTATATACATGCATACACTCATACATTCATATGTATACACACATACATACACATATATGCATATATTTTTTTATCTGCATATATCTTTTTTTTTTTAAACAACTTTTTTCCCTCCTTTTTCCTTTCCTCTTCCCCTGTTGATTTTCGGATCAGCATCTTGCTGTCTTGGTCTTGTACTGTGAGTGTCCTTAAATGTAAACACAAGAGTTCCCGATTTTAATACTTTGCTGAGCGTGCTTTTTCAACGTTGATATCAATGTTCGTATTATTGAATGTAATCCCTCTTACTGTTTTGTGCGTTGTATCCTCTTTTATCCTTGTTGTCATTATTATATGATGTTTAGTATGCATCCAGATGGTGGATATCTTTGACAACCAGCACTCCAGCTTCTCCTGGACCTCCATGTAGCTTGATGTATATTTTCCCGTTGGTGCTCCAAGTGCTTTGTATCTTTCCCTGCTTCCTCAAGTCTCGTGCTTTCTTGGCAATGTCAGCGTTGCGTTTTGTCAGATGCTCATTTAAGTAGACGTTTGTGCCTTTCAAGGTCTTCCTCTGTTTCAGCAGTGCAGTTTTGAATTCCCTGTTGGTGAACTTGATGATGACAGGTGTGGTGTTGTTTCTGCCATACAGTGGGATGCAAGTATCAATGGTGTTGATATCTACATCCACCTCCTCTGATTGTAAGAAGCTGACAATCTGTTGCTTTGCTGAAGGAACATTCACTCCATCTGGTTCTTCTCTGTTATGAGCTTCCCTATCTTTTGACCCGGGTGTAATTCTGAGCCCTATAAGGATCACATCATTCATTCGTGAATTCTGATCCATCTCCTCCATTATAGTTTTCATTTGCTCAGTGATGTTATTTTCTGCTTCTTTCTCTTCCTCCAGAGTGGTGCGCCAGGCGGCATTATCCTTCAATAGTGTCCTGATATCATCCTGTAGAGCATTGATGTAGTTGCATAATGCATGATTTTCTTCCTTGGGGTTTTTAACCTCCTTGAGGGCAGCACGCAAGGCAGCATTGTCTTCCAGTAATGTCTTGATATCATTCTGCAGAACTCTAACATCCTTGCATAATGCATGATTTTCTTCCATATGGTTTTCAGCTTCCTTGAGAGCAGCGTCCAAGGCAGCATTTTCTTCCAATGGTGGCTTTATGTTATCCTGCAAAGCCTTGATATCAGTGCGTAGTGCTTTATTATCTGCCATATGGTTTTTAACCTCTTTAAGAGCAGCAAGCAAAGCAACATTTTTGTCTTGCAACTTCTCGATTTCTTCCTACAGAGCTTTAGTTTCTTTGCTCAGTGCTCTATTTTTCATCCATAAGGTTTATAACATCACCATGGACCCCTAGGATCTTTTTGATGAGACTGCCATTCTGCGATTGTACATATTGAGTCTGTGACTGCAAATTCTTAAGGTCAACGCCCCATTTAACTCGTTTATTTCAAGTAATCTGTACCTCTTGCCAATCTAAGTTAAGGTTGAGGGAATCAGCAACCAGTTGCGGTCTTGTGTTAATGTATTCAGAAAAGCACCAAAATAGTTGTAGTTTATAGTATCCTCAGCAGAGCTCTTGCCTTGTACATCCTCTCCAGGAAAGGGGAAAAAATGTGGATGTAGACACTTGCTAACAATAATAATAATAATATTATTATTATTATTATTATATTATAACATATTATTATTATAATAAATTATAATAGTATTGTTATTATTAATTATTATTATTATTATAACGCCCCAACGCTTCACTGACTTTTTGTAAAACCCAGACCACTTTGGGTGTTTTTGGTTGGTATATTTTTGCACTTTAATGACAAAAAACATTCTGACCTCATATTGACTGTTTATTTACATAGTAGCAGTGTAGAACTATACCACTGCACCATACGTCATCAGCGTGATTTAAAAAAATATGATCCTTAACTTAAATGCAGAGGAACTGAAAACCACACAGGGACACAACCTTTTAGTTTCAGAAAGTATAGTTACCAGGAATTAAACGTTTACTAAGGCTTACTAAGAGGGGAGATCGTCACCTGAGTTGATGCTTCTGGCACATCACAGCTACACCGTGAACAAAGTTTGGGTCCAAGGCAGATGGCTTCATGATATCACCTGAAAGGGGCCTTTTTATGTTCATGAAAGGGAGTGTATGGTTTATTTCTAGCAGCTAGAAGCATCAACGTGAAATCCAGACATCAAGAGTACCTTGGACAACCAGACGAGGTGTGCTTGGTAGCGCCGCTGTAGTCTGCACATTAGCAGCTCTAGCACGCGGCTGTAAAGTACAAACACATCAACATGACGTCCTTTGGAATGGCAGGACAAAATGCAATTGTCTTAAGTAATCACAACTTTTTTTTCTTTAATGAGGATAAGCTATCTAGAAAATGGATGGATGGAAAATGCAAGGGTACTGTAAATTTCACAGTTATTTGTTGCAATATTACAGGAGATTTTGATTACAAAATGTTTCCGGTAAATGCTGTGAAATCCTTGTAATATTTAAAATAGAAATATAAAGCATTCAGAAGACATGATATGTACTGACATATGAGAGTGCTGCAGTAAGCAGATCCTGTTTGGGATCTCCAAGGATGCGAGTCTGATCGTTTGCAATCAACATTTCACAAACCTCAAACTTTCCCACTTTCTTTTCCAATTGCAAACAAAACAAAGTAGTATAATTATGCCAAAATAAAGCAGTGAAGTGTTGGGTAGACGTCAGGAAAATATCCAGTCCCACTTTTAATTGACGCCGTCAGAGTAATATATCCATTTCAGAACGTTAACTATTGCGGTTCGCAGTTTGCAACTCAATAAAAATGACACATTTATTGTTGCTAGACTGGATTATAGCTAGAAAGCACCCCTTCTTACGCAAGATGAGACGGACAGGTCACACGTGGCATACATAAAGCAGAGTAGAAGAACATTTTCTCATAATAGCATTTTTGGGGGATTTTGTCCATCAGCCACCATACTTAGCGTATGTGAGAACACAGATCTCTCTTTTCGGTCTGTTCAAAATATAAAAACAAGAGGCAGCTAATTATTGCACGTAATGGAACACACCTATGCCGCCTAAAAGACTGCAAAAGGCTATTAAAACACCTCCAACTAGGTTTTATGGTTTTATATCCATGCTGTAACAGGCATGTAATACTTGCAGTACTTTTGACCTATTTGGGTTCCTATTAAGGTCAAGGTCTACTGGCTACCAGTCTGTGTTTGCCAGGGCCCTGTACTTTGCTGTGATCTGTTGGGGGAGCAGCACCAGCAAAAAGGACATAAACCGGATGGACAAACGGATCCGGAAAGCCAAACCAGTTGGAGGTGTTTCTTACAGCGAGAGACAGGAGGATGCTGGACAAACTGCTCCAGAAGGGTGGCGGGGCTCATTCTCCGACAGACTCCTCCAGTTCCGTTCTGGCATGGCCAGAACTTCTTTCCATCCTCACGCCATCCGGCTCTACAACACCTCACCTGTCTGTAAAAGATAACTCACAGCATTACTGCACCGTGCCGCCTGCCGGCCCTTGTATAAAGCTTACATTTAGCTTTTTTTATTTTTACACACGGTACTTGTAAATATGCAAATATTGTTTATCTGACATTCTCCGTATTTCCTATATTTTTATGTTATTATATTTGTATAATATACACTACAGATATTATATATGTTTTGATTTATATTGCATTGCATTTTTTAAAATCTAAGCGGTTTTGTCTTGTTCTTCTACAACTGAGTTAGTGTAACCAACTGATTTCCCGTCTGGATCAATAAAGTCGGTCTAAGTTCAAGGTCAACTTCTATAGCAACACTTCAACTGCCCAAGGTGCAGACACAAAACCCAAAAATACCCAATAATTAACTAGTACAATTAAAAACCACAGTACTAAGACACACACACAAACACACACATAATAAATCAGTTCAAACAAAGCCCTGGGTAACCCCTCTTAAAAGCCAGTCTATATAAATAAGGCTTCACTAAAGATTTAAAATGCTCTGCAGTGTTTGTGCAGATGCTGTGTGCAGGGGTAGACTATTCCAAAGTCTTGGACGTACAACAGAAAAGGCCCTAACGCCCCGAGATTTAAGATCAGATCTTGGGGTAGTTAAAAGCAACTGGACCTCATTGCTCTAGCGGGAACAATAGGGACAGTAAGTCCGATAAATATGAAGGCCCCAGACCATTCAGTGGTTTCAAGACTTTAAAAGACTGAGAAAGAGTGAGTCCAAAAGAAGAATTTTCAACTGGCTCCTGTAGTGGTAAGCAACAGGTAGGCAGTCTAAGGCGGCCAGGACTGGGGTTTTTATGTTGTAGCTTGATTAATATGCACATTACATGCAAAGGGTTGTTTGTTTCTTTTTTCCCCCTAGGTTTTATAGGAATAATAAGTGCTTCCCATTATGCGCATTCTTAGCAACGTCTTTTGAGCTGTTACTACTACTGTTTCTACATTTTTGAACACACAGAAAAGACAAAATAATTTAAACAAATAATTGAAGTTTTCATTTAAAATGGGAGTAGTGGGGAATTTCCACTACTAAAACACTTTATGACACAAAAAAAGAGTCAGTCACTAAGGGTCAGTTCAGTCAACTCCTCCGGTTCTAAGCTGGGCTGTAGAATACTAATAGTCAACATAATGAAGGGAAATAAAACCGTGAGCCACTCAGCAGTCGCTTAGCGTGCTCCTGAACCCGCTGACTAATGAAGGAGTCCTAAGCGTAAACGGGAGAAGGATTTGCTAGGGAGGAGAGGAGATATCAAGCTCTGATGCGTCCTATCGACACATCGCAGCTCGTGTGTGACAATCACCACCACCCCTGCAAAATGAAAAGCGCCGCTGGGCAAACAAACTCCATTAATGCATCGAGCGACACTCAATAAGACACAGATGTCAGAAAACATCGATTCAAAGCTCCTTCTTCTTTTATATATATTTTTTATGATGCTTGGCTAGATTGAGAGCGGAAAAAAATCTTTTCAAATTGAATTGAATGGATTCTTGACTTAGGGGCTGCTGATGGGACCATTTGTCTTGTCCACATGGCGTGAAAAAGACGTCTTGACGTATTAAACTAGGAATTGTTCCCTTTTTATGCAATGCGCCCTTCAGGTGTCGTCGTCCTTTGTCCGTTTGCATCGAAGATGATGACATTAGGTCGTAACATTTCTGCATCCAGTCAAGCGGTCGTCCCTCTTCTTGACCCACAACATCCTCCCGCTCGGGCAGCTCGCTGTCCACCGGGCCGTGTTGTCGCCTGCGATTAGACCGAAGTGAGACGCGGCAATTACGAAGACAGGTGGCTGCTTCGTGTACAACCGTGACAGGATGGCGTGCCGCCACCAGCGAGTTCCCTTTTCCCTTCCCTCTCCCGGGAGAACCAACAGCACTTCTGGAGACGACTGTTTGTTTATTCCCAAAACGGAGAGCTCATTTCCTGCTAATTCTAAGTGCTAGTTTAGAAGTTTGAGCTCAGAAATCTTGAGGTCTCCTGGAGTTCAGTAAGTTAGGATGCAGTTTGGTATCATGTCATCGCGGTTCCAACATCGTTCCCTGATTCCATTGTGGTTTTTCAAAAATCCATTATTAATAAATGATGGTGGTTTCATGGTCCAAAGTGATGTGACGTTTAACAGTGTTGGACTTGTGGCCGACAGCAGCTCCTGTGTGAATGTTCACTGCATGTGTGTTCTCTGCTTGTTAATAAAAGGATTAAAGTGCATCTCGAGTCTTGGGTCTCTAACGTTACATTGATAAGACAATATCCACCCGCAGGAAGTACACTCTCAGTGATAATGTGTAAGTCTATTCCATTTTATTTCTTTCCATTCCATTCCATTTTCTTCCGCTTATCCGGGTCAGGGTCGCGGGGGCAGCAGTCTCAGTAGGGAAGTCCTGACTTCCCGGTCTCCGGCGACCTCTTCCAGCTCTACCAGGAGGACACCAAGGCGTTCCCAGGCCAGCTGTGAGACATAGTCCCTCCAGCGTGTCCTAGGTCTTCCCCGGGGCCTTCTCCCGGTTGTGCATGCCCAAAACACCTCACCAGGGAGGCATCCAGACAAAATGCCCGAGCCAAATCAACTGGCTCCTCTCGATGTGAAGGAGCAGCGGCTCTACCCTAAACTCCTCCCGGCTGGCCGAGCTCCTCACCCTATCTCTTAGGTCCAGCCACCCTACGGTGGAAACTGATTTCTGGCGCTTGTATCCGCAATCTTGTTCTTTCGGTCATGACCCATAATTCATTACCATAGGTAAGGGTGGGAATGTAGATCGATCGGTAAACAGAATACTTTGCCTCCCGGGTCAGCTTTCTCTTCAGCTCGACGGTCCGGTACAGCGATCGCATTACTGCTGACGCTGCACATTTTCGTCTGTCGATCTCACGCTCCAACCTTCCCTCACTCGTAAACAAGAACCCGAGATACTTGAACTCCTCCACCTGAGGCAAGACCTCACTCCCAACCCGGAGGGTACCGTCCACCCATTTCCGACTGAGAACAATGGCCTCCAATTTGGAGGTGGTGAGTTTCATCCCAGAAGCTTCACACTCAGCTGCAAACTGCTCCGGTAAACGCTGAAGGTCACAGCCTGATGAGGCTATAAGGACCACATCGTCTGCAAATAGCAGAGACGAGGTCCTAAGGTCACCAAGCTGGACTCCCTCAACACCTTGACTGCGCCTAGAAATTCTGTTCATAAAGATTATAAACAGAATCGGTGACAAAGGGCAGCCTTGGCGGAGGGCAACGTTCACCGGACTTTCACCGACCGACTATATCCTCAGTCGATGTCGGCAAGCCCCCGTCCGCACTGTAAACAGTGTGAACTGGGGGCTGCTTCCCCTTTCTGAGGTGTCAGACGGTTTGCCAGAACCTCTTCAAAGCCGAGCAAAAGTCGTGCTCCATAGCCTAACCGAACTCCTCCCACACTTGGGTGTTAGCCTCGACCACCACCGAAGCCGCATGCCGCTTGGCCTGCCGGTACCTGTCAGCTGCTTCGGGAGTCCTGCAAGCCATCCATGCTTGGTAGGACTCCTTCTTCAGCTTGACAGCAGCCCTAACCCTTTGTGTCCACCACCGAGTTCCGGTCTTGCCGCCACAACTGGCACTGACCACCTTGCAGCTGCAACTACGACTGGCTGCCTCAGCAATGGAGGCACGGAATACGGCACATTCAGACTCAATATCACGGTCCTTCCTTGAGATGCAGGCGAAGCTCTGCCGGAGATGAGAGTTGAAGGACTCGACCAACGGGAGACTCTGCCAGACGTTCCCAGCACACCCTCACTACACGTTTGGGTCTACCAGGTCTGTCCGGCATCCTTCCCTGCCATCTAATCCAACTCATCACTAGGTGGTTGTCAGTTAATAGCTCAGCCCCTCTCTTCACCCGTGTGTCCAGAACATGCGGACGCAGGTCTGATGATACGACCACAAAGTCGATCATAGACCTGCAACCTAGAGTGTCCTGGTGACAAGTGCACTTATGGACATCCTTATGTTCGAACATGGTGTTTGTTATGGACAAACTGTGGTTCACACAGAAGTCCAGCAACAACACACCACACGGGTTCAGGTCAGGGAGGCCGTTCCTCCCAACCACGCCCCTCCAAGTCACACTGTCATTGCCCACATGGGCGTTGAAGTCTCTACTTTGAGGTAAAACCTCTTAAGTGCCACAAATTTGTCTGCTTCCGTCGTCGTTTCCTGCAAGATGCAGTTGCGTTCATTGGACGTTTTAGTTAGCGGGATCGTCTTTTCGAATATGCCAAGTCTTTCTGGAAGGTAGTGCACGTGAGTTGATTCCTTCCTGAAAACAACTTCCCGCTGCAGCTGTTAGGTGACAAAAACACAAAGCAAATGCTTTGCATGAGCCAACTGCAGATCTGATGCTAATTATCTCTCACATGTAAGCAACCATTGAGTCGGTGTTAATATCTGCATTAAAACGCATCAATGGCAATGGGTTTGTGAAAGCCATTGAAGCGGTATTTTTTATTTTTACCCCCAGTGCAGAGATGGAATGTCGCGTCAAGCTAATTTGATAAGGTGGCGGCATCAGTCATCGTAACCTGCCATCAAATCCACTTTGACAAGGTGGGGAAGCTGTGCCATGCTGGCTGAATGCTCTGTCAAAGGCGAATGGAATCCCAAAAAAAACCCCAAAAAGCCTGGAAAAGGTTGCGAGACCTGCATTTGGGGGTCGGTCGTTTTATAGGTTGACGCCTCAGCCATCATTAACCAACTTTGTATGCTTCAAACAAGGGTATTCCTAAATAAGGCGTCTCTGCCTTAGCATCCACAGAGAAAAAATCTCTGCAGACCAATTAGGAGGCTAATTCACGACCTGCTTCTTGCAGAGGGAAGCGGTTATGGCAGCGCACAGATTGCTTGACCCCTGAATCCGCTAAGCTCCATTGAATGCTCTGAAATGAAATGCTTGTTGGCAAACAATGGCTGGTGTTCGCGACCCAGCGCTCCTTTTGCCGTGCAGTAAATAGACTCCTCTGGTGAAGCGATCAGGAGTGAGCGCTCCCTCCATATGGCCTCCGCGCATTCACTGCCTCCCTATCGAGCAAAGAACATACAGCTGACCTTTTAAACAAACTGATTGTTCTTCCCCAGCCACGTTTGCTGCTACCTGGGGAACAAGACACTGGTTCATCTTTTTTCCAGGGCTTGCTGTTGTCTAGGTACATTGTTTTCTCCGAGGTGAAAGTTTCATGATTCACATTTTGTGTTGGCTGCAAAGAATTCTGCAGGATGATCTCACCCGGAGTGGAGGGCAGTTTAAAATCCCGCGTTTGCGCGCTCTCTTATGACGTTCTAACAGCAATGTGTCCCTGCAGCCTGTCTTTTAAGAGAAGCGGTGCTCAAACGGTGCTTTTGATGTTTTGAATGAAAAATACAAATACAAGGCATTTAGAAGACGCATTCAAAAATGTTGTGATGATTTGTAATATTCGAAATTGGTCACTAAGTGTCCGTAATGTTACTCTAAAGATCTCTCAACAGGTGCAATAATCATGAATAAAATCACAGGTTACTGTTGTGGCCATAATCAATGCCAAGATAAAACTCAGCTCTGAACCACAGACGATCCTTCCTGTCCGCCCGCCACTCAAACGCTTGTCACAGCAGGGAGCACATTTATGGAACTATGGGATCGCAGGAGTACCAAGATTGGTCATGGTATTTCCTGTCCGTGAACCGCTTCCCGTCACCCGCACTAAGAGCTGCATTTAAACATTGCAACTGCATAGTCATGGCAGGCAGGAATTGTGAAATCAGGTATGGACCGCTTAACCTGGCAGATGGACCTTCCTTCATTTGCTTGAGCCATCCGGGAAATGCAATGAGAAAAAGCAAATAGAAAAGACAAAAACAAAACTGGAAAATGAATGACAAAACTGGGGAAAAAACATACAGATAAAGCAATGACAAAATGGGAAAAGAATGAATAAATGTGTATATTTCTGTATTATATTTCCAACTGTATTTCCTTTTAACTTTGGCACACTTGTGATTCCAAAGAGCAAAAGTCTTTTTGTCTTAAATATTTACTCTACTATATTGGGTTATACGAGTGTAAAGAGGACTATAGGGGTGTTAGTTCATGTCTAGAGAGCTCTAATGTTAAAAATTGTACTTAGAAGGCCTTAAAAAAAAAATCTATGCTTTAGCTATGAAAATATTCAATTTCTAAATAAGGAATCATACATTTCAGAAATTCACTTATCACAGTTGGGTATGGAACCAGTTAACCAATGAATGAGGGATTAGTGTATCTCGAAAAAGTGGATTAAATACACAACAGCGATTCTTAAAGACGCACTGTCAGAGACAAACACACCTATTTACCATTATAACCGTATAAATTACAGCTTTTAGGCTGGAACACACATTTCCAGTTCGGTACAATTGGTGAAAATAGCAGAATATGGGACCCGACCATTAGGTGGACTCCACATCTAAACTATGATCTAGTATATAATACTAAGACAAAGTGTACTTTCATGTGCACAGTAGCACTAAGAAAAACATGGCCTGAGTCACTAAGTGAACTTGTGTCACCATGTTTTAATGAAATGTTCAATTTTAAAAAAATGTAATAAATGAAAGAATCGTGCTCTATCATCGTGTGTGACCCTTCCATCATATTCAAATGAAGTAGAGATCTTATCTGGTGCCAATTTGAACTTCTGCATCATTCATGAGCTCCCCCCACCACGACCACCAACCACCACCCCGCCCTCAAAAAATACATATAAAAACAAGAAGCCGCTCTCCAGTGACACATTTTTTATCAGCCTTGCAACTGCCATGTGACCGACATGTTTTTTTTCCCTACCTTTAATTATCATTTCAAACACGCCCGATCTACACCTCATTAATGGTCTCTGTTGTAAAAAAAACAAACAAACAAACGAAGGTGCGGTAGAGTCAATGGGTTGTTGATGCACTGGTTTTTAAAAACTAAATTAGATGCTGATTTGACTGAAAAAGAAGGAATTCTCTGTTTCCCCAGAGGGACTATGCAAAAACATCTTTCTTGCTGCACCTGCCATCAACATTTGCAGCAGATGTATAACCCAGTGCTGGATTTTCAACAGATGTGGTTGTTTAAAATACAAAAACATTCACTAGTTTTTTTTTTCCATGTACCTCTATTTTGTCCTGATTTCATATATTTTCTTTAAGAAAAAGCATAACTGTCGTCCCGCTATGTTGCAATTTGGATATCACTCTCTCACTCAGTCGTAGTTTTAAAAATAATAATTAATCTATGTTTTGTGTTTGACTATGAACTGTTTTTAGTCAAAAAATATTGAAAGATACTTTGTATTTAGTATTCTGCTCACTAGGCGGCAGTAATACTGCACTGATGAGACAACATTATATGGAGTATGCCATTGCATGTCCGACATTCAGTGAAAAGTTATTCTCCCATTTGGTGTGGAAGGGGTACGTTTTTGGCTTCCTACTTTGTCCTATTTCCCCACTCAGTTGGAAGCCTTTTAAAGTTTAGAATAAATAAATTCAAGGCTAACTAGTTCGATAGCATGCTATGTTAAAAGCAGCGGCTGTCTTTTTTGTCCCTGCAGTGATCCCAGTGAAAAAAGGATTTAACCAGCAGCCACCAGGTACGGGGACGACCGCTCTACAACCTGGGCCATGCCGTCATGCACAGAAGAAGCAGAAGTGATTTTGCGTAAAATGATTTTCCACGGATAAGGGGCAGAATGTTGAAATGCACGCATAATTTGAAAGATTACAGCGGCATCAAGGATCGACCCAGCAACCATCAGGTTGGCTAAAAACCAATCCCGAGACAGGTCATCCTGTAGAATAAGTGATTTTTTCCAGGGTGTGCCAAATAACTTCTCCACTCACTGTCAATATGCAAAAATTGTCACAGAAAATATGAAATTATGTGAGACATTTTTGAAAAGTCCTGATAGATGGCACAAAGTGTCCTGAATGAGCAGAACATTTTGATGTTGGATTGGTTCCGACGTCTGGAAGTATTCGACCAATTGGGCGCGTGGCACATGTTTGTTTGGTTTCTGGGGAAGTTGCCCGCCCAAATAAGACAGAATGTGAAGAGTTCAGCAGCGCGGCTAAAAGATGGATTAGAGGAAACATCTGTTTATAAAACGAGACAGATGCCCTCAGAAAGTTTAATACTCGATATAGTCGCTCTTATCATCTACTGATTCACTAGCAGATTAAATTGTTTTGTTTCCCCCCGCCAGCTCCTGGGAAAAGGAAAGCATTTTTCTGCAATAAATACTCTGTAAAAGACTTTCAGCAGAGTAGAATCCCCCTGAGCGGCCATGTGGCGACTTGCAGCGCCTCCTCAAGGCAATTTAGCTTGGTTTGAAACTATGGCAAAATGTGGCCTATTTTTAGCAATCATGTTTGTGTTTGAAGGTAAAATACGCCCCGCCTTCAGGTCACCTTCCTTACAGTTACTTCCCCAAAATATTAATGAGGTAGAGTCCACAGATCCCAGGAAGGGACTAAGACTAACAATGTGTGCATGTTAATGAAGGCATCATTACCCAGCACACAAATAGTCCGCCAAATGCATGGCAGAAAATAGCAAATATTTACTCCTGCTGGAGCTCCGTCATGTCGACGCTGCGGCATCTCAGCTCAGAAGTTGTGACCCACTTTCATATGACAATTCTTTGTGACAAAAGTGCCACGGCTTTCAACGGGTTGGTCTCGCAATTTTACCAGAGTGACCACGTGGTAGGTTTGTGTAGGAGGACTGCGACAGGATGACAGACCTGTCATTGATGGAGGCTCAGCTGAAGTGATACACGATAAGTATGACAAAAGCCATTCACGCTAATCAACACCGACATTAAAGAATCAGCTGATTTGACCAAGTAGCCAGCATTCTAATGAGGATTCAGGTGAGGGATTATTGGTGATTTATGGCCTACTGAGCAAACATTATGCTGTCATGTCTTTGTTTTCACTGCAGATAGACATTGCCAATTTGGACCAAGTAGATGCCTTATGCTGGACTTACTATCTGACATTACACAACAGCAAACTAAACAATTAGATATTTTAGGGCGGCAAATAATGCTAATTTTCTTAGTGGATTAATCTAAAGCACATTGTCTTGATTAATCGAGTCGACAGGCCCAATTAATATGAACCAAACACAAACGACAGCTGCTTTTTACTGCGTCATAGCGCCACTGAGGAAAAGACAGGAGGCAGAGCTGGAGGTAGCAGAGATGAAGATGGGTGTGACCAGGACGGACAGGATCAGGAATGAGTACATCAGAGGAACAGCACATGGTAGAGGTTTTGGAGCTAAACCAAGAGAGGCCAGACTAAGATGGTTCAAACATGTCCAGAGGAGAGATAGTGAATATTTTGGTAGAAGGATGCTGAGTTTTGAACAGGTAGACAGGTAGGAGGCCTAGAGGAAGACCAAAGAGGAGGTTTATGGATGTAGTAGTAATAGGTGATGAATAATTGGATACCCGATTAATCGTCATTTTCTCAATGAATTGTTGCAGTGCCAGAATATTTGTACAATATAAAGCATTTCTATATCTGTACAAACCACTGTAGGAATTGCTGGCACCATCCTTGTTCAAGCACTAATCAAGGCACCAACAGACCTGCCAAACTTGAAGATATTTTAAAAGTCCCCTGCCTGACGCTTCATCAAACCCCCTCCAGGACGGCTCACCCCTCTACTTGAGAACATCTCCATAAACCCAAAAAATACACCTCAAATTGCTGTTCACCGAGCATCAAAGTATTACCTTGCTTAAAACATTCAATGCTTTCCTTTTTCTTTGGATACTTAGACATTTGGGACACTTCCCAAAGAAATTCCAACAAATCAAAGGTTGCCTAGACTCCCGTAACTGTGCTCAAGGTTCCACTGCGGTGAACTTCCGAGTTTGTTTTGAATATTGACTAAATTCTAGCAAAACTGCACCACGCCACCAAGTTCTGAGCCGTTTAGCTGACAAGTTTTAGCCTGCCGACATCAGAAAGCAAGCTAAGGTGTCTGATCTAAACTCATGAAACTATAATATATATCGTTGTTTCAGCGCACTCAAAAGGGAAGTTTCCGCACATATTGTTGGATCCCAAAAATAAGTATGGTGAAGACGTCCCCTTTGAGATCCGCTGTCACTTTCTATTTAAAACTGCGAGGCGTTCAACAGAGAAGTGTGATAAATTGCTTATGTTCCATTAAAAAAAAAAAAAAGACGTCTGTGCCTCCATCCTTGTCTTGGCGCTTCAAGTGCAAGCAAAAAAAGTTCTGACATTAAAGTGATGAGGATTTAAGACGTTGCATCCCTGGAGTTCTTCTCAGCTTCCTCCGGTCGTGCCCAGACCTGCAGCTCTTAAAACCTAAGCCCATTATCCCGAAGACTTTTGAGTGAAGTAATATCACCGCTGGACCTCTTCATCCACGGGGAAGACG
Organism: Oostethus manadensis; assembly: GCA_024372805.1. Lineage (NCBI taxonomy): Eukaryota > Metazoa > Chordata > Actinopteri > Syngnathiformes > Syngnathidae > Oostethus > Oostethus manadensis. The sequence goes on along the minus strand of QODF01000145.1, from coordinate 14,194 downwards.
TCTAATTCCAGGAACAAGCAGTGGTCGTACAGGACTATAAGTACTTTACGCTAATTCAAGTTAAAAGGAAATCCTCCGGGTCTGCCGACGAGCAACTTTACAACTCCAACTAAAAACAAACTTTGCGCAGACATCGGTAGGGTCAGATTTTGTGAGCAACCGGTCAAAAGTACCAATAAGTAGTCCTTTTGGTTTTTTATGGCTTCACTCTTGCTATTTTTAAAAAAAATATATGAATAAATCATGCCTCCTGGTTAAAATCTACCATTTATTACTCCAAAAAAGCATTCGTAAGTAAATTTTACATATTGTATTTACATATTGTACATTATATTTACATATAATTTTACATATATATATATTAATGCCCGTGACCCTAATGAGGATAAGCGGTACAGAAAATGAATGAATGATATATTAATGCCTAAAGTAGGCATTAAAAAGTATAAAAATGACAAAACGAGCTAATACACAAATTAAAGGCATTAAGAAGACACATTGAAATTGTGAATGGACCATTCTACATTGGTCACTTTGCGTTTTGTCTTGTGTGGATTGAAGCACAATTAAGCTGCTCTAGCTCGTTGTGAAGATGGTGAATTATTTTTTTACCGCTTTTAAAAAAAGTTGTAAATTGCTGCATTTTTAAAAATATCCCATCGATCCATGAAAGGCAGACCAATGCTCTGTCCACACTAACCTCATAAAACAAAGTTATTTTGCCTACCTTCCACGCGAGCCAGACAGATATATGGCACTAAAATTTAAGGTTTGCAAAACCTCCGGCCAAACTGTAGATTTGGAGAAAACTCTGGTTTTACATTTGGGTATCGACGCAGACTTTTATGTTGCACAAACAACATGGGTGCCCTCAACACTGTGTTGGTTGTAGCGTTTATTGTTCAAGCGTTTTTTTGCTTGCTTGTATTTGCCAGCCCAAATACTGCTTCACGTTGAAAAGCAGAGGCGAAGAAACACTTTGAGGTCGGACTGGCGCCATATTTTATGTTTTGCGGAAGTCACGGGATGACAGAGGATGATTCTGATTGGACAGAATTGTAGTAACTATTGTCGCCTACATGTTTGGCATGCTTACGACGGCAGTTCCCAATCCATTTATGCGCTTAAATGAGGATGCTTTTTTTTTTTTTTTTTAAATACGAAGTTGTGTGGACAAATGTTTTGTCATAAACGGAGCGAGAAAGAAATAAGTGGTTTTACAAACGTGTGGACAAGGCATTTGAGATTAAAACATGAAATAATGGCTCATGGGTAAAAACCACAGGAGAAGATGAATTTTTGGGCAATGTTAAAAAAATGGTATAAACTATTAGAGAAGTGATTCAGTAAACTTCTTCCTGCGCCTTCCTTTTATAGTGGCCACACGGCTTTCTAGTATTTGATTTTACTAATACAGTCGCCCCTCCTTTATCACAGGAAATTGCTTCTACAACCGCCGTGATAAACGAATTTCTGCAATGTAGGATTAAATGTTAATCAATAAACATTTTCTTAGTAAGAGCACTGAAAACTCGCTCATGGCTTTCTAAATAAGATTTTTAAAATTTTTTATCATTAGAGCCCTGCAGACATAAAATAACACACCTATAGTCACCTTTACACTCCTATTACAGAGACAGCTGCAGAGACAGCTGATAGTTAACAAGCTAGCGTGCCAACCAATTACCCTCAAATGTATTTCTTCTAAACTTAAGAAGCCAAAAACGTACCATTTCCACTTTGAATGGAAGGAGAACTTTGGCATGTCGGACATGCCATGGCAGACTTCATGATGTCATGCAGTGTTAAGCTAATGTAACGTAAGGTAATGTTTCAATGTTTTGTGTCATTACCGCCACCTAGTGACCAGAATGCTACATAACACGTGTATTTCAATGTGTCAAATACAAATACACCACAATGTGACAAATACACCACACTCTACATCAGCACAGTGAGGAAGCGATAATCAAACCACAACCTTGTAAGGGATGACTGATTAGTAAACATTGTCCCACTGACTTGCTGGGATAATCTGCTTGAGGCAAGTGACCTAGTCTCCAAAACAAGTCTCTCCAATGGTGTTTTCATGTCAAACCATGTGCCTAACAAGAGCCTTAAGTAATGTAATGCAGGAGCCAATCCCTGCCGTGGAGCTTTACCTCCGCACTGAATGTCCCCCTGGAGAGGCCCAGGCACACCGTCACGTAAACGCAAAGCAGCAGAGAGCTGCAGCAAAGAAGACTTTGTCAGCCTTGCGGAGTCAATCGACTCTTGCTACAAAGGAGTCGTCAGGGGGAAAACCAATCCATCCGTTCCCAAAGCTGCGGCAAAGAGATCCAGGAACGTTGACTCACCTGGGACGGCTTCTCCACCCGGGAAAGACTCGGCAGACATACTGATGTCCATCGATAACAAACTGTCCAGTCTTGATGCCAGTTTGAACTCCCTGGAGACCATGCACAAAGAGTTCCAAGCACTGCGGGACTCGGTGGAGTTTAGCCAGCAGCATGTGCAGGCCCTAGCACAGGAGAACGCTTCGCTCAGGGAGTCGGTGAAATCCCTAACGGAGGGAAGGAGTCGGCTCTCAGAGGAGAATAAAAAAATCAAGGAGACTGTTTTGGATCTCCAGGCACGCAGCATGAGAGACAACCTGGTGTTCGCAGGAATACCGGAACAAGACAAAGAAGACCCAGAAGAAACGGTGAAAAACTTCATCTAAGTCCACCTGAAGCTACCCGAGGAAACAGTGGACAACATGGCCTTCCACAGCGTACACCGCCTGGTAGGGAGAAGAGCCGACGCTCGCCGGTTGTGGCGAAGTTCGTCAACTTTAGACTAAAAGAACAAGTTAAGTCCCAGGGCCGAGAGCTGAGAGGGAAGGACTTCAGCATCAACGACCAGTTTCCAAAGGAGATCTTAGATCGACACCTGCTCACTTCTCCATTTGCCGCAAGTTCATCCAAGATGGATGCCGAGCTGTGGTCGCGGTGGATAAACTTTTTTTCAACGGCCAACTGTACCGGGATGCCAACACCACACCGTGGCTCTACTATTTCCTGCACCAGGTGGTGTAAACTTGCACATGCGAGCATGTTAAGGACCCGTTAAGGTACTGAAATAAGAATACTGCCAACTGTAAACTGACATGTTATTAGTTCACTGTCTGTCGCTACGTCACACGTGCAAAATGATGTTATATGTTTCTGCCTCTTTACGGTTTTCTATCTCTCTTTCTTTTGCACCCTTATTTTCTCCTCTTTTCACTCCCTTGCCTCACATCTTCTTGGGTAATGAACACCGGACTTTATTCGTATGTATTACCCAGAACACAGATAGAACTGAGGCACAGCAGCATGTCCACACTATCCACACAACAGGTGTATTTAAAACAAGTCTGCATGAGTCCATGAGTCCACTGACACCAGTCAGGTCATGGGTACACTGAGGTTTATCTCGTGGAATGTGCACGGAGTCAAGAAACTAAACAGTTTTAATCACCTGCAGGACTTAAAGGCAGACATTGTCTTACTACAAGAAACACATCTAACAAAAACATCTATAGATGCACTTTCCACAACACACTTTCCGCATGTGTACTCAGCCTGTTTCAACTCAAGGCAGAGAGGGGCAGCAATTCTCATCAACAAAAAATTAAACTTTCACATTGATAACATACTCACAGACCCGCAGGGCAGATTTATCATAATTAAAGCTTATATACAAAATATGAAGTTATGCATTGCAAGCGTATATGGACCATATGTTGACGACCCTTCTTTTTTTCACTCCTTTTTCAAATCACTCTATGATCACTCAGACAGTACATTTAATATTGGAGGGGACTTCAACATGGTTCTTGATCCAAGAGTGGATAGGCTGAGTCGCAATGGAAATAATAGACAGGACCAATCCTCCACTCATACTCTAGATTAGAATATTTTCTAACCAGCAGCACACTGATTTATGGTATATCTGAAACTAAAATTCCATCCATCCATCCATTTTCTTCTGCTTATCCGAGGTCGGGTCGCGGTGGCAGAAACCTAAGCAGAGAAGCCCAAACTTCTCTCTCCCCGACCACTTCGTCCAGCTCTTCCCAGCAGATGCCAAGCATTCCCAGGCCATCTGAGAGACATAGTCTCTCCAACGTGTCCTGGGTCTTCCCCGAGGCCTTCTACCGGTTGGACGTGCCCTGAACACCTCCACAGGAAGACGTCCGGGAGGCACCCTAACCAGATGCCCGAGCCACCTCATCTGGATGCTCTCAATACAGAGGAGCAGCGGTTCTACTCCAACTCCTTAAACTCCTCCACTTGAGGCAGGACTCCACCCTTTCCCATGCGAGAACCATGGACTCGGACTTGGAGGTGCTGATTCTCATCCGAGCCGCTTCACACTCAGCTGCAAACCGATCCAGTGAGAGTTGAAGGTCACGGCTCGATGAAGCCAACAGGACCACATCATCTGCAAAAAGCAGAGATCGAATCCTGGGGTCACCAGGGCGTGTCGGTGGGATTGAGGAGGTCTTTAAAGTATTCCCTCTTGCGGTCCACAACGTTTTGAGTCGAGTTCAGCAGCACACCGTCCCGACCATACACGGTGTTGACTGTGCACTGCCTCCCCCTCCTGAGACAGCGGATGGTGGTCCAGAATCACTTTGAAGCCATCCGGAAGTCGTTTTCCATGGCCTCTATGAACTCCACCCATGTCCAGGTTTTTGCCTCAGCAACTGTCAGAGCTGCAGACCGCTTGGCCTTCCGGTACCTGTCAGCTGCCTCCAGAGTCCCATGGGCCAAAACGGCCTGATAGGACTCTTTCTTCAGCTTGATGGCAGACCTCATCTCTGGTGTCCACCAACGGGTTCTTGGATTACCGCCACGACTTGCACAGACCACCTTACAACCACAGCTCCGATCAGCCGCATCGACAATGGAGGCACGAAACATTGCCCACTCGGACTCAACTCCTCCCTGAGCCACCACCTCAACTCCTCCCCGAGCCACCACCTTATCGTGGTAGAGGAGTTTGCGTGTCCCAATGATCCTAGGAGCTAAGTTGTCGGGGGCTGTCATGCCCCTGGTAGGGTCACCCATGACAAACAGGTCCTAGGGGAGGGACCAGACATAGAGTGGCTCAATAGACCCAGTATTGCACTATAACGATGGACTTTGTTTTCCCTCGCCTGGAGCCGGGTCACCCCCTCTGGAGCCAGGCCTGGAGGTGGGCCACGATGGCGAGCGTCTGGTGGCCGGGCCTGCACCCATGGGGCCTGGTCGGGCACAGCTCGAAAAGATAATGTGGGTCCCTCCTCCCATGAGCTCACCACTCGTGGGAGGGGCCAAAGGGGTCGGGTGCAAAGAGAGCTGGGTGGCGGC